>JANAVB010015599.1:8103890-8688890 GCA_029216955.1 Iris pallida
TCGCTTCTCCAAGTAACGAAGTTCCTCCAAGGCAGTCCGTGTTTCGACGACTGCAGCGCTCTGATGATGAAAACCCGTTATGTATTTCATCCAACAGGGCTTCATGGGGTCCTCCTTACGGGAGCCCCAACCAAAAAGGTGGACCACTAACCCAACCTTTTCTTTTAGTTCTGCAAACAGGAGAAGAAGAAGTCTGCCAACAAACAGCCAGCGAGCTGTTTCACTTGAAGGAGTCTATATGGGTACTCGATCAAGGACGGGATCGCTGATAGACGGTGAGGACTTTCAAGCTAGGGATGGTGTTCCCTCAGAATCTCAAGCTGGGGGTAGTATTCCCTCTGAATCTGAAGCAGACGACCTTCACACCCGGGTAGCCTCCCAGATAACGGTGATCTCTTCGAGTTCGACGGTGACTATCTACCTCCCCTGCATGAAGACGAAGGTCTTTTCAACTCAGAGACAGACAGTATCAGCACTAGTTGTACTGTCTCCTCTATTCATCCTCGTATGCTATCTGCGTCCATAGCGGATGCAGAGAGACCTGAAGAAGCCAGTGATCAGACCAACAAGCGGCTGAAGAGTCTTAAAATAGCATTTTCCAAGATCACTGATATGCTTACCAATATCATGGCAGTCCAAACTGCTGGAGTTGTTCATCCACCTCAACCAATGTCTCAGCACACGCTAATTCGGCTCATAGTAACAACCCTCCTTTATCACAAGGGAAGTACCATTCCGTTGTACCTTCTCAAAATCCCGTGAATGCTGGGGGTGGTCCTTCGTCCACGGCACTTGACAACCATATGGCAGTCGTTTCTCGACATCTGCTCAGCCAGCAGGATGCAATTGATTCTCTTGTTGCCCGTCTCGATGCCATCTCACACAAAGATGAGCTTTAGAAGTTGGAAATATCTTAACCTTATCCTCCTGAATGGGAGAATGCCACTTGCCCTCCTAACTACAAGTCATTGACGCTAAATTTGTTTGACGGGATGACTTTTCCTTGCCAATACATGACATACTTCAACACGCAGACTCTGCACTTACCAAGAGACGATGCGTTCTCGTCAAAGCTATTTATCAGCACCTTACAGGGGGTAGCTTTTGAATGGTTCTGTAGTCTGTCTAACGGTTGCATTAACTCCTTTAAAGACTTGGAGGTTATTCCTCAACAGGTGTTATGAGAGTGGCATGCATGTTAGTATGTCCACCCTCACCGAGACCAAGCAGAGGAGGTGAGTCTGTTATTGCTTTCTTCGAACGCTTCAGATGACTAGCATTGAAGATGCCCTTCGGTATACTTGACTCAGAGCTTATGGATACTTGTCGGCATAACTTCCTTCCTACAGTGAAGTTCTGTCTGGGTATACATAAGTATGATATATGGTCCGCTTTCATTAGTGCTGCTGATGTTGCTGAAAATGATGTTCCTAATCTGGAACTACTGGGGTTGAAGACACCCAAATCTGAAGATATAGACAAGCACCCCTAAACTATCCCTATCCGTGGGGGTAAAGGGAAAGAAGTCTTGAAGGTCAACACTTCCAAGGGAGCTTCCAATTCTCAGGACACTCCTGACCAATCCAATGAGACTTTTTCCTTTGACGAAGATGATGTTATTACCATTTTTCACCCGTTGATGAAGGGTAATAAACGGGTATTGCCTCTACTACGACGTCCTGCGGAGGTAAACCAACTCAATGACCCCAAGTACTGTCTTTATCACCAGTACGTGCACCATTCCACCAAGGATTGTATTATCCTGAAGAAGAAGAACAACAGCTTATCGACAGCCAAGTTATCAACCTCGAAGCTGAAGACAAGGTCGTGTCTTCTAACATGATCTCTCTTCAATTTGGTGACTTTCCTTCCACAGAAGTTCCAGACGGCGTAATCCTAATCCCCAAGGCAATAATGGAAGTCGTCAACCTACCGCCAGCTCGCGACTCAACATCAATGTTGGTGCCACTCGCGACAGAACGGGTAAGATCATGTGGGTCCATCCAGACCTTGTGTAGGAAATGATGCAAGGGTAGTACCTTCCAAAGCAAAGAGGGGCAAGAAATGCAAGTCATGCCACATGGTGTCTTCTTCCCTTTAAAAAGTTCTATCTGGCGAGACGCAATCCGGGAAGACTTATCTGCGGACTTATAACCCCGCACAAGAAGACGTAGTGCCTTTCCAAGCTCCTGCTGCTCCCATAAGTTCAGAAGCTGGTACGTCTAAGTCCTCAACTACCGACAAAGCTAAATAGAAGGAGACACGATTTGACAAGTCTCTGAAGGCACCAACTCCCGAAGGCATGGATCGGCCTTACAACTTTGACATACTGGCACAACTGGCCAATACACCTGCCAGATTATCATTGTTCGACCTACTGCGGCTCTCCAAAGACGCGTAAAGCTTTAAGCGAGGCATTATTACATGCCGGCTCTTATCTCGCTGAAGTGAAAACCCCCGATAAAGAAGCAGTCTCCTGTCCTCACTGCCATAGTACTATGGAAGTGGTTTCCAATACCATCTTTTCATAGAAGGACATGCTGCTAAAAAGTAATCGTCATGATAGACCTCTGTACTATACAGGGTACACCGGAGCGATTAAGGTGGATCGGATGCATATCGATCCGGGTTCCTCCCTCAGTATCATCCCTAGAAGTTTACTCCAAATTCTACGGATCCCTCTGCACAAGCTGTCTGCAACCAATACAACTATCATGACTTTCAATGCCGGGAGAAGTCATCCTTTGGGCAAGATCCGTCTAAAGTGCCAGATTAGTGATCATCGAACAGAAGTTGCTTGCTATGTTATTGATGCCAATGTGTCCTACAACGACTTGTTGGGACATCCGTGGATATACGAGAACATGATCGTTCCTTCTACCCTTCACCATTACTTTATGTATGTCAACAGTGATGGCATCGTGAAGACGGAGTGTCACGACCCGCACCCTGATTAGGGGTACGAGCACGTGGGTACGTCCAGCCTTCGCCGCAGAATCGGCAGTAGAACGCTGTATATGACGTCTGTAATACTACAACTAAACAGTATAAAGGTATCTGTCATCTCCGCACGGAGGAATATAATATGGCATAACTCAATCATAATATAAAACTAAGGTAGATAGCACGTAATGGAAATATGATAGAAGTAAAAATAGGAAATAAGTTCAAGATCCAACACAAGCCCAGAGACATAACAATATCACAGAGTCACACAATATAATATAGAATACTACAGTCAGAAAATACTACCTGGATCACAGTCCAGGCAAACCTAACTAAGCTATACTACTCTGGGTGTGTAAAGTATAGTGGCTCAACTATCAGGCCACAGTCCTGGACTACTCCATCTATCTCAACCCCATAGTAGGTCGGGCAGTCTGCCTCATAATCATCTGTAATATATCAACGGTATCCTGTCAGAAAAATGAGCAAGTACAAACACTAGCAGCAGTTCCATATGAATTGATAAATTCTATAAGAGACAATTATAATAAAATACAAGACAAAGATATACGATGACTTGGGAGCTATTTGGAAGTCGAGTTACAACCCTTAAACCAAACAAAGATCGAGGTTGCAACCCTTCTCCCGAACAGAACTTAGCCTCCAAACAAGGTATAGCATAAGAGCGTGTAGAACATGTGAGTAATGAATATCATAACATGGTGAGAAAAGTACTGAATATAGAACTGAACATGATATATGATGAGATAAAATAAATATAAAATGTGCCTTAAATTATTAGAGCGTTATGTGATCGACTTTGTGAAAGTTACAGGACAGGCTATCCACTTTGCCCGACAATCACAAGAAAATCTCTGAAAAGGGTTATGCCGGCCAACCTGGATGAGAGTGGCACAAGCACAAGAATATAGTAACATGGTGGCTTTGATCACATAGCCCCTAATAATTCTCCATCTCCGAATAGTATAATGGATCTGGACATGACACATCATGACACGGGATTCCATAAGAGGGTAGCAAGTCCCTTAGGAATCGGTGTCTATACAAGTACAGGGAACAAGACAGGAAATGTACCAATATACCAAGAAAATCTAGGAACAATATCTCATGTCATGATCCAACATATACTAGTCCGTGAACTATCGTGTCTGGAAATCAAGTAAGACACTACAACTGAATCGGATATAGAAGATATCAAGACAATAAAAACTATCAATGAATGTACTCGCCAGTGGTCCTGAGATGATAAGGTGAACAGATGCTCAGAGTAATCACAGACCTAAAGATGAGATACTATAAGTCAAAACAGGATTTAATATTGAAAGGGAAACTAATTTAAGTCATGATATGCAAGTCTAAGTCAAACTAGCTTAAACTGGGTCATACTAGGTCAAACTGGGTCATACTAGGTCATACTAGATCATACTAGGTCATACTAGGTCATACTAGATCATACTAGGTCATACTAGGTCACAAAAAGTCAATCCAAGTCAAATTAGGTCAAACTGGGTCAAAGGTTGACTTACAGTTAACTTTTGGTCAACTGGTCAACTCTAGGTCAACCCTAGGTCAAATTAGACTAATGTTGACCAACTGTTGACTTTCAGTCAACTGGTCAACTCTGGTTTGGTTTCGGGTCAATTCTAGTCACTTTTAGGCTAAGTTTGACTTTCGGTTGACTTTCGTTGACTTTTGGTCAAAACGGTCAACCGAGGTCAAAACTAGTCTAAGAGCACTAATCCAAACCATTACCAACCAAGGGAACCAATTTCTAACCATATCTTAATATCTTAAACTCATACCCTATAGTTAGCTAATTACCTTAACCTCTACCCTACTAACATATTACCTAAATACCAATATACTAACATAGAACTTAACATCACTTAAACTCACACTAACAAGGGGTTAAGGGACTGTGGTGAAATGGTCATAGATTGAATGGTTGAATGGTGGAGGACTAAACATGAAATGGAGATGGATGATGAATGAAATGGGATTGGTAGTGTATATGAATGAATGGTTGAATGTATGAAGAATGGATGATATGAATGAATAGATAAAGGAGTGGCAGAAATGAATGAATGAAAGGATAACAGATGTATGGATAAATGATTGAATGACTGAATGTGTATGGATCAATGAATGTGGAGGGAATGAATGCATATATGAATGTGTGGAAGAATGAATGGATGGTCGAATTGGTGGAATGAAGGGTTGAATGAATGGTTGAATAATGGATGGATGGATAGATAATGTATGGTGGCTGATTTGTGTACGGGGGAATACTGATATGGATGAATGGGTGGATATGTGGATAAATGAATGATGGGATGAATGAATGGCTGATTAAATGGAGGGATGGATTAATATACTGCTGACAGGGAGGCTGAATGTATGAGTGAATGGAGGGAATGGATGGATAGATGAATGTATGAAGGGGTGCAACAGGGGTGGCTGTTCCCCCCCTCACACTGCTGCAAAGCAGCAGTTCCCAACTGCTACTGCTGCAGTTCCTAACTGCTGCTGTCCTCAGGACAACAGCTCTCTCTTCCTCTCAAGCAGTGCTACAACTGCTGCTACTCCCAAAACAGCAGCTTACTCCCCCTTCCTTCCTGCACTCTCATCTCCCCTCACACTCTCTCTATCACTCACTTCTCACTCTCTATCCACACAACACCTACACACACACATATATATATATATATTTTTTTTTCTTCTCTTTTTTTATTTTATTTTATATATATATATATATATATATATATATATGTATATATATATATATATGTATATATATATATATATATATATATATATATATATATATATATATATATATATATATATATATATATATATACAAAAAAAAAAATATATATATACTTCCACACACACACACACCGTAACAATATATAGACACACAATACATATATATATATATATATATATATATATATATATAAAAAATATATATATATATATATATATATATATATATATATATATATATATATTTAATATATATATATATATATATATATATATATATATATATATATATATATATATATTTTTTTTTTTTTTTTTTTTTTATATATATATATATATAGAGAGAGAGAGAGAGAGAGAGAGAGAGACATACATATATATATTTTATATATATATATATATATATATATATATATATATATATAGAGAGAGAGAGAGAGAGAGAGAGAGAGAGAGACATACATATATATATATATATATAGAGACACATATACACAACTTAAATATATAACCATGAAAAAATATATATATAATATGATACATTAAGATACAATATGATACATTGAAGAACTTTTATTGATACTCAAGAACACAACTCCATCACCCAAAAACTAAGATTAAATCATAAATAAATCATTCACTCAAATCTCATACACTTGGTGTGTCCAAAATTGGGGGTTTCCCACTTGGGCACAAAACTCAACATGGACACATCCTAATGACCTCCAGATGGATCCAAAATGGACACAACCATGGAGATCATTCCTATGGATTCAAAATGGTCCTAAATGCATGTAGGAGTGAAATAGAGGAGAGATTATACCTTCCGGAAGATCAAATCCAAGAAAACTCCTTCCGATACGACACCGACACGAAGAGACCTCCAAAAGGACACGAACAAGATCCAAAACTTCCCAAATCTAGCTAGCTCCTCCTCTTGATTGAAATAGAGAAGAAAAGAATAGGATTGATGAAGAAATGGATTGATTTTTGAGGTGGAATCAATGGAGGATCCTCTCTAATTTTGGGAAAGAACAAGAGAGAAAATTTGGAGATAATAACAAATGAGAAGCTCATCCCTATCCCTCTATGTGGCCGGCCAAGAAAAGCATAGGTGGCCCTATTTGCTAATGTCTAGAATACCCCCCACTTGTCTCTTATTGATTTAATTAAAATAGGTTTTAGTTTGAGGCTAATTTGGTCTAGTTTTAAGTCTCTAATTAAACCAAACTTAGTCATGAAATTTAGTCCAACCTACTAACTTAATTTATTATCATGTGGGCCTTGTCTAACTAATGAGTGGGTCCCACTAGAGTCAAAGCTACCCCGGGTCCCCGATACAAGTCGGATTGAGTTAAATTCGAACCCGACTCAAATAACCCCAAAATAATATCATAAATAATAAAATAATTCCAAAATTATTCTAAAGTGGAAAACGACCAAAATACCCCTGTTCTTAAAAACTGGGGGTGACAAATCTATCCACTTTAAAAAAATTTCGTCCTCGAAATTAAAACAAAGCAATCACAGAAAACACATGCAGAAAACAATCCCATTCAAATACTTTTCAAAAAAAAATCAGCAAGAAAAAAATCTCTTTGAGGCACATCAAACACTTGTAAATAAAAACTGATACGTGTCCGATACGGACACAAAACCAACACAAAATTACTCCTATCAAAAGTTAAAATTAACAATCACCAATGCAATAAATATAAAAATAATTTAAAGAGGTCAAATGACCAAAATACTCTTAGGCCAGAAATGACATTAAAAACATCCTAATCACATGGTTAGGCTCTAGGTCAAGCAGTCTCTAGGGTTCCACTAGTAACACATCAAAATCACAAGTCATGGCTTTAACAGTTTTAAAATGATAAAAAAATCTCCAAAATCATATCATAATTTAAATGTCAATAAATAAATGATTAAAATTACAAAAGTATTTGTTGTGGATTGGATGATGGAAAAACCAACAAGCAGCAAGCGTAGGCTGTGTTGCCGTAGCGCGCCCGGATGACTTGTACAAAGTCAGCAACCATTTTGGGGCGCAAGCGTAGGCAACACAGTACTTACGGGATGGGACGTACAGTAAAATGGTTTTCTGAAAAGGTTGGAAGATCTGGCCAAAGAAGGTGATTGCCCTGTGAATTCTTTCCCATGGTTCGATCCTTCCCAGTAAAACGCGACGTGTTCAAAATTACCCTCAATTTAAAATCATGCAGTTCGAGAATGATATGCGTCTGTCCAAAATCATGATACTCAGAATCTTTGTCATGCTAGTGAGCAAGGCTACGATAATCACAGAGTCCTCGACTTAGGTACATACCACTAGAATTATGGTACTTAAAATTTTCGTATTGTCGCAAGCTTGGCCGCAAAAACCGTAAATTCCCACACCCGAGAAATACGTCCATAATTCGACTATATGTCCTCACTATGCCTGCTAACATGACCATAGAAGACTCTAAAATCCCACAATCGAGGCGACCTAGCCCATACGACTTATCTCAAAAGAAAATCAAAATCATATCACAAGAATAACAGAACAAAATTGATCAATTAACAAGGAACAGATTGAATCGAATTTCAAGGCAGTTATAAGGAGGCAAATACGGAAATGAGATCGAAAGATTGGAACCTGCAATCTGTCCTGCTACTGCCTGAGTATCCTCAACTGTTATGGCGAAAGCTCGCCCCTGCTGGCCTCCCCTAGCCTGCTGCACTCTGTCCTGGCCTCCTCGGATTCCACGAACGTGGCAATCCTTCAGCTGGTGGTCGGGTGCCCCACAGTATAGACATACGCCCAACCTCTTCCTACAGGCCTTCCGACTATGCCCCGGCTTTCCACAGAAGCCGTACGGAGTAGTCTGCCTCTGGCCCTGTCCCTGGTGCTGGTGGGCATGTGCTGGTGCCTGCTAAATCTGTAACTGAGGTTGCTACTGAATCTGCCTCTGCTGGAAGTGAGGGCGCTTCGCCGGCCCCGCACTAGAGCTCGCACCAAGAATATCGCTGCTCCTCTTCGGCTTGAGGCCGAAGTCCTCCTCAGCTATCTGTGTCTCCATCAGTATTTGCTCGAAGGTCGCATCGCGTCGCCCGGAAGAACAAGTGCGAACTGTATGAATAAGGCCCCTCCGGAACTTGCGGGCCTTATACCCCTCATCCTGGATCAGATCTAGTGCAAACCTACTCAAACGGAAGAACTCTGCTGCATACTCGTCCACCGACGAGTTCTCCTGCACTAATCCGACGAACTGGGCCTCCAGAGCTGTAAGAGCTACGTCGGGGTAGAACTTCTCCTTAAAGAGCCGCCTGAATTTCTTCCATGTCAATCCTCTCACTGATGCATGAGGATCCGTGCGAAACCATGTCAAAGCGATGTCAAAAAACTGACTCACCGCAGCTGTGACCCATAGTCCCCTCGGAACCTCTACTAACTCCAGGCTCCTCTGGACGTCCTCCAAACAGTCATCTGTATACAGGATACCCTCGGTACCCTTGAAGTCCCTCGGGTTCATCTTTCTGAAATCTGGACATGTGCCAGGCCTCCCCTGACCCTGCTGCTGAACTGGGGCACCCTGAACTGTACCCGATACAACCCTCTCAACTGCTGCCATCGCCAGCTGGTGGGAGTTCTCCATAATTTATCGTAACACCTCTATCTGGCGGTGAGATGCGTCAGCCTGATGCTGCTGTGCCTCGGCTTGGGCCCTCTGAGTCTGCATCATCTACTGTAGAAGGGCCATCATCTGCTGTGCATCCGTCGGTAGCGGAGGTGGCAGTAGAAGAGTCTTAGGATTAACTATGGACGGTCCTGCTGCTGGAGGTGGAAGATCTCCTGGAACTGTCGCTGCTACTCCCGCTTGAAGGGCAGGAACTGAGGCTGCTGCTCTCTCGACTGCTACTTCCGTAGCCGGAGGTGGAGGTCCTACTGGATCGGACCTGTCTGGAACAACACTAGGTCCTGCTTCCTGAGAATGAGTCACTGTCATCCTGAAGACAAATTTGAACGAGGAGATCAATATGGCACAAGATAAGGAATATCAAGGAAGGACAATTGAATTCAGTGCAAGAAGAGTTGTCATGGTAATCAAAAGATCAGAATTTTCCTAAAATGTGATTGAGTAACTCCTATCATATCCTAGATCCTATGTCCTAATCGCAGCCTCGTAATTAGTACTCTAAGTCGAGCACCATTACGAGATCGTACTAACTGTGACACTGACCTGCATGGGCCACCACAAAAACGTGTCACGACCCGCACCCTGATTAGGGGCACGAGCACGTGGGTAAGTCCAGCCTACGTCGCAGAATCGGCGGTAGAATACTGTATTTGACGTCTGTAAATACTACTACTAAATAGTATAAAGGTACCTGTCATCTCCGCACGAAGAAATATAATATGGCATAACTCAATCACAAGATAAAACTAAGGTAGATAGCACGGAATAGAAATATGATAGAAGTGAAAATAGAAAATAAGTTCAAGATCCAACACAAGCCCAGAGACATAACAATATCACAGAGTCACACAATATAATATAGAGTACTACAGTCTGAAAACACTAGCTGTATCATAGTCAAGGCAAACCTAACTAAGCTATACTACTCTGGGTGTGCAAAGTCTAGTGGCTCAACTATCAGGCCACAGTCTGGGACTAATCCATCTATCTCAACCCCATAGTAGGTCGGGTAGTCTGCCTTAGAACTATCTGTAATATATCAACGGTATCATGTCAGAAAAATAAGCAAGTACAAACACTAACATCAGTTCCATATGAATTGACAAATTCTATAAGAGACAATTATAATGAAATACAAGACAAAGATATAGGATGACTTGGGAGCTATTCGGAAGCCGAGTTACAACCCTTAAAACAAACAAGGACTAGGGTTGTAACCCTTCTCCCGAACAGAACTTAGCCTCCAATCAAGGTATAGCATAAGAGCATGTAGAACATGTGAGTAATGAATATCATAGCATGGTGAGAAAAGTACTGAATGTAGAACTGAGCAGGATATATGATGAGATAAAATAAATATAAAAGGTGCCATGAATTATTAGAGCGTTATATGATCGGCTTTGGAAAAGTTACAGGACAGGCTATCCACTTGGTCCGGCAATCACAAAAAAATCTCTGGAAAGGGTCATGCCGGCCAACCTGGATAACAAGCACAAGGAATAGGATCTCGCTACACCCTACGAGAGGTGAGAGTGGCACAAGCACAAGAATATAGTGACAGGGTAGCTTTGATCACATAGCCCCTAATAATTCTCCATCCCCGAATATTATAATGGATCTGGACATGATACGTCATGACACGGAATTCCATAAGAGGGTAGCAAGTCCCCTTAGAAATCAGTGTCTATACAAGTACAGGGAACAAGACAGGAAATGTACCAATATACCAAGAAAATTTAGGAACAACATCTCATGTCATGATCCAACATATACTAGTCCATGAACTATCGTGTCTGGAAATCAAGTAAGACACTACGACTGAATCGGATATAGCAGATATCAAGATAATGAAAACTATCAGTGAATGTACTCGCCTGTGGTCCTGAGATAATAAGATGAACAGATGCTCAGAGTAATCACAGACCTAAAGATGAGATACTATAAGTCAAAACAGGGTTTAATATTGAAAGGGAAACTAATTTAAGTCATGATATGCAGGTCTAAGTCAAACTAGCTCAAACTGGGTCATACTAGGTCAAACTAGGTCATACTAGGTCATACTAGATCATACTAGGTCATACTAGATCATACTAGGTCATACTAGGTCACAAGAAGTCAATCCAAGTCAAATTAGGTCAAATTGGGTCAAAGGTTGACTTACAGTTGACTTTTGGTCAACTAGTCAACTCTGGTCAACTCTAGGTCAACCCTAGGTCAAACTAGACTAATGTTGACCAACTGTTGACTTTCAGTCAATTGGTCAACTCTGGTTTGGTTTCGGGTCAATTCTAGTCACTTTTAGGCTAAATTTGACTTTCGGTTGACTTTCGTTGACTTTTGGTCAAAACGGTCAACCGAGGTCAAAACTAGTCTAAGAGCACTAATCCTAACCATTACCAACCAAGGGAACCAATTTCTAACCATATCTTAATATCTTAAACTCATACCCTATAGTTAGCTAATTACCTTAACCTCTACCCTACTAACATATTACCTAAATACCAATATACTAACATAGAACTTAACATCACTTAAACTCACACTAACAAGGGGTTAAGGGACCGTGGTGAAATGGTCATGGATTGAATGGTTGAATGGTGGAGGACTAAACATGAAATGGAGATGGATGATGAATGAAATGGGATTGGTAGTATATATGAATAAATAGTTGAATGTATGAAGAATGGATGATATGAATGAATAGATAAAGGAGTGGCTGAAATGAATGAATGAAAGGATAACAGATGTATGGATTAATGAATGAATGACTGAATGTGTATGGATTAATGAATGTGGAGGGAATGAATGCATATATGAATGTGTGGAAGAATGAATGGATGGTCGAATTGGTGGAATGAAGGGTTGAATGAATGGTTGAATAATGGATGGATGGATAGATAATGTATGGTGGCTAATTTGTGTATAGGGGAATACTGATATGGATGAATGGGTGGATATGTGGATGAATGAATGATGGGATGAATGAATGGCTGATTAAATAGAGGGATGGATTAATATACTGCTGATATTAAGGCTGAATGTATGAGTGAATGGAAGGAATGGATGGATAGATGAATGTATGAATGGGTACAACAGGGGTGGCTGTTGTTTCCCCCCTCATACTGTTGCAAAGCAGCAGTTCTCAACTGCTACTGCTGCAGTTCCTAACTGCTGCTGTCCTCAGGACAGCAGCTCTCTCTCTCTCTCGAGCAGTGCTGCAACTGCTGCTACTGCCAAAACAGCAGCTTACTCCCCCTTCCTTCCTGCACTCTCATCTCCCCTCACGCTCTCTCTATCACTCTCTTCTCACTCTCTATCCACACAACACCTACACATATATATATACTTCCACACACACACACCATAACAATATATAGACACACAATACATATATATATATATATATTTATATATATATATATATATATATATATATATATATATATATATATAGAGAGAGAGAGGGAGAGAGAGAGAGAGAGAGAGAAAGAGAGAGACATATATATATATATATATATATATATATATATATATATATATATATATATATATATGGAGAGACACATATACACAACTTAAATATATATAACCATGAAAAATATATATATACTATGATACATTAAGATACAATATGATACATTGAAGAACTTGTATTAATACTCAAGAACACAACTCCATCACCCTAAATCTGAGATTAAATCATAAATAAATCATTCATTCAAAATCTCATACACTTGTGTTTGTCATTGATTGTAAAAGTACAGAACAATTATACAGGAGGACTGAACTTAGACTCACAATACAAACTCGCTCGTACAAAGAAAGCCTAGGGATGAACACCTAGGTACAGCAATCTAAGTATAATTGTTTAGTTTTGATTGTGGAGGGTGACGGTAGAGGCTCGGGAAAGCGACGGCAGCTTTGCCTTACTCCTTGGACGATCGGACGTAGCCTTGGCTCTGGTGAAGAAATGCTCTCGGAATGTATGGGGAGACTCTTCTGCGCGTGCCTCTGTATATCCAGCTGGGGGTCTCCAGGTCTTCAGGTCTCTCCAGGTCTCTCCAGCCGGTTTGCAAGGGAATGGCACCTTGCTATTTATAGGAGTGGGGGTATGATTATTAGGGTTTACAATGATTCCCCCTTAAAAAGTCGACGACCAATCATCTGGACCATTAATTTTGATTGCAATGAATCTGGGCAATTAATGTGGATTGTACCAAATCTTATGGGCAATTAATGTTGATTGCCATGAAGTTTGATAGGCTCGGATCTCCTACCACGTGTTCGATTTGTCTGATCTGATTCGATTTAGGGTAATTATGATGATTGTAATAAATCTGGTTGTTGGGATTTGTTGATAAATCTTGATTGATTTAATGCCACATATCTAACCATCATTACGGGGAAACTGATCTTCTGCCACGTGTCATAACCGCGAGCCACAGCCGCATGAGGGTAGCTTTTTAGGTTTTGAACTGCATGAATGTGGCAGCCGCATAGATGTAGCCTCTGAAATGTGAGCCGCATGGGGGTGGTTTCCAATTGAGCCGCATAAGACTAGCCACATGTCAAGGCTGCATGGGTATGGCCTCTCAGTATTTGAGTCGCATGGAGATAACCCCCATGATCTGGGCCGCATGAGGACAGCGGCCGCATGGGGTGGCTTCTTAGGATTTGAGCCGTATGACGATAGTCTCCACGATCCGAGCCGCATGAGAGCATCAGCCGCGTAAGGGGGTGGCAGCCGCATAGAGAGCTTTGGAGTTGGTAGATCGTGCCAGCTGTATAGGAGATTTTCTTCGTTTCCCGAAGAACACGCCGTCATGTCAGAGTTCATCATTTCAGCTTTAATGTCAGAGTTATCACTTTATGTCAGAGCATTTAATGGGAGCAGTCACTTTATGGCCAGCTGTAAAAAGCAAGCTGCATAGGGCCACGTGATTCTTTCCTGAGCCGTATGAGGCCATTGGAGAGTTTTGGAGCCGCATGAGACTCCGATAGATTCCTGAGCCGTATGAGGCTCCTTCTGTTTTGAGCCGCATGGGCTTCTTCTGTTTTGAGCCGCATGGGCTTTTCTTGTTCTTTTCCATGCTTCTACAAGACCCCCTTCAAAGTTTTCAATTTTAAAAATTGAAATACTTTGAATAAGAAGCATGGCTATATGAGCTCCGCTGGCCGTATGGGATGTTCTGGCCGCATGGACTTCTTGGCCGCATGACCTGTCTGGCCGCATAGACTCCCTATCCGCATGGGCTCCTTGCCACGCGTGCGTCTCTTTAATTGCCCTTAATTCATTTTTTAGAGCCGTCTTTTGGAGGAATCCCAAGAGTTGGTTCATTAAATATTTGGATTTTATGCCCTGGGTGAATCTCCTTTATGAGAGGGGGCGAAATCCGAGGAGTCAATTTCGCCTACAGCACACGACCCGAAGCGGTTATCGGTCCACGTGCCCCCCCATATTTTTCTATAAATAGGGGTATGTTTCGGTCATAGAGATTTATTTATCTTCTTTTGTTCTTCTCTTGCCCTAAGCTGCTATTTTTTTCTTCTCTGACCATTATCGACAATGGCCCCCAAAGCTTCCAAAGCTTCCAAAGCTCCCAAGGCCTCTGCTGCGGCGAAAGACAAGAAGGCGGCGACCTCATCGCCGACTGTAGCGCCCCCAGTCCATCCTGCCGTCCACCCGGCCATCAAGGGTAAGGACTATATAGAATATCGAACACTTCAAACCATGAAAACAATGGCTCTGTTGTATGTTTTTTATGCACAAGCCTTCTTCCCCTCAGCATTCAATGCGTTCTTCGTCTTTATGAAGCCGCATATGATGTATGGGCTGCATGAACTTCTCATATCCGAGCTGCATGGGGTATGCCCTATGTTTGAGCCGCATGCGAACGTCTGAGCCGCATAAACGCCTTTAGAATTGAACCGCATGAAGCCCCTCTGAACAGAATCGCATGAGCTCCTAATGGACTGAACCGCATAACGTTCCACGAATCAGAACCGCATATGAACCCACTTAAACAAAGCCGCATGAGGACTCGTCTAAATCGAGCCGCATGAACTTTTGTGAAAAAGCCGAGCCGCATAAAGACTCATCTAAACAGAGCCGCATGTACTATATAAAAACCAAGCCGTATAGGAACTCGTTTAATCAGAGCCGCATGAACTCTAAATATTTTCTGGCCGTCTCCTGACTTTGTTTCTTTTGATCTTTGATTCCTGCAGCATCCCTGCCGAAGACTGAGATCATTGTAAAGGAAGTGCTGCTGTCTCCTTTCAAACAAGAGTCATCGCTCGTTAAGGAGGAGATAATACCATGAACGGAGGAACAACAAGGAGAGCTGGCGCATATCGAAGTTGCTGTAAAGGAGGAGCCCCAGTCTGACGGCGGTAGTATTGGGAGTTCTGACCCTCCTGTTCCGGACGAAGATTTTGCTTAAGTGGATCCTTCATATAAAAAATGGTTGAGGGATTGGTATATGCGCCCCCGCAACTAGAATTCGTAGGCCCTCATAAATGTCCGTCTTTTGTCTTGATATTTCTGTCTGTGTTTTGCTTCTTTTGGACATCAATGTAATCTTCTTCCTTCTTGTCTGAATGAAATGATAGAGAACTTTTCTGGCTTGCTTATGAGATGTAGTCGTGTGAATGTAACTGATCAGAATACATTCGCTCTATTCTTTGCTTGTAGTAGTTGCCTCAGTGGAAGACTTTGTTGTGGACCTATTATCCTTGGCGTACCCCGGTTCAGAATACGGATAATAAGACGAGAGAAAACCAACATACTTACTCAGAGGTAATGAGGACGTGGCAAGTATGGGGGTTTTACCGTGGGGTCTTCCTACTCAGAGGTAAGGAGGACATGGCAGGAGTGGACTCCGCGGGGGATATTTGTGGTCAACGGTGGACATTTGTGGGCCTATTATCCTTGGCGTACTCCGGTTTTGGGTACTGATAATAAGTCGAAAGGGAACCAATATACTTACTCAGAGGTAATGAGGACGTGGCAAGCATGAGGGTTTCTTCGATCGAGCCTTTCTACTCAGAGGTAATGAGGACATGGCAGGAGTGGACTCCATGAAGGGGTACATAGAACGACTCTGAGGTAATGAGGACGTGGAAGTTCTATGTAAGGGGGTGATTTGTTTTTGGCGGAAGTGAAACAACTCAGTGGTAACATCGACGTGGTTGTTTTGGGAAATTTTTGTGGATCTGTTACCCTTTTTTGTGCACTGAAAGTGCGGGTAGTGGATCATGAGGAGGGAGCTCTTTTTAGGAAGAAAGTTCAGAGGTATGATCATACGTGACTTACTACCCAAAAGAGGCGATATATATTGATCAGGATGGGAGTTCAGCGGTACCTGGGGATACATAACTCGACAATCTGGAAGATTTGGAGGCAGAATGTGAGTTCAACGGTACCAGAGGGTACACAACTCTATAATGTAGAATATTTGCGGTATGTCGTTTCAGACATAATACTTTTTCAGAAACTTGCCGTTGATGGGCAACATGAGCAAGTCTCCATTTTGTTTCGCGAGACGGTAAGCACCGTTAGAGAAGACAGCCTCAATGATGAACGGGCCTTTCCACTTTGGCTGGAATTTGCCGGCGGTTTTGTGAGCCATAACCATCGGCCTCCGAACTGCCAGAACGAGATCGCCCACTTGAAACGTTCTGATTTTGACCTTCTTGTTGAAAGCTCTGGAGATTCGGGCTTGATACAGCTCAATTCGTTGTTGAGCTAACATGCGCTTCTCATCTAAGGCCTCCAACTCTTGTAGTCAGCGATGGTGATTGTCATCTGTTGTCAATCGACAGGTGAGGGCGACGCGGAGTGAGGAGATTTGGGTCTCCAAGGGGAGAACTGCCTCACTTGCGTATGTAGAAGCATGAAAAATACTAAAGAAATTGACTCATGCGGCCAAGAAAGACCCATGCGGCTCAGAAAACGCATGCGGCTCAGGGAGTCATGCGGCATAAGGAGCTATGCGGCCGGAGGCATTCCATGCGGTTCAGAAGACATGTGGCATGACAGTGCTCCCCTCCGATCCATGCTGCATTAATTGCTTTGACGGCTGACCCCTCTGAAAAGTTGACAGACCTGACACCAAAGCAGGTAATTATGACTCTGTCATGATGATGAATCTCTAGGGAAGAGAAAGAAATCTCTGACACGATCCCCCGAGAGCAACAAAATGCCACGTGGCCCTGCCACGTGGGCGTGCTTATGCGGCTCGAAGTGAAGACTTCCCATGCGGTTCAGAAGTGAAGCTGTCCCATGCGGCTCGAGTGGAATCATCCCTATGCGGCTCAAGAAGATCATGCCCATGCGGCTCAAGCAAACACACCATTATGCGGTTCATGCGGCTCATCATATGGTTCAGAAGTCTGAAGGAGGGGGCCACTGCCCAGACAGCCCTGACACGTGTCCCAAGTCTTATGCGGCCCAAAATTCATGCGGCCTAAATCTCATGCGGCCCAATCTGCATGCGGTTCCAGTCTCACCATGGGCTCTCAGGACACGTGTCCTCAGCCGATCAATCTCCCAGATTTAGGGCAATCCAAGATCGGGTCGAATCCCAAAGATCTGGGGCACGTGGCAGGAGAATAAATTTAATTTATTCGCAGATATTAGAGAATCATTATAAGGAAGATTTATGCCAATCAGCATTAATTGCTAATGGGGATTTTGTGTAATCTACCCTTAATGGTTCTGATTCGTCACAATCAGAAACGAACGGCCTGGATTGATCAATCCCCAGGCCGCCGCCATCTCCAAGAGCTAATCATTGGCAACCCTAGTGATCACATCCCGCTATTATAAATAGCAAAGTGCCATTCCCTTGTAATATATAGAGAGATATACAAAAAAAAAACCAGAGAAGAATACGTATACACAGAGAGACTTCCCCCATAGTCAGAGAGAGAATATACACAGAGAGAGAGAAGCCAGGAGAGCAATCAGAGAGAGAGAGCAAGAAGGCATTTCTTCGTCAACGACCAAGCAGATCTTCCCCGAGTCAAGGCTGCGTACCAATCGTCCAAGGAGTAAGGCAGAGCGGTCGTCGCTTTCCCGAGCCTCTATCGTCACCCCCCAGAATCTAAAATAAATAATCGTACTTAGACTGCTGTACCTAGGTTTTCGTCCCTAGGCTTTCTTTGTACGAGCGAGTTTGTATTGTGAGTCTAAGTTCAGTCCTCCGATAATTGTTCTGTACTTTTACAATCAATGGCAAACACGATGGCGACTCTGCTGGGGACTAACTTCTCCACGGCTGAGGAGTTGGTGACGCAATCGGACGCAGCCAAACTTGGCTCTACACAACAGAAGATGGTCGTACGCTTCGACCAACAGGCGTTCGAAGAGATGCTCTCTGAAGGTAGCACTGGCCCGGTCCAGAAGCACACCCGCACCATAAAGGCTCGCAAAGAGTAGAGGCCAAAATCATTTGCTCCTCCGCAAGCCCTTGATGGGGTGCTCTCTATTGCTCAAGATGGCGAGAAAGACTCCCCTGCGGCCCCACTTCAGACCGTAGACAACTCTGCTGTCCCCAAGTCCGACAGAAGAAAACACTATGATGCTGGACTTGCAGGGGCAAAGAGGAACTCTACGCGATCCGAGCCGCAGAAGAGTATTAGCCGCAGGGAGAAAGCCCATGCGGCTACAACCGCCGACCGCATAAAGAAAACTCATGCGGCCACATCTGTCAGCCGCATAACTTATGCGGCTACAGTTGCCAACCGCACGGATGAGACTCATGCGGCTATTAAAGTCAATCGCTTGCAGAAAACCCATACGGCTACAGATGCCAACCGCATGCGGTCAGCCTGCACGGTCGTGACTCCTAACCGCATAAAGACTCATCCTACAACAAAAGACAGCCGCATGCAGACAGCCTGCACGGTACCCAATGCTAGCCGCATAGCATCCGTCCCACGCTTCTCTCGATTAGTCTTCGACCGGCTTTCATGCGGTCATGACTCTGATCATTCTCTGGATGATAATCCAGACTCTGTGGTATTCGACTTAGACTCCTCCTATTACGCACCCACAAGTGCTAAAAGAAGGAAGTCTAGGGCAGCGCGGGCTCATCAAGTCCAGACGACTGCCCCAACCTCTGACTATCGGGGCGTCCCGCTGATTATCACGCGGGCCTCTGATGGAAAGTTGTATAAAACCACTCAAGTCCAGCCCCCGGCGGCAAATAGACAAAGTGGTTCCTCTGACCTGCGTGAGGTTATCCTCCACAAATGCAAGGAAAGAGAAGGAGCTTCGGGGTGTAAAGAGCCCTCACACGGACATCAATGCACCCAGATCATCGTCAACTGCTGTTGCAGCAACGCGGCGGTGACGGAAGACCGGCCATCCGTCTTCCAAAGACTACATCACCCGAGCTCAGAAGACGAGGCACCTCCTGTTGTCTCCTGCAAGTCCGCGCAGAAAGTTCTCGCCAAGGGAAGAGGGAAGAAAACGAGCATCTCCAGCCCAAAGGTGTCAACTACTGCAGCTAAGAAACCGTCGTCTAAAGGGTTATCCTCCACTGGAGTATTTCAACATACCCGTTCGAAGATGAAAACTGCTGCGGTAGGAAGTTCGTCGTCTGCAACATTGGGGGTCGTCGGAACTGGGGGTAGCACTCCTCCAAACATCCACGACAATCCGACATTCCAGGAATACGGACTGGAGGAAGCAAATCCTCCGACGGATACAACAGATACCGACGTCCCCAAGGACATCCTAGACGAAGCAAGCTCCGAAGCCGGGGGTAGTGTTCCTTCCGAGTCTGAACCTGAAGAGAACATCCCCACATATCCTGATGATTTCTCGATGCACGGGTACGACTCGGAGGGTACATCCTCCACCACTCCTTCCGTCACTCCTCATGTGAAGACGGTGTTCATGACAGACAGCAATCAAGGCGGTTCCGGTGATCACCAGCGCATCGACACTTTGGAGGCCATATTGCACGCCTTAGTCAAGTCTGTAGACGAGATCAAAGCGGCGCTTCCTAATCTGCAGGGGGTGACACCTGGCCAGACAAGCACGGGTCCCCCAATCAACGTAGATTCAAATTCGGCGGCACCGAACCCGGGCAATAATCCTCCCGAAGTAATGGCTCCGACTGCGACAGATGAGACCCGAGAAGTAAGGAGAGAAGTTTAAGAGCTCCGAGCCATGTTCCACGCCAGAGAAAACTCTCAAGACTTCAGAATACAGCGACCATATCCTGCTGAATGGAGGGATGTTCCATTTCCACCAAGATATAAGCCGTTTAATATCAACCCCTATGATGGCAAGACCTCAGCAAGTCGGTATATCACTTACTTTGAGGTTACTACCGACCATCTGCCCCATGATGACGCTATCCTGACACGGTTATTCATTGGGGGCATTGGAAGGAGTCGCCTTCGATTGGTACCGCAACCTGCCGGACAATTGCATCCATTCCTTCGCTGGCTTCAAACGCCTGTTCTTGGAGAGGTTCTATGAGGTAGGGCAGGACGTCACGATGTCTACCCTCATGGACGTCATTCAAGGAGAGAAAGAGCTGACCAGGAATTACATTGAGCGGTTTCGTCAAACCGCAATGAAGTTACCATCTGGCAACCCGGACTCATCCTTGATCGAAATTTGCTAAAAGAGACTATTCCCAACAATCAGTCTCTAGATGGACGAGAGTCAATTCAAGGACTGGAAGGCTTTTATCATTAGTGCTACAAGTGCCGAAGAACGATTAAAGAAGGCTCGCCAACTGGGATTACATATCTCAGAGGGAGAGAACAAGAGCAAGCGTCCCAGCACCACCAACGACAATGGGGGTAGCCCCTCCAACAACCGGGACAACAGAGGCAAGCAGGCTATGGTGGCCGATACAGCCCAAAAGCCTGAGTCGTAACCTGCGGACAAACAATGGCCTCAAATCACTTACTCTTTTGAAGACGGTCACGTCAAGCCTATCCTGGACATGCTCATACAAGGAGATAGGATTCAGCTTCCTCCACCAAGACGGGAGCCTCGGCCGACTGATCTGGAGAACCCAAAGTTCTGCCATTACCACCGCTACGTCCACCATGCTACGCACGACTGCTACCAACTGAAACGATATATCCAAAACCTCATCGATTCGAACGCTCTGGCCATCGATTTCGAGGAGGTAACCGTGGCAGCCAACATGGTGTCCGTACAATTCGGCAGCTTTCCTCCAACAGAGACCCAGGACGGGGTTATACCCATCCCTCTAGCAACGATAGAGATTGCTAATCTCCCGCCTGCTTAAGCTGCTGGTCTAGTACCCCTCACCACCTCACGAGGGGAAATCATGTGGGTCCATCCGGACCTAGTCCACGAGGTAACTCAGTCCACTCCATCTTCTAAGAAGAAAAGTGGAAAAGTCAGATCCTGCCGTACCACCTCAGCAGATGAAGAGGAAGTCACGGCCGTTGTTACTCGATCCGGAGCACAATCTCAACCTGTGGCTGAAAACTCGACTGATGATCATCCGCCCATTACCACGGATACTCCGGGACCGGCTCAGCCTTCGACGACCGACAAGCCTAGGCCGAAGGAGACTCGCTTCGACAAATCCCTCCGAAAGGAAACATATCAGGGGCTGGAGAGGCCCTACAACTTCGACATCTTGGCGCAATTGGCCAATACACCGGCCAAATTATCCTTATATGAACTCCTGAGGCTCTCAAAGGATGTCCGTACAGCTTTGAGCGATGCACTTCAAAATGCCGATGCGTACCTGGCTCAGGTCAACCTCACGGGAAAAAATCAGCCCGCAGACCTCCAAGACAGTGCCTGTACGGTAGCAATGCCCAACATCGTCTTCACTCCACAAGACATGCTCATCAAGACTAATCTACACGATCGCCCATTATACTACACAGGCTACATCGGCGACATAAAGGTGGACCGGATGCATATTGACCCTGGGTCTTCCATAAGCATCATTCCAAAAGGACTACTGCATCATCTTTGCATCCCGATGCATCGCCTGACCCCTACGAACACCGCCATCAGCGGGTTCAATTCGGGCAGGAGCTACCCAATCGGGAAGATCATTCTGAAATGTCAGATTGGCGATCTCCAATCAGAAGTCACTTGCTACGTCATAGATGCCGACACTTCATACAACATCCTTTTGGGGCGCCCTTGGATACACGATTACATGATCGTGCCTTCCACGCTACACCAATGCTTCAAATATGTTGACAAGCACGGCTTCGTGAGGACGGAATTTGCTGATATCGATCCCTTCAAAGGGGTCGAATCTTATTACTCGGACTCCTGCCTATACGAAAAGTCGAAGAGGCACCTTGAAGGAGGAAATAAACAAACTGATATTGAAACAACCACGGGATCAGAAGAACCTCTGACAATCCACCTCCAGGCTCGCAAGCCAGGCAATTCTGCACCCCTTACGGCCACGCTGCGTAAGGACGCGATCAGCCTCTCGGCACAGGAAGAGCAGTTGAGAATCCGGCTGCCAAGGTCCGGCCAGGTACCGAGACCCACGACTGGGCCACTTACCATCAGATTGCCGAGAGTCGGTCAGTCCCAAACAGAGAAGCTCAATCCCTCCGATAGACCTCTGACGATACGCCTGCCTAAGAAAGGTCGTCACCCCGATACGAGGTCTGACACTTCAAGCGAACCAGCCACCCCTCGCTCCACATCAAGTACCAGACTGGGGGTTGCTAGTCTACCGACAACCCCACGCTCCGCTCCGTCAATTGAACCTCTGAAGATCAAGCTGACTAGGACGCCCTCTCAATCTTCATTCACACAGGGGGTAGCCGAAGAGGAATCAGAGCTAGCCAAGTATGTGGCTGCCCACACTGACGCTCCCTCTGCAGATGATGTAATCCCTCTAGAAAAGATACCTTACTTCATCAATAAAGGGTTATCTTTGAACTACACCGAGCTCAATAAGCTATGTACAATGTATGCTATGGAACACGGTATAGGCACTCACCTACATACACAGGTGACAAATGTGTACACCGCTATCCAACTTACTCCAGTAGAAGACGCTTACCGAATAATCGAGGGAGGGGACCACCCAATCATCTTCGGCCGGACGAACAACCCGCATCCCCTCGCCATGGAAGAAGTCGACTTCGGGTCAGATGCTGGAAGACTGCCTCTGTATCTCTATAGCCCTCAATCCAAATATCTTATACAGAAACAGGGGTATGATTTAGAGACAACGCCAGGACTGAACTACGACACTGGACGACGATTACCTTTGAAGACACCAGCCCCGGCGGGCAAACCACGGAACTACTATAACAAAACCCGATGCGGTTTAGGGTATGTAACGCCTACTACGACCCCTGAAAGATCAGATGAAGAATGCGACTGGCAGTCACATTCAACCGGATCACCGACTTTCGACTCAGATACCAGCATCGGAGATGTGTTCAGACAAGTCATGTCAGTCAACATGGCATTCACCGACGCTTACGAGGAAGACGAAGACATCCTCGAAATCCTTGAGCTAGAGCCATGGGCCCAGCAATTAGAAGCACAATGGGAAAAGTGGTTCGAACTGAGAGAACCTCCTACTGAAGATGAGGTCATACAAGTGGATCTCGGCAGCGAATCTTCTCCAAAACCGATCTTTATCAGTAAAAGCCTAACTGACGAAGAATGAGAGTCACTGTTAGAACTTGTCAGAGAATACATTAATGTGTTCGCCTGGAGCTATGAAGACATGCCGGGGTTAAATCCTGACATCGCTCTCCACAAACTCAATATACGGCCAGATGCCAAGCCAGTCAAGCAGCAACAACGACGCTTCCGCCCAGGCGTCATGGACGCGATCGAAGCCGAAGTCAACAAGCTAATAGCCAGCGGCTTCATTCGTGAAAAGCAACATCCTGATTGGGTCGCCAATATAGTACCCGTCCTCAAGAAGAATAGGAAGATTCGAATCTGCATCGACTTCCGCAACCTGAACGAGGCATGCCCCAAAGATGAATTTCCCCTTCCTATCACAGACATCATGATCGACAATACATGCGGCGTTGAACGTATGTCATTCATAGATGGATTCTCGGGGTACAATCAAATCAATATGTCTCCCGATGACGAAAAGCACACCTCATTCCGAACCCCGATTGGCACATACTGCTACACAGTGATGCCATTCGGTCTAAAGAATGCTGGTGCTACCTATCAGCGAGCCATGAGTATCATTTTCAGAGAACATTTGCACAAGACAGTGGAATGCTATGTCGACGACATCGCCGTCAAGAGTCGCTGTAAGGAAGATCATCTGCAAGACCTGAGAACGGTGTTCAACTTAATGCGAGCCCACAATCTGAAGATGAACCCTACGAAATCATTCTTGGGCGTATCCAGCGGGAAGTTCTTGGGCTTCATCATCACTGCACGGGGTATCCATGTAGACCCCGAAATGAGGGCAATCATGGAGATGGGTCCCCCGAGAAATCTTCGTGAACTTAGAGGCCTCCAAGGGAGGCTAGCTTATATCAGGAGGTTCATTTCCAACCTCTCCGGGCGATGCCGACCGTTCACCCACCTCATGAAGAAGGGAGTCTCATTCGTATGGGACGAGGGATGCCAGCACGCTTTCGATGACATCAAAGAATATTTATCAAATCCTCCAGTCCTGGTGGCCCCGGCCCCTGGAAAACCATTCCTGCTCTATGTACGAGTAATGGAACACTCCCTCGGTGCCCTGCTGGCACAAAACAACGACGCAGGCCACGAGCAGGCCATTTACTATCTCAGCCGAATGATGGTCGGGCCCGAACACCGTTACACCGCTGTGGAGAAAGAATGCCTCGCCCTGGTATTCGCCATTCAAAAGACGCGGCACTATGTCACGGGGCAAACCATACATGTGATCTCACGAATCAACCCTCTCAGGGTCCTCATGACCAAACCTGGGGCACTCAGCTCCCGCCTCGCTACATGGGCGATATTGCTGTCCCCCTATCATATGATCTTCGTCCCGCAGAAGGCTGTCAAAGGTCAAGCCCTGGCAGACTTTTTGGCGGCCCATCCAGGATCGGAATCATCCAGAATGCACGAAGAAATCCCAGATGAGGTCGCCGATTCAAATAAAACCACCCACGATAACATATGGCGGATGTTCTTCGATGGCGCTTCAAGAACCGGACCCAAGGGAAACATCGTCGTCGGAGTCGGAGTAGTATTGGTCTCTCCTACCGGGCTAGTGATCAATCGCGCCTACTCTCTCACGGAACCCTGCTCTAACAACGTGGCCGAGTACAACGCTTTGGTCATTGGCCTCCAATTCGCAAGAGAACTGGGGGTAGAATACCTTGAAGCATACGGCAATTCGCAATTAATCGTCAACCAGATTCGGGAGACGTACGAAGTCCGCTATGAAGACATGATCCCCTACCACCAAATAGCGATCAACATTATCTCATCATTCGAGGGATTCTTTATCGAACACGTCCCCAGACTCCAAAATATTGAAGCTGATGCCCTAGCAGGCCTGGCTGCTTCCCTAGAGGTGCCAAACCACTCTCATCATTCGGTCGATGTAATCGGCCATGAGCTGGTCTGCCCCAAGAACAACGTTCAAGCCATGGCGAGTTATTCTGCTCAGATGATCGACGGAGCGCCAGACTGGAGACAACCATTCATAGACTTCGTGGTCTACGACATCCTGCCCGAGAACCCGAAGGAGGGTACTTCTATCAGACGACGTTCTCTCAGATTCTTCTACGATACAGAGACAAAAATGCTGTATCGCCGCTCCTACGACGGATTACTACTTCGGTGCTTGTCGAACGCAGAAGCCAAAGAAGCCGTACGAGAGGCTCATGACGGTGTCTGCAGGGCCCATCAGCCTGGCCTTAAGCTGCAAGACCGCCTTCGCCGGATGGGCTACTACTGGCCCACGATGGTGGCTGATGCAATAGATTATGCCCGAAAATGCAAGGCCTGTCAAGTCCACGCAGACTTCATTCACCAACCATCCGAATTTCTACATCCGACAGTGGCGTCCTGGCCATTCGAAGCATGGAGAATAGATATCATTGGTCCAATCACCCCACCTTCCTTCCGAGGACATCGCTTCATACTTGCGATCACTGATTACTTCTCAAACTGGGCAGAGACTGTTCCACTCGCCGAAGTCAAGACTTCGAACGTAATCAGCTTCCTGAAGCACCACGTCATCTACCGCTTTGGACTGTCCCGAAGGATCATCCATGATAATGGTCCGCAGTTTATAAGCCACGCATTCTACCGATTCTACAACAAATACCGCATTCAGAATGTCGCTTCGACACCATACAACCCGGCAGCAAACGGGTTAGCAAAGGCATTCAACAAAACAATCATCAAACTCCTCAAGAAATTTGTCTCCTCCAACAAATGCGACTGGAACGAGAAGCTCGGCGAGTGCTTATGGGCTTATCGCACCACGGTTCGAACAGCCACCGGAAATACACCATTCTCTCTGGTGTACGGGAGTGAGGCAGTTCTCCCATTAGAGACTCAGATTCCCTCACTCCGAGTTGCCCTCACTTATCAATTGACAACGGATGATAACTACCGACGTCGACTACAAGAATTAGAGGCCTTAGATGAAAAATGCCTCCTAGCCCAGCAAAGGATCGAATTATACCAAGCACGCATCTCAGGAGCCTTCAACAAAAAGGTCAAAGTCAGAACATTCCAAGTGGGCGATCTTGTTTTGGCAGTCAGGAGGCCAATGGTCATGACTCACAAGACCACCGACAAGTTCCAGCCAAAATGGGAAGGCCCATTTATCATCGAGGCCATGTTCTCCAATGGTGCTTACCGCCTCGCCAAGCAGAACGGAGACTTGCTCATGTTGCCCGTCAACGGCAAGTTCCTGAAGAAATACTATGTTTAAACAACATTTTCCAGAGTTTCGAGTTATGTGCCCGCTGGTACCTCTGAACTCAACCCCCTAATTTTCCAACTTATCGAGTCACGTACCCTCTTGTACCGCTGAACTCATACCCCAAATTCCCAAGTCATGTACCTGCTAGTACCTCTGAACTTACACTTTGATTCCAACATTCACAGATTTTCGAGTCACATGCCCGCGTGTACCGCTGAACTCATGCCCTTCTTCCATAAAGATATCCTAAATTTCCAAGTCATGTACCTGCTGGTACCTCTGAACTTACACTTTGATTCCAACATTCATGGATTGTCGAGTCATGTACCCGCTAGTACCAATGAACTCACCCCATAATTTTTCAGATTTTCGAGTCATGTACCCGCTGGTACCGCTGAACTCACACTCACCATTCTCCAAATTCTCGAGTCATGTACCTGATGGTGCCTCTGAACTCACATCCTGGTCACTCTTTCAGGTAGAAAGTTATGTATGATCATACCGCTGAACTTTCTTCCTACAAGAGATCCTCCCTCATGATCTAATACCTGCACTCCCAGTGCACAACAAAGGTAACGGATCCACAAATTTCCAAGACGACCATGTCCTCATCACCTCTGAGTCGTCCCATTTCCGCCAAAAACAAATCACCCCTATATAGAATTTCTATGTCCTCATTACCTCTGAGTTATTTTATGTACCCCCCTGTCAAAGAGACCCTCATGCTCACCATGTCCTCAGCACCTCTGAGTCAGTATGATTGGTTCCTTTCTTTTAAACTTATTGTCCGTATCCAAAACCAGGGTATGTTAGGGACAATGGGTCCACGCAAAATGACCCGATAAAAGGATTATTACAAAGTAAAAGAGTGAAGCAAATATATATTCCATTCAGTCAGAAATCAGTTACATCCACACGGGTACTGGAAAGTTCTTCATTACAGACAAGACACCTCAAACCCCTAGTTACAAAAATACGTATACAATTCCTTCAACCACATTACGTATGAAGGGTGTAACTGAGGAAGATCCTCGTCCAGAATAGGAGAATCAGGATTCCCAGTGGTGTCACCCTCAGCAGTCTCGACGGTGGGGAGGACGTCGTCCCTCTCAGGCTCCGATTCTTCTTTCATTGTCTCCTTCTTAACAGAGGAAGGCCCTTGATTGACGCCAGGGAGCGACGGATCCTCTACCACTGCAATATCAGCACTCGGTGGAGACACTATAAGAACCAAAGGACGAAAAAAGTGATGAGAAATGATGAAAACAGTCAGAAGATATTCAGAAGTGTTCATACGGCTCGTTTAAAGACAACTCTTATGCGGCTTGGGTATGGAATATATTCCATGCGGCTCATAGGATGTGTATGCGGACCACGTAATCTAAAAAGCTCGCATCAAAATGATTATGCACGAAGCAATGCAGCAGAGCAGCATCTTTTAGGGTTTCAGAGCACCCAATCTTCCACACAGTCCTTACCTTCGACGACAACATGAACATCAAGACGAACGGGGGGTACGGCAATTGAAGACGAAGCCGACTTCCTGCTCCTAGCCACAACCCTCTTCACTGCCTTGGAAGCCCTAGGTGCCATCGTGGTTTGTCAGTTGGAAGAAGAAAGCAAGACAGAAATCTTAATCAGAAAGAGTCTAAGAGAGAAATCCTTCTAAATACCCTTCCATTTATAGAGAAAGGAGGACTAAGACCGACGCTTCGTACAAAGTAGTCGACTCTTCGGCTATCGATACTGACTAGTTAATTAGAGGTCAGAAACTCCTAGAATCCTGCCCCAAAAAGGTTTGCATGCATGACATAATGGCGTGGCGAGAAGCTATGCGGCTGAACAATCTATGCGGACAAGATCTCTATGCGGTCAGGGTTTCATATACGGTTAGAAGAGCACGGCCATGCTTCTTATTCAAAGTATTTCAATTTTACAAATTGAAAACTTTGAAGGGGGTCCTGTAGAAGCATGAAAAATACTAAAGAAATTGACTTGTGCGGCCAAGAAAGACCCATGCGGCTCAGAAAACGCATGCGGCTCAGGGAGTCATGCGACATAAGGAGCTATGCGGCCGGAGGCATTCCATGCAGTTCAGAAGACATGTGGCGTGACAGTGCTCCCCTCCGATCCATGCTGCATTAATTGCTTGGATGGCTGACCCCTCTGAAAAGTTGACAGACCTGACACCAAAGCAGGTAATTATGACTCTGTCATGATGATGAACCTCTAGGGAAGAGAAAGAAATCTCTGACACGATCCCCCGAGAGCAACAAAATGCCACGTGGCCCTGCCACGTGGGCGTGCTTATGCGGCTCGAAGTGAAGACTTCCCATGCGGTTCAGAAGTGAAGCTGTCCCATGCGGCTCGAGTGGAATCATCCCTATGCGGCTCAAGAAGATCATGCCCATGCGGCTCAAGCAAACACACCATTATGCGGTTCATGCGGCTCATCATATGGTTCAGAAGTCTGAAGGAGGGGGCCACTGCCCAGACAGCCCTGACACGTATCCCAAGTCTTATGCGGCCCAAAATTCATGCGACCTAAATCTCATGCGGCCCAATCTGCATGCGGTTCCAGTCTCACCATGGGCTCTCAGGACACGTGTCCTCAGTCGATCAATCTTCCAGATTTAGGGCAATCCAAGATCGGGTCGAATCCCAATGATCTGGGGTGTAGAAGCATGGAAAATATTGCTTTTAGTCCCACATCGGAAAGGAGAAGAAGAAAGGGCTTACTCCATTCTATAAATAGAGCCCCCTTACCTCCTTTGAAAAGGGCACCAACTTCTCTTTCCTCCTTCCAAACTTGGACTCTTCCTATTACGCACCTTCGGGTGCTAAGTAGAAGAAGTCTAGGGCAGCGCGGGCTCATCGGGCTCAGTCAACTATCCCAACCTCTGACCATCAAGAGCATCCCGCTAAGCGAGCCTCTGATGGAAAGTTGTACAGAGCCGCCTGTGTCCAGCCCCCGGCGGCAAACGGACAGAGTGGTTCTCAAGTGTCTCCCAACAAAGATCGAGGGCAAGTGTTTCTATTAGCCCCTACATCAGGGAGCAAACATGATACCTACGCACTCGTGTGTTCAGGATACCCGGGCCCACAAAGCGAGTGCACGGGCAGATCGAGACATTCCTCATGCGGCTCGGTCATGAGCCGTCCTTTATACGGCTCGGTCATGAGACATTCCTCATGCGGCTCGGTCATAAGACGTCCTTCATGCGGCTCGGTCATGAGACATTCCTCATGCGGCTCTGTCATGAGACGTCCTTCATGCGGCTCGGTCATGAGACATTCTTTATGTGGCACAGAACCCAGGAAGCTTCATGCGGCTCAAAATCAGACGAGCTTCATGCGGCTCAAGAGTATCATACGGCTCAAAAGTCACCAACATGGACTTGCGGCTCAACGCACATAGGCAGCTCGAGTAAACTCCATGCGGCCCAGAGAGAGAGGCCATGTGGTCTTCAAAAACAGCTGTGCCCAACGTTTGGATGCATTTAATGCTCTGACGGCTGACAGACCTGACAAGTGGCAGACCTGACATAAAGTTATCATAATGACTGACACGAAAAGCAGTACTTCGGGAATAAGGAAAATCTTCAAAGTGGCGCTGTCTACCAAAGTTTTGAGGCGAGCTTATTTGGCCAAGAATAAACGAGTTCATGCGGCCACTGCATAGAAACCTATGCGGTTCAACCATGAAGGTCGCCCATGCGGCTCGGCTATAAAGAGATCCATACGGCTCGGCCATGAAGACTCAGGCTCGGCCATGAAGACTCCCATGCGGCTCAGTCATGAACATATCCATGCGGCTCGGTCATGACAACCTTCATGCGGTTCGAGTATAGAGACTATTCATGCGGCTCGGTCATGAAATCTTTCATGCGGCTCGGTCATGACGACCTTCATGCGGCCCAAACATCGACACTCCTCATGCAGCTCAACGTTGACGACATGACACGTGTCCTAAAGTCAATCAAATCTTGGGCCAAATCCCAATAATCTGGGACACGTGGCAGAAAAATGAATTAAATTTATTCATTAAGATTCACAGATGTCAGCAAATCATCATGACGAAGATTTATTGCAATCAACATTAATTGTTGATGGGATTTGGCATAATCCATATTAACGGCCCAGATCTTTCATGTTCAAGACTAATGGTCCAGATTGGTTAATCATCAGGCCGCCGCCACTTTGAGAACGGGTAATCATCCAAACCCTAATGATCACCCCCCACTCTTATAAATAGCCATCATCATTCCCTTGTGAATAAAAAGAAAAGGAAGAAGAGAGAGGAGGTCGGCAACAAAAAGAATAAAAAAAAAAGAAGAGAGAGATATACACAGAGAGAGCCCCCCCTTTTCTTGATAATCATACAGAGAGAGAAGCCAGGAGAGCAACCCGAGGAGAGTAAGAAGAGCCTTTCTTCGTCAACGCCGAGCAGATCTTCCCCGAGCCAAGGCTGCATACCGATCGTCCAAGGAGTAAGGCAGAGCGGCCGTCGCTTTCCCGAGCCTCTATCGTCACCCCCCAGAATAAAAAATAAACAATCGTACTTAGTCTGCTGTACCTAGGTTTTCGTCCCTAGGCTTTCTTTGTACGAGCGAGTTTGTATTGTGAGTCTAAGTTCAGTCCTCCGATAATTGTTCTGTTCTTTTACAATCAATGGCAAACACGATGGCGACTCTGCTGGGGACTAACTTCTCCACGGCTGAGGAATTGGTGACGCAATCGGATGCAGCCAAACTTGGCTCCACACAACAGAAGATGGTCGTCCGCTTCGACCAACAGGCGTTCGAAGAGATGCTCTCTGAAGGCAGCGCTGGCCCGGTCCAGAAACGCACCCGCACCACGAAGGCTCGCAAAGAGTGGAGGCCAAAGTCATTTGCTCCTCCCCAAGCCCTCGATGGGATACCCTCGGTCGCTCAAGACGGCAAAAAAGACTCTCCTGCGGCCCCACTTCAGATCGCAGACAACTCTGCTGTCCCCAAGTCCGGCAGAAGAAAACACTATGATGCTGGACTTGTAGGGACAAAGAGTGTCTCTGCTCAACCTGAACCGCAGAGGGGTATTAGCCGCAGAAAGAAAATCCATGCGGCCACAACCGTCAACCACATGAAGAAAACTCATGCGGCCACTTCTGTCAGTCGTATAACTTATGCAGCTACAGTTCCCAACCGCATGGATGAGATTCATGCGGCTAGTAAAGTCAACCGCTTGCAGAAAACCCATGCGGCCACAGATGCCAACCGCATGCGGACAGCCTGCACGGCCGTGACTCCTAACCGCATAAGAACTCGTCCCACAACAGAAGACAGTCGCATGCAGATAGCCTGCACGGCACCCAATGCTAGCCGCATAGCGTCTCTACCACACTTCTCTCGATCAGTTTTCGACCGACTCTCATGCGGTCCTAACTCTGATCACTTTCTGGATGAAAATCCAGACTCTGTGATACCTAATGTGGACTCTTCCTATTACACACCCACAAGTGCTAAAAAGAAAAAGTCTAGGGCAGCGCGAGCTCATCAAGTCCAGACAGCTGCCCCAACCTCTGACTATCGGGGCGTCCCGCTGAGTATCACGCGGGCCTCTGACGGAAAGTTGTATAAAACCACTCGAGTCCAGCCTCCGGCGGCAAACGGACAAAGTGGTTCCTCTGACCTGCGTGAAGCTATCCTCCACAAACGCAAGGAAAGAGAAGGAGCCTCAGCGTACAAAGAGTCCTCACAGGGACGTCACTGCACCCAGATTATCGTCAACTGCTGTTGCAACAACACGGCAGTAACGGAAGACCGGCTATCCGTCTTCCAAAGATTATAACATCCGAGCTCGGAAGACGAGGCACCTTCCGTTGCCTCCTGCAATTCCGCGCAGAAAGTCCCCGTTGAGGGGAGAGGGAAGAAGACAAGCATCTCCAGCCCAAAGGTGTCAACTATTGCAGCTAAGAAGCCGTCGTCTAAAGGATTATCCTCTACTGGAGTATTCCAACACACCCGTTCAAAGACGAAAACTGCTGCAGTAGGAAGTTCGCCGTCTACGTCATTGGGGGTCGTCGGAACTGGGGGTAGCACTCCTCCAAACCTCTACGACAACCCGACATTCCAAGAAGACGGACTGGAGAAAGCAAATCCTCTGACGGATACAACAGATACCGACGTCCCCGAGGACGTCCTAAATGAAGCAAGCTCTGAAGCTGGGGGTACTGTTCCTTCCGAGTCTGAACCTGAAGAGAACATCCCCATATATCCTGATGATTTCTCGATGCATGAGTATGACTCGGAGTACATGTCCGCCACCTCTCCTTCTGTCACTCCTCACGTGAGGACGGTATTCATGACGGACAACAGCCAAGGTGGTTCCGGCGATCGCCAACGTATCGACACTTTGGAGGCCATACTGCACGCCTTGGTCAAGTCTGTAGATGAGATCAAAGCAGCGCTTCCTACTCTGCAGGGAGTGACACCTGGTCAGACAAGCACGGGTCCCGCGAACAACATAGATTCAAATTCAGCGGCACCAAACCCGGGCAATAATGCTTCCGAGATAACGGCCCCTACCGCAACAGATGAGGCCCGAGAAGTAAGGAGAGAGGTTCAGGAGCTTCGAGCGATGTTCCACGCCCGAGAAAATTCTCAAGACCTCAGAATACGGCAACCATACCCTGCTGAATGGAGGGATGTGCCCTTTCCCCCAAGATATAAGCCGTTCAATATCAACCCATATGATGGTAAGACTTCAGCAAGCCGGTACATCACTTACTTTGAGGTCACTACCGACCATCTGCCCCATGATGACGCCATCCTCACACGGTTATTCATTGGGGCACTGGAAGGAGTCGCCTTCGATTGGTATCGCAACCTGCCAGATAATTGCATCCACTCCTTCGCTGGCTTCAAGCGCTTGTTCTTGGAGAGGTTCTATGAGGTAGGGCAGGACGTCACGATGTCTACCCTCATGGACGTCGTCCAAGGAGAGAAAGAGCTGACAAGGAATTACATTGAGCGGTTTCGTCAAATCGCAATGAAGTTACCATCTGGCAACCCGGACTCTTCCTTGATTGAAATTTGCCAAAAGAGACTACTCCCAATAATTAGTCTCTGGATGGGCGAAAGTCAATTCAAGGACTGGAAGGCCTTTATCATCAGTGCTACAAGTGCCGAGGAACGATTGAAGAAAGCTCGCCAACTGGGGTTGCATATCTCAGAGGGAGAGAACAAGGGGAAGCGTCCCAACGCCAGCAACGACAATGGGGGTAGCCCCTCCAACAACCGGGACAACAAAGGCAAGCAGGCCATGGTGGCCGATACAGCCCAGAAGCCTGAGTCACAACCTGCGGACAAACAATGGCCTCAAATCACTTACTCTTTTGAAGACGGTCACGTCAAGCCTATCTTGGACATGCTCATACAAGGAGATAGGATTCAGCTTCCTCCACCAAGACGGGAGCCTCGGCCGGCTGATCTGGAGAACCCAAAGTTCTGCCATTACCACCGCTACATCCACCATGCTACGCACGACTGCTACCAACTGAAACAATGTATTCAAAACCTCATCGATTCGAACGCTCTGGCCATCGATTTCGAGGAGGTAACCGTGGCAGCCAACATGGTGTCCGTATAATTCGGCAGCTTCCCTCCAACAGAGACCCAGGACGGGGTTATACCCATCCCTCTGGCAACGATGGAGATTGCTAATCTTCCGCTTGTTTAAGCTGCTGGTCTAGTACCCCTCACCACCTCACGAGGGGAAATTATGTGGGTCCATCCGGACCTAGTCCACGAGGTAACTCAGTCCACTCCATCTTCTAAAAAGAAAAGTGGAAAAGTCAGATCCTGCCGTACCACCTCAGCAGATGAAGAGGAAGTCACGGCCGTTGTTACTCGATCCGGAGCACAATCTCAACCTGTGGCTGAAAACTCGACTGATGATCATCCGCCCATTACCACGGATGCTCGGGGACCGGCTCAGCCTTCGACGACCGACAAGCCAAGGCCGAAGGAGACTCGCTTTGACAAATCCCTCCGAAAGGAAACATCTCAGGGGCTGGAGAGGCCCTACAACTTCGACATCTTGGCGCAATTAGCCAATACACCGGCCAAATTGTCCTTATATGAACTCCTGAGGCTCTCAAAGGATGTCCGTACAGCTTTGAGCGATGCACTTCAAAATGCCGACGCGTACCTGGCTCAGGTCAACCTCACGGAAGAAAATCAGCCCGCAGACCTCCAAGACAGTACCTGTACGGGAGCAATGCCCAACATCGTCTTCACTCCACAAGATATGCTCATCAAGACTAATCTACACGATCGTCCATTGTACTACACAGGCTACATCGGCGACATAAAGGTGGACCGGATGCACATTGACCCTGGGTCTTCCATAAGCATCATTCCAAAAGGACTACTGCATCATCTTCGCATCCCGATGCATCGCCTGACCCCTACAAACACCGCCATCAGCGGGTTCAATTCGGGCAGGAGCTACCCAATCGGGAAGATCCGTCTGAAATGTCAGATTGGCGATCTCCAATTAGAAGTCACTTGCTACGTCATAGATGCCGACACTTCATACAACATCCTTTTGGGGCGCCCTTGGATACACGATTACATGATCGTGCCTTCCACGCTACACCAATGCTTCAAATATGTCGACAAGCACGGCTTCGTGAGGACAGAATTTGCTGACATCGATCCCTTCAAAGGGGTCGAATCTTATTACTCGGACTCCTGCCTATACGAAAAGTCGAAGAGGCACCTTGAAGGAGGAGATAAACAAACTGATGATGAAGCAACCACGGGATCTGAAGAGCCTCTGACGATCCACCTCCAGGCTCGCAAACCAGGCAATTCCGCACCCCTTACGGCCACGCTGCGTAAGGACGCGATCAGCCTCTCGGCACAGGAAGAGCAGTTGAAAATCTGGCTGCTAAGGTCCGGCCAGGTGCCGAGACCCACAACGGGGCCACTAACAATCAGACTGCCGAGAGTCGGTCAACCCCAAACGGAAAAGCTCAATCCCTCCGATAAGTCACTGACGATACGCCTTCCCAAGAAGGGTCGTCACCCTGATGCAAGGTCCGACACTTCAAGCGAACCAGCCACTTCTTGCTCCACGTTAAGTGCCAAACTGGGGGTCGCTAGTCCGCCAACAACTCCACCATCTACTCCATCAACTGAACCCCTGATGATCAAGTTGTCCAAATCATCCTCTCAGTCTGCATTTACACAAGGGGTGGCTGAAGAAGAGTTGGAGCTGGCCAAGTATGTGGCTGCTCACACTGAGACTTGCTCATGTTGTCCATCGACGGCAACTTCCTGAAGAAGTATTACGTCCAAAACGACATCCAAAAAAAAAAAAATCCCTGATGATTGAGTTATGTACCCCCCCCGGTACCGCTGAACTCACATCCACTCCAGATTATCTAGTCATGTACCCGCTGGTACCACTGAACTTACATCCACATTCTCTCCAGATCACCGAGTCATGTATCTGCTGGTACCGCTGAACTCATATCCACAATATTCCAGATTTTTGAGTCATGTACCCTCTCGTACCGCTGAAATCACCTCCTCCTTCCACAAAAATCCCAAACTACCGAGTCATGTACCCTCTCGTACCGCTGAACTCACCTCCTCCTTCCACAAAAATCCCAAACTACCAAGTTATGTACCCGCTGGTACCTTTGAACTTACACTTTGATCACAAAATTTATGGATTGTCGAGTTATGTACCCGCTGGTACCCCTGAACTTACATCCCGGTCACTCTTTTAGGGAGAACGTTATGTATAAACATACCTCTGAACTATTTTCCTGGAAGGGATCCTCCCTCATGATCCACTACCCGCACTCCCAGTGCACAAAAAGGGTAACAGATCCACAAATTTCCAAAACGGCCATGTCCTCATTACCTCTGAGTCGTTCCATTTTTGCCAAAAACAAATCACCCCTTTACATAGAACTTCAATGTCCTCATTACCTCTGAGTCGTTCAATGTACCCCTCTTCATTGAGCCCACTCCTGCCATGTCCTCATTACCTCTGAGTGGGAAGGCTCCGTCGAAGAAAACTTCATACTTGCCATGTCCTCATTACCTCTGAGTAAGTATGTCGATTCCCTTTCAACCTATTATTTGTACCCACAACCGGAGTATGCCAAAGATAATAGGTCCACAAATATCCTCCGTTGAGTTTTCTCCTGCCATGTCCTCATTACCTCTGAGTAGGAAGATTCCGCGGTGAAACAAAAACCCTCATGCTTGCCATGTCCTCATTACCTTTGAGTAAGTATGTTGGTTCCTTTTCATCCTATTATCCGTATCCTAAGCCAGGGTACGCCAAGGATAATAGGCCCACAAATGTCCTCTGTTGACCATAAATGTACTCTGTTGACCACAAACGTCCTCTGTTGACCACAAATGTCCGCTGTTGACCACGAATATCTTCCGTGAAGTCTCCCCTGCCATGTCCTCATTACCTCTTAGCAGGAAGATTCTACGGTAAAACCCTCATGCTTGCCATGTCCTCATAACCTCTGAGCAAATATGTTGGTTTCCTTTCATCCTTTTATCTGTATCCTGAACCAGGGTACGCCAAGGATAATAGGTCCACAAATATCCCTTGCTAAGCTTCTTAGCATAAATCCACCATCTCACCATGCCCCGGGAGCCCAGCTGCTCTACGGCATTCTTTTTCCCAATATCGAGAGCACCCATGACCACTTTGTCATGGTTGTTCCGGATATCCTGACCAAACTTGTTATCTGTACCTAAAACCAAGGTACGCCCAGGGTAACAGGTCCACAAATAATCCCCCAGCAGGTCCAATTCCACAAACACCACAAGTACAAGAAAGAGAAGATGAGTTGAAACATGCTCATTTATTCAAAATTCAAAGTACTACATCATCTGGGATCACATCCCTTGACAAAAAGAAAAGAAAAACAGTAAAAGAAAACAGAAAACTGTTCACTGCTCCATGGTATTCTTTCGCCCGATACCAAGAACCTCCATATCCGCCTTACCGCGGAGTTGTCCTAGGTATCCCTATCAAACTTATTATCCGTACCTAAAACCAAGATATGCCAAGGATAATAGGCCCACAAATGTCCTCTGCTGACCACAAATGCCGTACTAGGTCCCTTAGTACATCCACATCTTTCCTCATCATCACATGCTTTCGGAGCCCAGCTGTTCTATAGCATTCTTTCACCCAATGCATAGAACTCCCATGTTGATAGCACCTCTGAGTTGTTCTATGTGTCCTCATTCGAGTTCGCTCCTACCATGTCCATATCACCTCTGAGTAGAAAAGCTCTACCATCAACCTTATATTTACCACGTCCATACCACCTCTGAGTAAATATGATGGTTCCCTCTCTCAACTTATTATCCGTACCTAAAACCAAGGTACGCCAAGGATGATAAGTCCACATAACATCCCCAGCGGAAGTACCCAAACCTATCACGTCCATGCTACCTCTGATTGGATTGCTACACCTAAACAAATCTACTTTCCATGCTTCTTATTCAAAGTGTTCCAAATTTGCAATTTGGAAACTTTGAAGGGGGTCCTGTAGAAGCATGGAAAATATTGCTTTTAGTCCCACATCGGAAAGGAGAAGAAGAAAGGGCTTACTCCATTCTATAAATAGAGCCCCATTACCTCCTTTGAAAAGGGCACCAACTTCTCTTCCCTCCTTCCAAACTTGGACTCTTCCTATTACGCACCTTCGGGTGCTAAGTAGAAGAAGTCTAGGGCAGCGCGGGCTCATCGGGCTCAGTCAACTGTCCCAACCTCTGACCATCAAAAGCGTCCCGCTAAGCGGGCCTATGATGGAAAGTTGTACAGAGCCGCCTGTGTCAACCCCCCGACGGCAAATGGGCAGAGTGGTTCTCAAGTGTCTCCCAACAAAGATCGAGGGCAAGTGTTTCTATTAGCCCCTACATCAGGGAGCAAACATGATACCTACGCACTCGTGTGTTCAGGATACCCGGGCCCACAAAGCGAGTGCACGGGCAGATCGAGACATTCCTCATGCGGCTCGGTCATGAGACGTCCTTTATACGGCTCGGTCATGAGACATTCCTCATGCGGCTCGGTCATAAGACGTCCTTCATGCAGCTCGGTCATGAGACATTCCTCATGTGGCTCGGTCATGAGACGTCCTTCATGCGGCTCGGTCATGAGACATTCTTCATGCGGCACAGAACCCAGGAAGCTTCATGCGGCTCAAAATCAGACGAGCTTCATGCGGCTCAAGAGTATCATACGGCTCAAAAGTCACCAACATGGACTTGCGGCTCAACGCACATAGGCAGCTCGAGTAAACTCCATGCGGCCCAGAGAGAGAGGCCATGTGGTCTTCAAAAACAGCTGTGCCCAACGTGTGGACGCATTTAATGCTCTGACGGCTGACAGATCTGATAAGTGGCAGACCTGACATAAAGTTATCATAATGACTAACACGAAAAGCAGTACTTCAGGAATAAGGAAAATCTTCAAAGTGGCGCTGTCTACCAAAGTTTTGAGGCGAGCTTATGCGGCCAAGAATAAACGAGTTCATGCGGCCAATGCATAGAAACCTATGCGGTTCAACCATGAAGGTCCCCCATGCGGCTCGGCTATAAAAAGATCCATGCGGCTCGGCCATGAAGACTCTCATGCGGCTCGGCCATGAAGACTCCCATGCGGCTCAGTCATGAACATATCCATGCGGCTCGGTCATGACAACCTTCATGCGGTTCGAGTATAGAGACTATTCATGCGGCTCGGTCATGAAATCTTTCATGCGGCTCGGTCATGACGACCTTCATGCGGCCCAAACATCGACACTCCTCATGCGGCTCAACGTTGACGACTGGACACGTGTCCTAAAGTCAATCAAATCTTGGGCCAAATCCCAATAATCTGGGACACGTGGCAGAAGAATGAATTAGATTTATTCATTAAGATTCACAGATGTCAGCAAATCATCATGACGAAGATTTATTGCAATCAGCATTAATTGTTGATGGGATTTGTCATAATCCATATTAACGGCCCAGATCTTTCATGTTCAAGACTAATGGTCCAGATTGGTTAATCATCAGGCCGCCGCCACTTTGAGAACATGTAATCATCCAAACCCTAATGATCACCCCCCCACTCTTATAAATAGCCATCATCATTCCCTTGTGAAAAAAAAAGAAAAAGAAGAAGAGAGAGGAGGTCGGCAACAAAAAGAATAAAAAAAAAGAAGAAGAGAGAGATATACACAGAGAGAGCCCCCCCTTTTCTTGATAATCACAGAGAGAGAGAAGCCAGGAGAGCAACCCGAGGAGAGTAAGAAGAGCCTTTCTTCGTCAACGCCGAGCAGATCTTCCCCGAGCCAAGGCTGCATACCGATCGTCCAAGGAGTAAGGCAGAGCGGCCGTCGCTTTCCCGAGCCTCTATCGTCACCCCCCAGAATCAAAAATAAACAATCGTACTTAGTCTGCTGTACCTAGGTTTTCGTCCCTAGGCTTTTTTTGTACGAGCGAGTTTGTATTGTGAGTCTAAGTTCAGTCCTCCGATAATTGTTCTGTTCTTTTACAATCAATGGCAAACATGGGGCATGTGGCAGGAGAATAAATTTGATTTATTCACAGATATTAGAGAATCATTATAAGGAAGATTTATGCCAATCAGCATTAATTGCTAATGGAGATTTGGTGTAATCTACCCTTAATGGTTCTGTTTCGTCACAATCAGAAACGAACGGCCTGGATTGATCAATCCCCAGGCCGCCGCCATCTCCAAGAGCTAATCATTGGCAACCCTAGTGATCACATCCCACTATTATAAATAGCAAGGTGCCATTCCCTTATAATATATAGAGAGATATACAAAAGAAAAAAACCAGAGAAGAATACGTATACACAAAGAGACTTCCCCCATAGTCAGAGAGAGAATATACACAGAGAGAGAGAAGCCAGGAGAGCAATCAGAGAGAGAGAGCAAGAAGGCATTTCTTCGTCAACGACCAAGCAGATCTTCCCCGAGTCAAGGCTGCGTACCGATCGTCCAAGGAGTAAGGCAGAGCGGCCGTCGCTTTCCCGAGCCTCTATCGTCACCCCCCAGAATCTAAAATAAACAATCGTACTTAGACTGCTGTACCTAGGTTTTCGTCCCTAGGCTTTCTTTGTACGAGCGAGTTTGTATTGTGAGTCTAAGTTCAGTCCTCCGATAATTGTTCTGTACTTTTACAATCAATGGCAAACAGCGTATACCTAGGAGAATGGTGTGTTCCCGGTGGCCGTTCGTACTGTAGTACGGTACGCCCATAAGCATTCGCCGAGCTTTTCATTCCAGTCGCGTTTGTTCAACGACACGAACTTCTTGAGAAGCTTGATGATTGTTTTGTTGAATGCTTCAGCCAGACCATTAGCCGCTGGGTTATATGGTGTTGAAGCAATATTCTGGATCCGGTGTTTGTCACAGAACCGATCGAAGGCGTGGCTTGCGAACTGCGGATCGTTGTCGTGGATGATCCTTCGGGGCAGTCCAAAGCGATAGATGACGTGATGCTTGAGAAAGCTGATCATGTTTGAAGTCTTGACTTCTGCCAACGGAATAGCCTCCGTCCATTTGAAGAAGTAATCAGTGATTGCGAGTATGAAGCGATGTACTCTAGACGAAGGTGGAGTAATCGGACCAATGATGTCCATTCCCCATGCTTTGAATGGCCATGATGCCACCGTCGGGTGTAGAAACTCGGATGGCTGATGGATGAAATCCGCATAGACTTGACAGGATTTATACTTTCTTGCATAGTCTATCGTATCTGCGACCATCGTGGGCCAGTAATAGCCCATCCGGCAAAGACGGTCTTGTAATTTCGGACCAGGCTGATGGGCCCTACAGACACCATCATGAGCTTCGCGTACGACTTCTTTGGCTTCTGTATTTGATAGACACCGAAGCAGTAATCCATCGTAGGATCGTCGATACAGCATTTTCATCTCTGTATCGTAGAAGAATCTGAGGGAATGCCTTCTGATAGAGGTGGCCTCCTTTGGGTTTTCGGGCAAGATGCCATAGACTACAAAGTCTATGAATGGCTGTCTCCAGTCTGGTGTTTTGTCAACCATCTGAGCGGAATGGCTCGCCATAAACTGAATGTTATTCTTGGAATAGACCAGTTCGTGGCCTATCACATCCACCGAGTGATGAGCATAGTTCGGAACTACTAGGGAAGCGGCAAGGCCAGCTAAGGCATCGGCTTCAATATTTTGGAGTCTGGAAACGTGTTCTATGAAGAACACTTCGAACGACGAAATGATGCTGATCGCCGTTTGGTGATAGGGGATCATGTCTTCATGGCGGACTTCATATGAACCCTGGATCTGATTGACCATTAACTGCGAGTCGCCGTATGCTTTAAGGTATTCTACCCCCAGTTCCTTTGTAAGTCGGAGGCCAATAACCAAAGCATTATACTCGGCCACATTGTTTAAACAGGGCTCTGTGAGAGAATCAGCCCGATTGATCACCAACCCGGAGGGAGAAATCAGTACCACTCTGACTCCAACGACGATGTTGCCCTTGGGCCCAGTTCTGGAAGCACCATCGAAGAACATTCGCCATATGGTATCATAAGAGGCCACATGTGAGTCAGCAACCTCATTTGGAATCTCTTCGTATATCCTGGTTGACTCCGAACCTGGATGGGCTGCTAAAAAGTCTGCCAGAGCTTGACCTTTAGTAGCCTTTTATGGGACAAAGATCATGTGGTAGGAAGACAATAGTATCGCCCAGGTAGCGAGGCGAGAGCTGAGTACGCCCGGCTTAGTCATGAGGACCCTGAGGCGGTTGACTCGTGAGATCACATGTGTGGTTTGTCCCGTAACATAGTGTCGCGTCTTCTGAATGGCGAACACCAGGGCGAGGCATTCCTTCTCCACAGCGGTATATCGATGTTCCGGCCCCATCATCATTCGACTGAGGTAATATATAGCCTGCTCATGGCCTGCGTCGTTGTTTTGTGCTAGCAGAGCGCCGAAAGAATGTTCTATCGCTCGTACATAGAGCAGGAATGGTTTTCCAGCGACCGGGGCCACCAGGACTGGAGGGTTCGACAAATATTCTTTGATTCTGTCGAAGGCACGTTGGCATTCTTCATCCCAAACAAATGAGACGCCCTTTTTTATGAGGTGAGTGAATGGCTGACATCGTCCGGAGAGGTTGGAAATGAACCTCTTGATGTAAGCTAGCCTCCCTTGAAGGCCTCGAATTTTACGGAGATTTCTCGGGGGACCCATCTCCATGATTGTCTTTGTCTTCTCCGGATCTATAAGAATCCCCTAAGCAGTAATGATAAAACCTGGGAATTTTCCACTGGATACGCCCAAGAAGGATTTGGTAGGATTCATCTTCAAGTTGTGCAGGTCGAACACCGTCCTTAGATCCTGCAGATGATCTTCCTTAGAGCGACTTTTGACGGCGATGTCGTCGACATAACATTCCATTGTCTTGCGTAGGTGGTCTCTGAAGATGACACTCATGGCTCTTTGATACGTGGTACCAGCATTCTTTAAACCAAAAGGCATGACTGTGTAGTAGTATGTGCCAATCGGTGTTCAAAATAATGTGTGCTTCTCGTCGTCGGAAGACATCTTGATTTGGTTGTATCCCAAAAAACTATCCATGAATGACATGCGCTCGAAGCCGCAGGTGTTGTCAATCATGATGTCGTGATAGGGAGGAGGAACTCATCTTTAGGACACGCCTCGTTCAGATTGCGGAAGTCGATGCAGATTCGAATCTTTCCATTTTTCTTGAGGACCGGTACAATGTTGGTGACCCAGTCCGGATGTTGTTCCTCACGAATGAAGTCGCTGGCTATCAGTTTGTTAACTTCGGCTTCGATCGCATTCATAATGTCCGGGCGAAAGCATCGCTGTTGTTGCTTGATTGGCTTTGCATCTGGCCGAATGTTGAGTTTGTGAAGTGCAATCTTGGGGTTTAGTCCTGGCATGTCTTCATAACTCCAGGCGAACACATTAATATATTCTTTGACGAGTTGTAGCAGCGATTCTCGCTCTTCGTCTGCCAGGCTTTTACTAACGAAGATTGGTTTTGGAGAAGACTCATTGCCGAGGTCAACTTGCATAACCTCATCTTCAGTAGGAGGCTCTCTTTGTTCGAACTATTTTTTCCATTGTGCATCCAGCTGTTGGGCCCACGGCTCTAATTCAAGGAGTTCAAGAATATCTTCTTCTTCTACGTAAGCGTCGATGAATGCCATATTGACAGACAAGACTTGCCTGAATACGTCCCCGATGCTGATATCTGAATCGGAAGTTAGTGATCCGGTTGAGTGTGAATGCCAGTCGCATTCCTCATCTGAGCTTTCAGGGGTCGTTGCAGGCGTAACATACCTCAGTCCACATCGGGTCTTGTTGTAGTAATCCCGTGGTTTTCCGGTCGGGACTGGCTACTGTAAAGGTAACCGCCGACCAGTGCCGTAGTTCAAGCCTGGTGTAGTCTCCAGATCATACCCCTGTCTTTGCATGAGGTATTTGGATGGGGAGCTATACAGATAAAGGGGCAGTCTCCCGACGTCCGAGTCGAGATCGACTTCCTCTATTGTGAAGGGCTGTGGATCATTCTTCCGGCCGAAGATGATTGGATGGTCTTCTCCCTCGACTATGAAGTAGGCGCCTTCCACAGGAGTAAGTTGATTTGCGGTGTAAACATTTGTCACTTGCGTGTGTAGGTGAGTGCCTATACCATGTTCCATAGCATACATTGTACAAAGCTTATCAAGCTCGAGGTAGTTCAAAGACAGCCCTTTATTGATGAAGTATGATATCTTTTCTAGTGGGATTACATCATCTGCGGATGGAACATCAGTATGAGCAGCCACATATTTGGCCAATTCTGGTTCTTCTTTGGCCACCCCCTGTATAAATGAAGGCTGAGAGGATGACTTGGCAGCTTAATCATCAGGGGTTCCGGTAGTGGGATAGAACGTGGAGTCGTTGGCGAACTAGCGACTCCCTGTTTGGCGCTTGATGCTAGGCGGGGAGTTGTTGGCTCGCTAGGAGTCCCCAACTTCGTATTGGGCTGACGCTTCATCTTGGGAAGACGTATCGTTATTGGCTTGTCAGAGGGTTTGAACTTCTCTGTTTGTGGCTGGCCGGCTCTTTGTAGCCTGATTGTCAGTGGCTCCGTTGTGAGTTTTGGCACTTGGCCAGACCTTGGCAGTCGGATTATCATTTGCCCCTCTTGTGCCGAGAGACTGATTGCATCCTTACGCAGAGCGGCCGTAAGGGGTACGGTCTTGCCAGGTTTGCGAGATTGAAGGTGGATCGTCAGAGGTTCTTCTGATCCCGTTGCTGCCTCAGTTTGAGCTTACATATCTCCTTCGACAAGGTGCCTCTTCGACTTCTCGTACAAGCAGGAGTTCGAGTAATAAGACTCAACCCCTTTGAAGGGATCGATGTCGGCAAATTCTGTTCTCACGAAGCCATGCTTATCGACATACTTGAAGCACTGGTGCATCGTGGAAGGCACGATCATGCAATCGTGTATCCAAGGACGCCCCAGGAGAATATTATAGGAAGTTTCCGCATCTATGACATAACAAGTTGTAATGCCTGTTGTTCGTATTACGTATTTAAGAATACGTGTACGTATTTTATCTCGTATTGGCCATAGTTTATCTTGGTTTGGATTGGCTTGGGTTGGTTCGGCTAGGCTTGATTAGCCTTGGTTCATCATGAACCAAGGGTGAACGCCCTACCTACCACAACCAACCCCATTTATTAACCTCTTTCCATTCTCTCTCCTCATTATTTCCTTTCTTCTTCATTACTCTCCACCACCAACCAAGAAAACCCTAGCCTAGGCAAGTGCAATCTTGCTTCATGAAGAAACCCACCATTTTTATTGTTCTAACCTCTTCTTTGCAACTTTCTAATCCACATTAGAACTTGTCATTTTCTATTTTGAAGCTTTGATTTTTGTAGATCTAGAATTTAGTCATTTTCGGATTTTCATGGTTTTGATCTATTAAATTCCCTTGTTTTCAAGTTTTGATGGTTCCATGTGGTAGAGTATTTCCTTCTACCCAATTTTGACCTTTGGAAAGTTGGAATTGGACTTGTTTTGACCAAGTTATGGACTTTGGAAGCTTAGGGTTCAACCATGGAGTTCCTGCTGTTTGGAGAAGACAGTGAGCAGTGCGCGAGCTTTTTAGCTTGCGTCACTGAGCTGTACGCGCTCTTTAGCACAGCACAGTAGCCCCCATATGCTGCTTTTTGGAGGCATATGACTCGTATACGCTCGCTTGCTTGACAAGGAGTCGTATGGAGTCCATACGCTGCCTTTTTGGAGCGTATGACTTGCATACGCTCACTTGGATAGCCATGAGTCGTATGGAGTCCATACGCTGCCTTTTGGAGGCGTATGACTCGCATACGCTCGCTTGTGTGACAAGGAGTCGTATGAAGTTCATACGCTGCCTTTTTTGAGCGTATGTCTTGCATACGCTCACTTGTGTGACAAGGGGTCGTATGGATCTCATACGCTGCCCTTTGTGAGCGTAGGCTTACCTGAGCGTATGCTTACCTGAGCGTAGGCTTACCTGAGCGTAGGCTTACCTGAGCGTAGCTTGACTTGAGCGTAGCCTGACCTGAGCGTATGACTTTTGCACTGAGCGTATGGCCTTGGCTGACTTGGTCTTATGTCAGCATGTCACTTTGGTTTTATTTTCCTTAAGCTTGGCTCTTCTATAGCCCTGTATATTGATATTTTATTAGATATTTTATGCCCATTTTATATCCTTACTCCTTTTGTCATGAACTTGATAATCATGAATTTATTTAATAGGTTTGTGAATAATAATTGAACACGGCATGGCAGGACAAGCATACCTGACATGATTATCTCGAATTGCTGTTGCGACGGCTAACGTGACATGACCTGACAAGAATGACTAACCTGGACACCGTAGATGATTGCGTTTGCACAATAAACCAGTATTATCTTGCATCATATCTAGGATGGGATCTCTGAGTACCACGGTCAGGGATACTTACTGTAATTAACTAAGAGTAATAAACTAGAATAATTTAGTAGACATGAAGAGATTCCCAGCTACAGACAATCCTATTATCTAGGCACATTAAGTGGACTTGTAGCCTACCGACGAGTAGGGCACACTTTCAGCACACAGTCATGTGGTGCATCCTTCATAAATGGACATTAGACCTGGATAACTTGGATGGTCTGCAGGGCTTGTGGCTGTTGAAATAATCTCATTGCATCTTGCTAGTAACTAGGCCTGTGATAACCCTAGCTAGTTAAAGTATCAAGCCGTACTTTTGATTGGCCGTGATTGTTTGGATGAAGTTATTCCAGCTTAGTCTTATCCTGATCCTGTGCAAGATCATGACAAGACACGATTATTGATGCTTGCCTTAACAATAACGATCGGGGGACCAGTTCTGTTCAGGCGAAGGGTTACAACCCCGGTCCTTGTTTGGTTTAAGGGTTGTAACCTGGCTCCCGGAGCAGTTCTGTGTCTTTCCTTCGGTTATTGTCTTATTTGTACCCCGTGCCATGCTTGTCATGTTCTATCTTACTTCAGCAACATGATTATCTATAATGGCCTTAACAATAAAGATCAGGAGTCCAGTTCTGTTCAGGCGAAGGGTTACAACCCCGGTCTTTGTTTGGTTTAAGGGTTGTAACCTGGCTTCCGGAGCAGTTCTGTGTCTTCTCTTCATTTATTGTCTTATTACCTTATCCATAGTATTTGAGACGGATTTCCATTCAGGTGAAGGATTGCAACCCCGGTCCTTGTTTGGTTTAAGGGTTGTAGTCTGGCTACTTGAATAGTTTTCTCGTACTCTACTATTGTTGTTATTTCTGATAATTTAACTTTAATATTCCTTACTATATGCTGGTTTTAGTTTCTAAGTGAAGCCTCCTTTGTGGCACTTGCTCTTTCTGGGGTCTGACCCAGCTGGTTTTGTGTGGCCAGATATCGGAGCAGCTCCAGAGGATCCACCGATCTTCCAGCCAGATGGTGACCACTAGACGGAACCCTGGCAACGAGTGGGTTTCTTTTTGTCCTCCCACTTATTTGTAAAAATTATTCTTTTGAGGCGTTTAGCCGGCGAGCACGTGTTAGCTCGATTGCATATTTATTTACTGTCTGCCTACGGGCTGTAACATGATTGACAGATCCTAGGGTTGATCATGTATGACTGAACTCTTGCTAGTCATGGCATTTTGTACGACTAGCTTCATGATCATCCAATATGTAATGTATGGGATGCCTTGCTATTATATATTTGGTGCTCTGACACCTTGTAATTACTATTGCTTGCTTGTGATTGAGACAATAGGCTTGTTCATGACCTTAGGAGACTTCTGGCTTGTAGTTAAACCCTCATGTATCTAGACAGCCGTGACCGTATGGTGAGATGGATTCCATTTCATATACGTAGCTGGCTATGTCTGCCCCCGCTCTCCAGTATTCTGGTTCTGGGGCGTGACATGGTTTAAGTGGTGGCCCATGCAGGTCTTGTAAATCAAGATATGTGAGGGTTTACCGAATAGATGTCTCAATCAGTATTCGTCCTTGATCTCTGCTCGTATCTTCTGAATCCCTGGATTCTTGTCCTGATCATATGCTTGTATCGTTGATCTGTCCTGGTCCTTCCTTATTGTTCCCTATGTCGTCTTCTTCAGCGGCATTGTTCGTGGTCCTACTGACCAGCAAGGCGGAGCACCTCCCGCGGACCAGCAGCAACCTGGAGATCAAGCCCAGCATTCCGGAGTAGCCTCTAGAGTCGTGCCATCTGGCGGAAAGCCACCAGTCCAGCCAGTTCAACCACTAGAACATGATGACGGCACTTTGGTAGGACTCGTCAGGACCTTGATAGCTTCCCAAGACCGACGTGGAGATGCCTTGCACCAGGCAGTGACGGATGCTTTGACCCGGTATGGTCATCAGGGTAACAACGCGGCCAACAACTTCAAGCGCCTGAACCCTCTATTCTTCGACGACAGCGAAGATGCGATCGTCGCGGATGCTTGGCTTCAGGATACCGAAGTGATTCTAGAAGCAGCCGTGACTCCAGAAAACGAGAAGGTGGCCGTAGTGCGCCTACAGTTATTAGATCTTGCCCGTAGTTGGTGGGCGGCACAGGCCGAGGGATTAGTGGCACCCATTGCTTGGGCAGTGTTCAGAGAGAGATTCCAGACGAAGTATTTTGATGCTGTGGCTCGGTATGACTTGCAGACGAGGTTTACCAACCTGAAGCAAGGAGACAGAACAGTCGATGGTTATGCATCTGAGTTTTCTAGACTCAGTAGGTTTGCCCCCACCTTGGTGGTAACCGAGTTTGATAGGGCCCAACAGTTCCAGCAGGGGCTACATTTGGAGATTTTACTAGCAGTTGAGCAGTTCGAACACCAGACGTTCGATACAGTATTGAGGGCGGCTAGGAGGCATGAGTACACCTCCCAGCAGATCGTGGATAGGACCGGAGGTAGGAAGCGGTCCCACAGTCAGATGCACCAATCATCAGCTCCAGCCCCGGCAGCTAGAGGTTTAACTATTGGAACTCCGAGGCGGACGGCCTCGGTGACGTCGGTTCAGCATTCTACCCCAACACACCCTCAGCAACAGAAGCAGAAGCAGTCTTCCACAGTGGGATGTTCACACTGCGGGAAGCCAGGGCATGTGGTGTCAGAGTGTCGCAGAGCACAGGGATTGTGCTTGGTTTGTGGTGCCCCGGACCACAGGGTTGGGAACTGCCCGAACAGGGGGAGTTCATCAGCTTTCTCTGGTCCTTCAGTTAGAGGACCAGCGCCAGTCCAGCAGCAGCAGCAGTTGCAGTACCCGCTCCCGAGGCCATTGCTGACGCAGGCCCAAGCATTCCAGCAGCAGAGACCGCAGCAGTATGCTCAGGCCCAAGCCCTTATCCAGAGCAGGTAGAGGAATTTTCAGCAGAGGGGACCTGCCCCTAGAGGACATGGTCAAGTGCTGGCCTTGACCATGGGAGAAGAAGGAGTAACACCAGGTGAGGTAGTGGTAGGTACTATTCTCGTCAATACCTTTCCAGCTTCAGCTTTATTTGATTCTGGTGCATCGCATTCATTTATGTCTGCACGATTCGCGACACGGATAGGATTGGAGCCCGAGTCGTTATCAGTAAGGCTCAATATACTCACTGGTAACGGACTTGTGGGAGTCGATAGAGTATTTTCCTCGTGTCGAATCGTAGTTAGCAGTAGAGAGTTTCCCGCTAGATTAATAGAATTCCCGATGGCCGATTATGGTGTAGTCTTAGGGATGGATTGGTTGAGGGACCAGTATGCTAGGATAGACTGCCGCATTGGCAGGGTTGTTTTTAGTATTCCAGGAGAGCCGGAGTTTTTTTTCTCTCGAGGCGAGGTTGAGCCTTCTCCTCCAGTATTGCGGATGGCAGTAGCAGCAATTCAATTGCCCAGGATAGTGGATGAGTTCCCAGATATTTTTCCAGAAGAGCTTCCAGGTATGCCGCCAGAGCGGAAGATTGAGTTCACCATAGACTTGATTCCCGTGACAGCCCCGGTGTCAGAGAGAGTCTACAGGATGTCGCCATCAGAGTTGGAGATCTTGTACAAGATGATTGAAGAGCTTAGAACTAAGGGATTCATTCGTGCTAGTGGATCGCCTTGGGGAGCCCCGATGCTTCTTGTGAAAAAGAAGGATGGTACGTCCAGATTATGTGTAGATTATCGTACCTTGAACTCAGTGACAATCAAGAACAGATACCCACTCCCGAGGATAGATGACTTGTTTGATCAACTTAAAGGGGCAGTTGTATTCTCGAAGATTGACTTGCGCTCAGGATATCATCAGATCAGAGTCAGAGAGCAGGACATCCCGAAGACAGCTTTTAGATCGAGATACGGGCATTGGGAGTTCCTTGTTATGCCATTTGGAGCAACCAATGCACCGGCAGTATTCATGGACCTCATGAATCGCATTTTCATGCCTTACTTAGATCAGTTTGTGATCGTATTCCTAGATGACATTCTGGTCTACAGCAAGAATGAGGCGGAGCATGAGCAGCATCTCAGGGTTGTTCTTCAGATACTCAGGGAGCACCAGTTATATGCCAAGTTCAGTAAATGCGAGTTCTGGCTCGATCGCATTTCGTACTTGGGTCATATCATCCCCAGAGGAGGAGTAGAAGTGGATCCCCAGAAGATCGTGGCCATTGAGTCATGGCCGGTGCCCAGCACAGTTGCAGAGGTTCGTAGTTTTCTTGGATTGGCCGGCTACTACCGGCAATTTGTTTTGGACTTCGCTCGGATCTCGGCGCCGCTGACCCAGTTGACCCGTAAGGATGCACAGTTTGCTTGGACAGCAGAGTGCCAGGAATCTTTTGAGAAGTTGAAGCGAGACTTAATGATGGCTCATATTCTCACGCTTCCTGATGGGACCGAAGGATTTTCGGTATACTGTGACGCTTCAGGCAGAGGTTTAGGATGTGTTCTGATGCAGCATGGGAAGGTAATAGCTTATGCATCACGACAACTTCGTGATCATGAGAGGAATTACCCAACCCATGACTTGGAGCTGGCAGCAGTGGTGTTTGCACTCAAGTTGTGGAGGCACTATTTGTATGGAGATAGGGTGGAGATCTTCACCGATCACAAGAGCCTGAAATATGTTTTCACCCAGAAATATCTTAACATGCGTCAGAGGAGATGGCTGGAGCTACTTGTGGATTATGATGTCAACCTGCAGTATCATCCTGGAAAGGCCAATGTTGTTGCGGATGCATTGAGCAGGAGAGCGGAAGCTTATTTTCTAATAGCGCAACCAGAGCTGTTAGCAGATCTTCAGAAAATAGATATTGAAGTTGTTCTCCCTTCCAGTGTGGCCTTGATGGCCAGTATGCAAGTTCAGTCCACTATAGTCGAGAGGATCCGGATGGCTCAGTCGGCAGATTCTAAGCTTCAGCGACTCAGAGTAGAGTGTGAGGCGGGACGAAGACCAGAGTTATGCTTTCATGAGGATGGTACACTTCGACATGGTAAGCGTCTTTGTGTACCCAGCGGAGATATCCGGCAGGAGGTCATGGCAGAAGCTCATAGTTCGCAGTATTCCATCCATCCGGGCAGTGCGAAGATGTACCGTGATATCCGGCAGCATTTCTGGTGGAATGGCATGAAGTGGGAGATAGCTCGATTTGTCTCTCGGTGTTTGGTTTGCCAGCAAGTTAAAGCTGAACATCAGAGACCGGCAGGACTGCTTCAGCCCTTGTCGATTCCGGAGTGGAAGTGGGAGCATGTGACCATGGATTTCGTGACTGGATTACCTAGATCCCCAGCTGGTAGAGATGCTATTTGGGTTATAGTTGACCGGCTCACAAAAGTGGCTCACTTTCTTCCTTCAGAGTTGGTCAGTCGACGGCTCAGCTAGCGGCGATGTATCTTAGACAGATTGTCAGATTGCACGGTGTGCCAGTTAGCATCACCTCGGACCGAGATTCCAGATTTACATCGCACTTTTGGCGTAGCCTGCAGGCGAGTTTAGGGACTCATCTCCATTTCAGTTCAGCATATCATCCGCAGACAGATGGTCAGTCATAGCGCACGATCCGGACTCTTGAAGACATGTTGCGGTCTTGCACACTTGACTTCGGTGGTTCATGGGAAGATCACTTGCACCTGGTGGAATTCTCGTACAAGAATAGTTTCCAGGCCAGTATCCAGATGGCCCCGTTCGAGGCGCTGTATGGCAGAAAGTGCAGATCCCCGCTATCCTGGGATGATGTTGGAGAAAGACAGATGCTTGGTCCAGAATTGATTGCTCAGACCATTGAAGTGGTCAGAAGGGTCAGAGATCATCTTCGAGTTGCCCAAGATCGCCAGCATCATTAGGCCGATTCTCATCGGCGCCCTCTCGAGTTTTCGGTCGGCGATCATGTATTCCTGAGGATTTCGCCCAACCGTGGTGTCATTCGTTTTGACGTACGAGGAAAGCTTAGTCCTAGGTATATAGGGCCGTTCGATATCCTAGAGCGAGTAGGAGATGTATCCTATCGTCTCGCTCTTCCGCCGTCGCTAAGCGAGGTGCATGACGTGTTCCATGTATCCCAATTACGACGGTATATCCCGGACCCGAGCCACATCCTGGATCATTCGGAATTGGTTGTTGGTACCAACCTTTCGTATGAGGAGAGGCCCGTATCTATATTGGACCGGAGAGAGAAGATCCTCAAGAACAAGACTATCAAGTTAGTCCGAGTTGCTTGGGGTCATCACCCTTTGGGGGAGTCAACGTGGGAGCGTGGAGAAGATATCCGATCGCGGTATCCTGACTTGTTTGACTCATGAGGTATAATGTCTTCCTTATGCCTCATGTCTTCGATTCCTTGCTTGAATGAGTGATTGCCTGCCTAGTTATAGTTTGCATGTAATTAGTATAGCTTGTTCTAGTCTCTCTAACATCTTAATTAAATTCCGAGGACGGAATTCTTTTAAGGTAGGTAGAGTTGTAATGCCTGTTTTTCGTATTACGTATTTAAGAATACGTGTATGTATTTTATCTCGTATTGGCCATGGTTCATCTTGGTTTGGGTTGGCTTGGATTGGTTCGGCTAGGCTTGATTAGCCTTGGTTCATCATGAACCAAGGGTGAACCCCCTACCTACCACAACCAACCCCATTTATTAACCTCTTCCCATTCTCTCTCCTCATTATTTCCTTTCTTCTTCTTTACTCTCCACCACCAACCAAGAAAACCCTAGCCTAGGCAAGTGCAATCTTGCTTCATGAAGAAACCCACCATTTTTATTGTTCTAACCTCTTCTTTGCAACTTTCTAATCCACATTAGAACTTGTCATTTTCTATTTTGAAGCTTAGATTTTTGTAGATCTAGAATTTAGTCATTTTCGGATTTTTATGGTTTTGATCTATTAAATTCCCTTGTTTTCAAGTTTTGATGGTTCCATGTGGTAGAGTATTTCCTTCTACCCAATTTTGACCTTTGGAAAGTTAGATTTGGACTTGTTTTGACCAAGTTATGGACTTTGGAAGCTTAGGGTTCAACCATGGAGTTCCTGCTATTTGGAGAAGACAGTGAGCAGTGCGCGAGCTTTTTAGCTTGCGTCACTGAGCTGTGCGCGCTCTTTAGCGCAGCGCAGTAGCCTCCATACACTGCCTTTTGGAGGCAAATGACTTGCATACGCTCGCTTGCTTGACAAGGAGTCGTATGGAGTCCATACGCTGCCTTTTTGGAGCGTATGACTTGCATACGCTCACTTGGATAGCCATGAGTCGTATGGAGTCCATACGCTGCCTTTTGGAGGCGTATGACTCGCATACGCTCGCTTGTGTGACAAGGAGTCGTATGAAGTTCATACGCTGCCTTTTTTGTGCGTGCATACGCTCACTTGTGTGACAAGGGGTCGTATGGACCTCATACGCTGCCCTTTGTGAGCGTAGGCTTACCTAAGCGTACACTTACCTGAGCGTAGGCTTACCTGAGAGTAGCTTGACTTGAGCGTAGCCTGACCTGAGCGTATGACTTTTGCACTGAGCGTATGGCCTTGGCTGACTTGGTCTTATGTCAGCATGTCACTTTGGTTTTATTTTCCTTAAGCTTGTCATGAACTTGATAATCATGAATTTATTTAATAGGTTTGTGAATAATAATTGAACACGGCATGGCAGGACAAGCATACCTGACATGATTATCTCGAATTGCTGTTGCGACGGCTAACGTGACATGACCTGACAAGAATGACTAACCTGGACACCGTGGATGATTGCGTTTGCACAATAAACCAGTATTGTCTTGCATCATATCTAGGATGGGATCCCTGAGTACCACGGTCAGGGATACTTACTGTAATTAACGAAGAGTAATAAACTAGAATAATTCAGTAGACATGAAGAGATTCCCAGCTACAGGCAATCCCGTTATCTGGGCGCATTAAGTGGACTTGTAGCCTACCGACGAGTAGGGCACACTTCCAGCACACAGTCATGTGGTGCATCCTTCATAAATGGACATTCGACCTGGATAACTTGGATGGTCTGTAGGGCTTGTGGCTGTTGAAATAATCTTATTGCATCTTGCTAGTAACTAGGCCTGTGATAACCCTAGCTAGTTAAAGTATCAAGCCGTACTTTTGATTGGCCGTAATTGATTGGATGAAGTTATTCCAGCTTAGTCTTATCCTGATCATGTGCAAGATCATAACAAGACACGATTATTGATGCTTGCCTTAATAATAACGATCGGGGGACCAGTTCTGTTCAGGCGAAGGGTTACAACCCCGGTCCTTGTTTGGTTTAAGGGTTGTAACCTGGCTCCCGGAGCAGTTCTATGTCTTCCCTTCGGTTATTGTCTTAATTGTACCCCGTGCCATGCTTGTCATGTTCTATCTTACTTCAGCAATATGATTATCTATAATGGCCTTAACAATAAAGATCATGAGTCCAGTTCTGTTCAAGCGAAGGGTTACAACCTCGGTCCTTGTTTGGTTTAAGGGTTGTAACCTGGCTCCCGGAGCAGTTCTGTGTCTTCTCTTCGTTTATTGTCTTATTACCTTATCCATAGTATTTGAGACGGATTTCCATTCAGGTGAAGGATTGTAACCCCGGTCCTTGTTTGGTTTAAGGGTTGTAGTCTGGCTACTTGAATGGTTTCCTCGTACTCTACTATTATTGTTATTTCTGATAATTTAACTTTAATGTTCCTTACTATATGCTGGTTTTAGTTTCTAAGTGAAGCCTCCTTTGTGGCACTTGCTCTTTCTGGGGTCTGACCCAGCTGGTTTTGTGTGGCCAGATATCGAAGCAGCTCCAGAGGATCCACCGATCTTCCAGCCAGATGGTGACCACTAGACGGAACCCTGACAACGAGTGGGTTTCTTTTTGTTCTCCCACTTATTTGTAAAAATTATTCTTTTGAGGCGTTTAGCCGGCGAGCACGTGTTAGCTCGATTGCATCTTTATTTACTGTCTGCCTACGGGCTGTAACATGATTGACAGATCCTAGGGTTGATCATGTATGACTGAACTCTTGCTAGTCATGGCATTTTGTACGACTAGCTTCATGATCATCCAATATGTAATGTATGAGACGCCTTGCTATTATATATTTGGTGCTCTGACATCTTGTAATTACTATTGCTTGCTTGTGATTGAGACAATAGGCTTGCTCATGACCTTAGGAGACTTCTGGCTTGTAGTTAAACCCTCATGTATCTAGACAGCCGTGACCGTATGGTGAGATGGATTCCATTTCATATACGTAGCTGGCTATGTCTGCCCCCGCTCTCCAGTATTCTGGTTCTGGGGCGTGACACAAGTCACTTCTGACTGCAAATTGCCGATTTGGCACTTCAAGCGAATCTTTCCGATCGGGTAGCTCCTGCCCGAATTGAAACCGCTGATAGCGGTGCTTGTCGGCGTCAGGCAATACATGGGGATGCGAAGATGGTGCAATAGACTCTTCGGGATGATGCTTATGGAAGAACCGGGGTCAATGTGCATCCGATCTTTACGTCACCGATGTATCCAGTGTAATACAACAGACGATCGTGCAGGTTGGTTTTAATAAGCATATCCTGCGGAGTGAAGACGATGTTAGACATTGCACCTGTGCAAACGCTGTTCTGGAGATTTACAGGCGGGCTTTCTCCCGTGAGGTTGACCTGAGCCAGATATGTATCGGCATTCTGGAGTGCATCGCTTAGTGCCACGCGAACATCTTTGGAGAGTCTCAGGAGCTCGTATAATGACAATTTGGCCGATGTGTTGGCCAATTGTGCCAAGATGTCAAAGTTGTAGGGCCTCTCCAGCCCCTGAGGCACCTCTTTTCGGAGCGGCTTGTTAAAGCGAGTCTCCTTCGGCCTAGGCTTGTCGATCGTCGAAGGCTGAGAAGGTCCTGGGGCATCAGCAGCTATCGGCTGATGATCTTCATTCGAGTTATCCGGTGGAGGTTGGGTTAGTACGCCGAATCGGGTAACAACAGCAGTAGCTTCTTCAACCTCTGCCGAGATTGTACGACATGACTTGACTTTCCCACTCTTCTTCTTGTTGGAAGCGGGTGGTGCAGACTGAGTTACTTCGGTACCAGGTCCGGGTGGACCCACATGACCTCCCCTCGTGATGTGGTGAGGGGCACTTGACCCGCGGCCTGATCTCGAGGAGGTAAAAGATTAGCAATCTCCATTGTTGCCCGATGGACGGGTACTACCCCGTCTTGAGTCTCTGTAGGAGGGAAGCTGCCGAACTGTACCGACACCATGTTGGCTGCCACGGTTACCTCCTCAAAATCAATGGCCAGAGCCTTCGAATCGATGAGATGCTGAATATATCGCTTCAATTGGATGCAGTCCTGTGTGGCATGGTGAACGTAACGATGGTAATGGCAGTACTTGGGGCTTTCCATTTCGGCCAGTTTAGGCTCCCGCCTAGGTGGAGGGAGCTGGATTATACCTCCTTGTATGAGCATGTCCAAGATGGGCTTGACATGACCGTCTTAGAAGGAGTAAGTCATCTACGGCCACTGCTTTTCAGTTGGCTTCGATTCAGGCTTCTGGGTTGCGTCGGCCACCATAGCCTGTTTGCCCTTGTTGTCTCAGTTATTGGAGGAATTACCCCCGTTGTTGGTGTTAGCATTAGGGCATTTGCCCTTGTCCTCTCCCTCCGAGATATGTATTCCCAGTTGGCGAGCCTTCTTCAACTTGTCTTCGATGCTAGTGGCACTGATGATGAACGTCTTCCAGTCCTTAAATTGACTTTCACCTATCCAGAGGCTGATTGTTGGGAGCAGTCTCTTTTGGCAAATTTTAATTAAGGAGGAATTCGAATTTCCAGACGGCAACTTCATTACGGTTTGGCGAAACCGCTCAATATAGTTCCTTGTCAGTTCTTTCTCCCCTTGAACAACATCCATGAGGGTAGACATCGTCACATCTTGTCCTACTTCGTAGAACCTCTCCAAGAACATACACTTGAAGCTGGCAAAGGAATGTATGCAGTTGTCTAGCAGGTTGCGGTACCAGTCAAAGGCGACCCCTTCCAATGCCCTGATGAATAATCGTATAAGGATGGCGTCGTCATGGGGCAGATGGTCGGTTGTTTCCTCGATGTAAGTAATGTACCGACTTGCGGAAGTCTTGCCATCATAGGGATTGATGTTGAACGGCTTATATCTTGGTGGGAAAGGGACATCCCTCCATGCAGCAGGGTATGGTTGCCGTATTCTGAGATCTTGGGAGGTTTCCCGGGCGTGATACATGGCCCGGAGCACCTGGACCTCTCTTCTTGCCTCCCTGGCCTTATCCGCAGCGGTGGGAGCCGATATTTCAGGAGGATTATCGCCCGGGTTTGGTGTCGCTGAGTTCGAGTCCGCATTGACCGTGGGACCCAAGCTTGTTTTGCCAGGCATCCTTCCTTGCAGAGTTGGAAGCGCCGCTTTGATTTCGTCCACGGATTTGACCAAGGTACGCAGTATGGCCTCCAGAGTGTCGATGCGTTGGCGATCACTGGGACCGTCTTGATCGTCGGTTGTCATGAATGCCGTCCTCACATGAGCTGAAGTAAAAGGGATGGTGGACGACGTGCCCTCTGAATCATACCCCTGGACAGAGAAGTCGTCGGGGTATGTGGGAATGTTTTCCTCTGGTTCGGACTCAGAAGGAATAGTACCCCCAGCTTCAGAGCTTGCCTTATCTTGAGAGTCGCGAACATCCTCGGGGACGTCGGCACCTGTTGTATCTGTTCGGAGAGTCATTTCTCCGGGCTCATCTCCTTGGAATACTGGATTGTCATGGATGTTCGGAGGAATGCTACCCCCGGTTCCAGCGACCCCCAGTGATGTAGATGATGAATCTCCCGATGTAGTAGATTTCATCTTCGAACGGTTACCTTGGAAAACTCCGGTGGTAGGCAACCGCTTAGATGATAGTTTCTTGGTCATAGTGGTTGAAATCTTCGGGCTGGAGATATTTCTTTTCTTTCCTCTCCCGATGGCGGGGATTTTGTAGGAGACGACGGGAAGCGCCTCATCCTCTGAACTTGGTTGTTGCAGTCTTTGGAAGATGGACCGCCGGCCTTCTCGTACTGCTGCGTTGTTGCAGCAGCAGTTGACAATAACTTGGGTGCAGTGATGTCCGTGGGAGGACTCTTTGCACACCGAGTCCCCTTTTCTTTCCTTGCGTTTGTGAAGGATAACGTCACGCAAGTCAGATGGGTCTCGAGCAACCACGTTTGCTCCCTGGTTGCGGGAAGACTTTTGGGAACCACTCTGTCCGTTTGCCGTCGGGGGCTGGACTCGAGTGGTTCTGTATAACTTTCCATCAGAGGACCGCATAACAGTAAGCGGAGCGCTCGGATGGTCAGAGGTTGGGACAACCGACTGAGCTTGCCGAGCTCGCGCTGCCCTAGACTTCTTCACTCTAGCGCCTGAAGGTATATAGTAGGAAGAGTCTAAGTGGTGCTGCAGAGAATCAGACACATTTTCTTGGGAGCGTGAAAGATCAGGGCCATAGGAGAGGCGGTCGAAGACGGAGCCTGAGACGCGTGGAGTGGATAATATGCGATTGGAATCAGCAGTCTTCATGCGGCGGACAGTCGCGGCCGCATAGGCTTTCTTCATGCGGTTGGAAGTCTCGGCCGCATGAGTCTCCTTCATGCGGCTGGAAGTCTTGGCCGCATGGGCATTCTGCACGCGGCTGACAGTTTTGGCCGCATGAGCATTCTGCACGCGGTTGGCAATCTTGGCCGCATGAGCATCATGCATGCGGCTGGCAATCTTGGCCGCATGAGCATCGTGCATGCCGCTGGCAATCTTGGCCGTACGAGCATCATGCATGTCGCTGGTGCCTTTATTCGGCTTCTTCCTGGACCACATAGAGTCCCTCTTTGTCCCTGCAAGTCCAGCATCGTAGTGTTTTCCTCTGTCGGACTTGGGGACAGCAGAGTCCTCTGTGGCCTGAAGTGGAGCCGTATGAGAGTCTTTTTTGCCGTCTTGTGCAGCAGAGAGTACTTCGTCCAGGGCTTGGGGAGGAGCAAATGACTTGGGCCTCCACTCCATGCGAGCCTTCTTCGTGCGGGTCCGCTTCTGGATCGGGCCAGCGCTTCCATCAGAGAGCATTTCTTCAAACGCCTGTTGGTCGAAGCGGACGACCATCTTCTGTTGCGTGGAGCCGAGTTTGGCTGGATCCGATTGCGTCACCAACTTCTCAGCCATGGAGAAGTTTGTCCCCAGCAGAGTCGCCATCGTGTTTGCCAATGATTGTAAAAGTACAGAACAATTATACAGGAGGACTGAGCTTAGAATCACAATACAATCTTGCTCATACAAAGAAAGCCTAGAGATGAACACCTAGGTACAGCAATCTAAGTACAATTGTTTAGTTTTGATTCTGGGGGTAACGGTAGAGGCTCGGGAAAGCGACGGCAGCTCTGCCTTACTCCTTGGACGATCGGACGTAGCCTTGGCTCTGGTGAAGAAATGCTCTCGAAATGTATGGAGAGACTCTTCTGCGCGTGCCTCTGTATATCCAGCTGGGGGTCTCCAGGTCTTCAGGTCTCTCCAGGTCTCTCCAGCCGGTTTGCAAGGGAATGGCACCTTGCTATTTATAGGAGTGGGGGTGTGATCATTAGGGTTTACAATGATTTCCCCTTAAAAAGTTGGCGGCCAATCATCTGGACCATTAATTTTGATTACAATGAATATGGGTAATTAATGTGGATTGCACCAAATCTTATGGGCAATTAATGTTGATTGCCATGAAGTTTGATAGGCTCGGATCTCCTGCCACATGTTCGATTTGTCTGATCTGATTTGATTTGGGGTAATTCTGATAATTGTAATAAATCTGGTTGTTGGGATCTGTTGATAAATCTTGATTGATTTAATGCCACGTATCTAACCATCATTACGGGGAAACTAATCTTCTGCCACGTGTCATAACCGCGAGCCACAGCCGCATGAGGGTAGCTTCTTAGGTTTTGAACTGCATGAATGTGGCAGCCGCATAGATGTAGCCTCTGAAATCTGAGCCGCATGGGGGTGGTTTCCAATTGAGCCGCATAAGACTAGCCACGTGTCAAGGCTGCATGGGTATGGCCTCTCAGTATTTGAGCCGCATGGAGATAACCCCTATGATCTGGGCCGCATGAGGACAGCGGCCGCATGGGGTGCCTTCTTAGGATTTGAGCCGCATGACGATAGTCTCCAAAATCCGAGCCGCATGAGAGCATCAGCCGCATGAGGGGGTGGCAGCCGCATAGAGAGCTTTGGAGTTGGTAGATCGTGCCAGCTGTATATGAGATTTTCTTCGTTTCCCGAAGAACACGCCGTCATGTCAGAGTTCATCATTTCATCTTTAATGTCAGAGTTATCACTTTATGTCAGAGCATTTAATGGGAGCAGTCACTTTATGGCCAGCTGTAAAAAGCAAGCTGCATAGGGCCACGTGATTCTTTCCTGAGCCGCATGAGGGCATTGGAGAGTTTTCGAGCCGCATTAGACTCCGATAGATTCCTGAGCCGCATGAGCCTCCTTCTGTTTTGAGCCGCATGGGCTTCTTCTGTTTTGAGCCGCATGGGCTTTTCTTGTTCTTTTCCATGCTTCTACAACTTGGTGTGTCCAAAATTAGGGGTTTCCCATTTGGGCACAAAACTCAACATGGACACATCCTAATGACCTCCAAATGGATCCAAAATGGACACAAATGGAGACACAACCATGGGAGTCATTCCTATGGATTTAAAATGGTCCTAAATGCATGTAGAAGTAAAATAGAGGAGAGATTATACCTTCCGGAAGATCAAATCCAAGGAAACTCCTCCCGATACGACAGCGACATGAAGAGACCTCCAAAAGGACACGAACAAGATCCAAAACTTCCCAAATCTATCTAGCTCCTCCTCTTGATTGAAATAGAGAAGAAACGAAGAGGATTGATGAAGGAATGGATTGATTTTTGAGGTAGAATTAATGGAGGCTCCTCTCTAATTTTTGGAAAGAACAAGAGAGAAAATTTGGGGATAATAACAAATGAGAAGCTCATCTCTATCCCTCTATGTGGCCGGCCAAGAGAAGCATAGGTGGCCCTATTTGCTAATGTCTAGAATACCCCCCACTTGTCTCTTATTGATTTAATTAAAATAGGTTTTAGTTTGAGGCTAATTTGGTCTAGTTTTAAGTCTCTAATTAAACCAAACTTAGTCATGAAATTTAGTCCAACCTACTAACTTAATTTATTATCATGTGGGCCATGTCTAACTAATGAGTGGGTCCCACTAAAGTCAAAGCTACCCCGGATTTCCGATACAAGTCGGATTGAGTTAAAATTCGAACTCGACTCAAAAAACCCAAAAATAATATCATAAATAATAAAATAATTCCAAAATTATTCTAAAGTGGAAAATGACCAAAATACCCCTGTTCTTAAAAACTGGGGGTGACAAATCTATCCACTTTAAAAAAATTTCGTCCTCGAAACTAAAACAAAGCAGTCACAGGAAACACATGTAGAAAACAATCCCATTAAAATACTTTTCAAAAAAAAAATCAGCAAGAAAAAAATTTCTTTGAGGCACATCAAACACTTGTAAATAAAAACTGATACGTGTTCGATACGGACACGAAACCAACACAAAATCACTCCTATCAAAAGTCAAAATTAACAATCACCAATGCAATAAATATAAACATAATTTAAAGAGGTCAAATAACCAAAATACTCTTAGGCCAAAAATGACATTAAAAATATCTTAATCATATGGTTAGGCTCTAGGTCAAGCAGTCTCTAGGGTTCCACTAGTAACACATCAAAATCACAAGTCATGGCTTTAATAGTTTTAAAATGATAAAAAAGTCTCCAAAATCATATCATGATTTAAATGTCAATAAATAAATGATTAAAATTACAAAAGTATTTGTTGTGGATTGGATGATGGAAAAACCAGCAAGCAGCAAGCGTAGGCTGTGTTGCCGTAGCGCGCCCGGATGACTTGTACAAAGTTAGCAACCATTTTGGGGCGCAAGCGTAGGCAACACAATACTTACGGGTGGGACGTGCAGTGAACTGGTTTTTTTGAAAAGGTTAGAAGATCTGGCCAAAGAAGGTGATAGCCCTGTGAATTCGTTCCCATGGTTCGATCCTTCCCAGTAAAATGCGGCGTGTTCAAAATTACCCTTAATCTAAAATCATGCAGTTCGAGAATGACATGCGTCTGTCCAAAATAATGATACTCAGAATCTTCGTCATGCTAGTGAGCAAGGCTACGATAATCACAGAGTCCTCGACTAAGGTACATACCTCTAGAATCATGGTATTTAAAATTTTTGCATTGTCGCAAGCTTGGCCGCGAAAATCTTAAATTCCTCCATCCGAGAAATACGTCCATAATTCGACTATATGTCCTCACTATGCCTGCTAACATGACCATAGAAGACTCTAAAATCCCGCAATCGAGGCGACCTAGCCCATACGACTTATCTCAAAGGAAAATCAAAATCATATCACAAGAATAACAGAACAAAATTGATCAATTAACAAGGAACAGATTAAATCGAATTTTAAGGCAGTTATAAGGAGGCAAATACGGAAATGAGATCGAAAGATTGGAACCTGCAATATGCCCTGCTACTGCCTGAGTATCCTCAACGGTTATGGCGAAAGCTCGCCCCTGCAGGCCTCCCATAGCCTGCTGCACTCTGTCCTGGCCTCCTCGAATTCTACGAACTTTGCAATCCTTCAGCTGGTGGTAAGGCACCCCACAGTATAGACATACGCCCAACCTCTTCCTACAGGCCTTCCAACTGTGCCCCGGCTTCCCGCAGAAGCCGTACGGAGTAGTCTGCCTCTGGCCCTATCCCTGGTGCTGGTGGGCATGTGCTGGTGCCTGCTGAATCTGTAACTGAGGTTGCTGCTGAATCTGCCTCTGCTGGAAGTGAGGGCGCTTTGCCGGCCCCGTACTAGAGCTCGCACCAAGAACATCGCTTCCCCTCTTCGGCTTGAGGCCGAAGTCCTCCTCAGCTATCTGTGCCTCCATCAGTATCTGCTCGAAGGTCGCATCGCGTCGCCCGGAAGTACGAGTGCGAACCGTATGAATAAGGCCCCTCCGAAACTTGCGGGCCTTATACCCCTCATCCTGGATCAGTTCTTGTGCAAACCTACTTAAACGGAAGAACTCTGCTGCATACTCGTCCACCGACGAGTTCTCCTGCACTAATCCGACGAACTGGGCCTCCAGAGCTGTCAGAGCTACGTCGGGGTATAACTTCTCCTTAAAGAGCCGCCTGAATTTCTTCCATGTCAAACCTCTCACTGATGCATGAGGATCCATGAGAAACCACATCAAAGCGATGTCGAAGAACTGACTCACCACAGCTGTGACCCATAGTCCCCTCGGAACCTCTACTAACTCCAGGCTCCTCTGGACGTCCTCCAACCAGTCATCTGCATACATGATACCCTCGGTACCCTTGAAGTCCCTCGGGTTCATCTTTCTGAAATATAGACATGTGCCAGGCCTTCCCTGACCCTGCTGCTGAAATGGGGCACCCTGAACTGTACCCGATACAACCCTCTCAACTGCTACCATCGCCAGCTGGTAGGAGTTCTCCATGCTCTATCATAACACCTCTGTCTGGCGGTGAGATGCGTCAGCCTGATGCTGCTGTGCCTCGGCTTGGGCCCTCTGAGTCTGCATCATCTGCTGTAGAAGGGCCATCATCTGCTGTGCATCCGTCGGTAGCGGAGGTGGCAGTAGAAGAGTCTTAGGAATAACTATGGACGGTCTCGCTGCTGGAGGTGGAAGACCTCCTGGAACTGTCGCTGCTATTCCCGCTTGAAGGGCAGGAACTGAGGCTGTTGCTCTCTCGACTGCTACTCCCGTAGCCGGAGGTGGAGGTCCTACTGGATCGAACCTGTCTGGAACAACACTAGGTCCTGCTTCCAGAGAATGAGTCGCTGTCATCCTAAAGACAAATTTGAACCAGGAGATCAATATGGCACAAGATAAGGAATATCAAGGAAGGACAATTGAATTCAATGCAAGAAGAGTTGTCATGGTAATCAAAAAATCAGAATTTTCCTAAAATGTGATTGAGTAACTCCTATCTTATCCTAGATCCTATGTCCTAATCGCAGGCTCGTAATTAGTACTCTAAGTCGAGCACCATTACGGGATCGCACTAACTGCGACACTGACCTGCATGGGCCACCACAAAAACGTGTCACGACCCGCACCCTGATTAGGGGCACGAGCATGCGGGTACGTCCAGCCTACGTCGCAGAATCGGCGGTAGAATACTGTATATGACGTCTGTAAATACTACTACTAAACAGTATAAAGGTACCTGTCATCTCCGCACGGAGGAATATAATATGGCATAACTCAATCACAAGATAAAACTAAAGTAGATAGCACAGAATAAAAATATGATAGAAGTAAAAATAGGAAATAAGTTCAAGATCCAACATAAGCCCAGAGACATAACAATATCACAGAGTCACACAATATAATATAGAGTACTACAGTCAGAAAATACTAGCTGTATCATAGTCCAGGCAAACTAACTAAGCTATACTACTCTGGGTGTGCAAAGTCTAGTGGCTCAACTATCAGGCCACAGTCTAGGACTACTCCATCTATCTCAACCCCATAGTAGGTCGGGCAGTCTGGCTCAGAACTATCTGTAATATATCAACGGTATCCTGTCAGAAAAATGAGCAAGTACAAACACTAACATCAGTTCCAAATGAATTGACAAATTCTATAAGAGACAATTATAATAAAATACAAGACAAAGATATAGGATGACTTGGAAGCTATTCGGAAGCCAAGTTACAACCCTTAAACCAAACAAAGACCGGGGTTGTAACCCTTCTCCCGAACAGAACTTAGCCTCCAATCAAGGTATAGCATAAGAGTATGTAGAACATGTGAGTAATGAATATCATAGCATGGTGAGAAAAGTACTGAATGTAGAATTGAGCAGGATATATGATGAGATAAAATAAATATAAAAGGTGCCTTGAATTATTAGAGCGTTATGTGATCGGCTTTGGAAAAGTTACAGGACAGGCTATCCACTTGGTCCGGCAATCACAAAAAAATCTCTGGAAAGGGTCATACCGGCCAACCTGGATAACAAGCACAAGGAATAGGATCTCGCTACACTCTACGTGAGGTGAGAGTGGCACAAGCACAAGAATATAGTGACAGGGTGGCTTTGATCACATAGCCCCTAATAATTCTCCATCCCCGAATAGTATAATAGATCTGGACATGACACGTCATGACACGGAATTCCATAAGAGGGTAGCAAGTCCCCTTAGGAATCGGTGTCTATACAAGTACAGGGAACAAGACAGGAAATGTACCAATATACCAAGAAAATCTAGGAAGAACATCTCATGTCATGATCCAACATATACTAGTCCATGAACTATCGTGTCTGGAAATCAAGTAAGACACAACAACTGAATCGGATATAGCAGATATCAAGACAATGAAAACTATCAGTGAATGTACTCGCCTGTGGTCCTGAGATGATAAGGTGAATAGATGCTCAGAGTAATCACAGACCTAAAGATGAGATACTATAAGTCAAAACAGGGTTTAATATTAAAAGGGTAACTCATTTAAGTCATGATATGCAAGTCTAAGTCAAACTAGCTCAAACTGGGTCATACTAGGTCAAACTGGGTCATACTAGGTCATACTAGATCATACTAGGTCATACTAGATCATACTAGGTCATACTAGATCACAGAAAGTCAATCCAAGTCAAATTAGGTCAAACTGGGTCAAAGGTTGACTTACAGTTGACTTTTGGTCAATTGGTCAACTCTGGTCAACTCTAGGTCAACCCTAGGTCAAACTAAACTAATATTGACCAACTGTTGACTTTCAGTCAACTGGTCAACTCTGGTTTGGTTTCGGGTCAATTCTAGTCACTTTTAGGCTAAGTTTAATTTTCGGTTGACTTTCGTTAACTTTTGGTCAAAACAGTCAACCGAGGTCAAAACTAGTCTAAGAGCACTAATCCTAACCATTACCAACCAAGGGAACCAATTTCTAACCATATCTTAATATCTTAAACTCATACCCTATAGTTAGCTAATTACCTTAACCTCTACCCTACTAACATATTACCTAAATACCAATATACTAACATAGAACTTAACATCAATTAAACTCACACTAACAAGGGGTTAAGGGACTGTGGTGAAATGGTCATGGATTGAATGGTTGAATGGTGGAGGACTAAACATGAAATGGAGATGGATGATGAATAAAATGGGATTGGTAGTGTATATGAATGAATGGTTGAATGTATGAAGAATGGATGATATAAATGAATAGATAAAGGAGTGGCTGAAATGAATGAATGAAAGGATAACAGATGTATGGATTAATGAATGAATGACTGAATGTGTATGGATTAATGAATGTGGAGGGACTGAATGCATATATGAATGTGTGGAAGAATGAATGGATGGTCGAATTGGTGGAATAAAGGGTTGAATGAATGGTTGAATAATGGATGGATGGATAGATAATGTATGGTGGCTGATTTGTGTATGGGGGAATACTGATCTGGATGAATGGGTGGATATGTGGATGAATGAATGATGAGATGAATGAATGGCTGATTGAATGGAGGGATGGATTAATATACTGATGACATGGAGGCTGAATGTATGAGTGAATGGAGGGAATGGATGGATAGATGAATGTATGAATGGGTGCAACAGGGGTGGCTGTTTCTTCCCCCTCACACTGCTGCAAAGCAGCAGTTCCCAACTGCTACTGCTGCAGTTCCTAACTTCTGCTGTCCTCAGGACAGCAGCTCTCTCTCCCTCTCGAGCAGTGCTGCAACTGCTGCTACTGCCAAAACAGCAGCTTACTCCCCCCTTCCTTCCTGCACTCTCATCTCCCCTCACGCTCTCTCTATCACTCTCTTCTCACTTTCTATCCACACAATACCTACACATATATATATACTTCCACACACACACCCCATAACAATATATAGACACACAATACATATATATATATATATATATATATATATATATATATATATATATATATATATATATATATATATATATATATTTTTTTTTTTTCAATATACACACACACACACACACACACACACATATATATATATATATATATATATATATAGAGAGAGAGAGAGAGAGAGAGACACACACACATACATATATATATATAGAGAGAGATACATATACACAACATAAATATATAACCATGAAAAAATATATATATAATATGATACATTAAGATACAATATGATACATTGAAGAACTTGTATTGATACTCAAGAACACAACTCCATCACCCTAAATCTGAGATTAAATCATAAATAAATCATTCACTCAAAATCTCATACACTTGGTGTGTCCAAAATTGGGGGTTTTCCACTTGGGCACAAAACTCAACATGGACTCATCCTAATGACCTCCAAATGGATCCAAAATGGATACAAATGGAGACACAACCATGGGGGTCTTTCCTATGGATTCAAAATGGTCCTAAATGCATGTAGGAGTGAAATAGAGGAGAGATTATACCTTCCGGAAGATCAAATCCAAGGAAACTCCTCCCGATACGACACCGACACGAAGAGACCTCCAAAAGGACACGAACAAGATCTAAAACTTCCCAAATCTAGCTTGCTCCTCCTCTTGATTGAAATAGAGAAGAAAAGAAGAGGATTGATGAAGAAATTGATTGTTTTTTGAGGTGGAATCAATGGAGGCTCCTCTCTAATTTTGGGGAAGAACAAGAGAGAAAATTTGGGGATAAACAAATGAGAGGCTCATCCCTATCCCTCTATGTGTCCGACCAAGAGAAGTATAGGTGGCCCTATTTACTAATGTCTAGAATACCCCCCACTTGTCTCTTATTGATTTAATTAAAATAGGTTTTAGTTTGAGGCTAATTTGGTCTAGTTTTAAGTCTCTAATTAAACCAAACTTAGTCATGAAATTTAGTCCAACCTACTAGCTTAATTTATGATCATGTATGCCATGTCTAACTAATGAGTGGTTCCACTAGAGTCAAAGCTACCCCGGGTCCCCGATATAAGTCGGATTGAGTTGAAATTCGAACCCGACTCAAATAACCCCAAAATAATATCATAAATAATAAAATAATTCCAAAATTATTCTAAAGTGGAAAATGACCAAAATACCCCTGTTCTTGAAAACTGGGGGTGACACAGAGTTTGCTGATGTCAATCCTTTCACTACAAAAATTTGTTAGATTAGCGACGTTCCAAAACGTCGCTAATCATGGCCAAAACGTCGCTAACCTAAATTAGCGACGTTTTCAGCCACGTTTTGGAAACGACGGAAAAAAAGCGTGTCGCTAATCGAGAAAATGTCGCAAAACGTCGCTATGGCGACGTTATTTAGCGACGCTAATAACGTCGCTAAATAGCAACGTCATTTGCGACGTTTTCTTGTGTTCGCTGATTAGCGATACAGTAGCGACGTCTTTGCGATGATGTGGTGGCATCAGATTGTTTGCCACGTCAACAAATTAGCGACATTTCTAGCGACGTTTATATTCGTCGCTAAAAGTTAGCGATGAATATAAACGTCGCTTAATTGAAAAAAAGAATCCAGAATGCAAATGTACAATCCAAAATACAGAATCCAATCCAATCCAAAATACAGAATTTAATCCCTGTATTCGTCGAACCGTTCGGTGGAACACTCAACACCGGCATGCACAATACAATCCAGAATAGACCAAAAATAATTGGTCATCTCCTCAAGCCTCTCGGAACATCACAATATGCATCACACATCACACAAACCAATATACATCACAATATGCATCACACATCGCATAAACCAATATACATCACACACCAAAAAACTGATATCCATCACAATATCCAAAGGAGATATATCTATCAAAACAAATATCCATCACAATATCCAGAGGAGATATATCCATCAAAACAAATCCAGCCAATATATGTATCTACTGTCGTCTATGCTGGGGCAGATAGAACTCCCTCAGCCAGCGCGCCTAAGTAGGATCCATGGCAGCCAGATCAATATTCGAAGGAGATGGATGACTGGAACTCCCGGTAGAACTGCCCTCTGGTGCCACCTCCTCTTTCACAGCTCCCTCGGCTTTAGGAATTACTTCTGGAGCAGCTCTCTCGGTTGAACTGCCCTCTGGTGCCACCTCCTCTTTCACAGCCATCCGTGCCTCCCTCAAGCGAGATCCTCGGGTCTTAGGTACCATCTGTGAGAACGGGTGCCATCTCGTTTGAGTATATTTTTGAAAGCAGATAAAATACAGAAAATTCGATTTTTTGCCAAGTGTGAGAACGGATGGCTAAGAATACAACCCAAAATTCATTCTAGCATACATTAGTGTGAATCATCTATGTTCTGTACATATGGTGTAGTATATATTCTTATCGAATCTAGTATCTGAAGGATATAACAGAATCAAGATGAACCCACATAATGTAATACTAAGACATCATCTACTACTAAAAAATATAGTGATAGGTTGTCATATCATCATTGCCGAGAGATGAGGGTCGGAGGACAGTCAACTTCATCTATGGCTACATAGTTTCTACCTCGCCAGTCGAATGGCTGCAGGGACTATGTCCTGATTACCATGTCTTACCGTAGATAAATGCAAATGGAGCTGGAGCTGGAGCCAAAATACAGAATCCAAAATACAGAATCCAATCACTGGGTTCGCCGAAAATACAAAAACAAAGATTGACACACAGTACTAATTTATATCTGTTTTAAGTGTGTGAACGGATGGCTCAGAACAAAACGCAAAATTTATTCTAGCATACGTTAGTGTAAATCATCTATATTTTGTACATATGGTGTAGTATATGTTCTTATCGAATCTAGTATATGAAGGATATAACAGAATCAAGATGAACCTACATAATGTAATACTAAGACATCATCTACTACTAAAAGATATAGGGATAGGTTGTCGTATCATCATTGCCGAGGGATGAGGGTTGGAGGACAGTCAACTTCATCTACGGCTACATAGTTTCTGTCTCGCCAGTCGAATGGCTGCAGGGACTATGTCCTGATCACCATGTCGTACCGTAGATTAATGCAAATGGAGCTGGAGCTGGAGCCAAAATACAGAATCTAAAATATAAAATACAAAATCCAGAATGCAAATGGAGCTGGAGCTGGAGCTGGAGATACAATCCAGAGATTGACACAGTACTAATTCATATATGCAGTCCAATACAAATAGTCTAATATAAACATAACCAAATACAAATAGTCCAATACAAATAAGTACTAATAGCTAATGACAACCACGCAGCTCACGCAAACGCTCAGTGATACGATCACACAACCACTTCGAATTAGTGGGATCGACGGCGGCAAGAGAGATGCAGTCCATTGCGGGTGCTGGATGAATAGAACTCCCAATCTCACTGTAGAAGCATGGAAAAGAATAAAAAAGATCCATGCGGCCAGGGAGCCCCCTGCGGCTAAGAGAGTTCATGCGGCTCGAGTATTCATGCGGCTCAAAGAGGAGCCACGTGGCCTGCAAACAGCTCTCTCGTTTATCCTTTACTGCATTAAATGCCTTGACGGCTGACAGCTCTGACAAGGTGACAGTTCTGACACAAAGATATCATTATGACTCTCTCATAATGACGGACTCCTTGGGAAGCCAAGAAAATCTCTGACACGATCCCCCGAGATTCAGAAACTGTCATACGGCCTTGACACGTGGACAGTCGTATGCGGCCCAAGTGGAGACTCCCCCATGCGGCCCAAGCGGAGGCTCCTCCATACGGCTCACGAAGATTAGCCCCATGTGGCTCACGAAGACTAGCTCCATGCGGCTCACGAAGACTAGCTCCATACGGCTCGCGAAGACCATCCCCATGCGGCTTACGAGGACTATCTCCATGCGGTTCACTCATGCGGTCATCTACACTCATGCGGCTCAAATCATTACCATACGGTTCAAATGTTCAGGGGGGCCACTCTCTAGCAGTCTGGACACGTGGCCAGCCTTATGCGGCACAACTTTTCTGCGGCTCAAATTTTTGCTGTTTTGACACGTGGCATGATAGCAGGGCACGTGGCATCAGATTGAGCGAAATCCCTTAACAAATCCCAACAAAATATTGGGATCAAATCAGATCATTTGCAAATAAGCCAATTAAAGACACGTGTCGAGGAATCCGAGGTTGGCATGACAAATTAGGAGGATTTATGTCAATCAGCTTTAATTGCCCATAAAAGATTTGATGCAATCATATTTATTGCTCAAATTTTGATGAACTGCCCAGATCCAATGATCCTTAGCCGTCGACTTTCAAGAATGGGCAATCATTGTAAACCCTAATGAGGCCCTCCCACTCTTATAAATAGCAAGGTACGATTCCCTTGCAAAAACAGAGACCGACATATACACAGAGACATATACGGAGAGAGAGGTAGACAGAGACAGACCACATAGATACATAGAGAGCCAGAGAGCCTGAAGAGAGATCATTTCTTCATCAACGCCAAGCAGTTCTTCTACAAAGCCAAGGTTGCACCCGATCGTCCAAGGAGTAAGGCAGAGCGGCCGTCGCTTTTCCGAGCCTCTACCGTCACCCCCCAGAATCTAAAATAAATAATTGTACTTCGATTGTTGTACCTAGGTTTTCGTCCCTAGGCTTTCTTTGTACAAGCGAGTTTGTATTGTGAAGTAAATGTCCAGTCCTCCGATAATTGTTCTGTTCTTTTATATTTCATGGCAAACACGATGGTGACTCTGCTGGCGACAAACTTCTCTACGGCTGAGGAGTTGGTGACGCAATCGGATGCAGCCAAACTTGGCTCCACGCAACAGAAGATGGTCGTCCGCTTCGACCAACAGACGTTTGAAGAAATGCTCTCTGAAAGGAAGTGCTGGCCCGGTCCAGAAGTGAACCCGCACAAAAAAAGCTCGCTGCGAGTGGAGGACAAAATTATTTGCTCCTTCACAAGCTCTGGACGGGGTACTCTCTGCTACCCAAGACGGCGAAGGCGACTCTCATACGGCTCCACTTCGAGCCGTAGAGGACTTTGCTGTCCCCAAGTTCGGCAGAGGAAAGCACTACGATGCTGGACTTGCAGGGACAAAGAGCGACTCTATGCGCCCCAAGAAGAAGCCGAACACTCCTGTGGCCAAATCTGCCAACCACATGCAGGAGGCTCATGCGGGTGAATCTGCCAGCCGCATGAAGAAAGTCTATGTGGCCAGATCATCCAGCCGCATGAAAACTCATACGGCTGAGACTCCCAGATGCATGAAGAAAGCTTATGCGGCTACATCTGCCAGCCGCTTGAAGATTGTCGATGATAGCCGCATAACGCCTACCTTGCGTGGCTCTGTCTTCGACCGCCTATCTTATGGTCCTGATCTCTTGTTCTCCCAAGAAGATATGTCTGACTCTCTCCAGCATCACCTAGACTCTTCCTACTATGTGGCCTTACGTACTAGAGCGAAGAAGTCTAGGGCAGCGCGAGCCTGGCAAGCTCGGTCCGCTGATCCGGTCTCTGACCATCCGAGCGTCCCGTATACCGTTATGCGGGCCTCAGATGGGAAGTTGTACAGAACCACTCGAGTCCAGCCCCCGGCGGCAAACGGACAGAGAGGTTCGCAAAAATCTCCCAAAATCCAGGGAGAAAACACGGTCGAGCCAGACCCATCTGACTTGTGTGAGGCCATCCTCCACAAACGCAAGGAAAGAGAAGATGCATCGGGATACAAAGAGTCCTCCCACGGACGTCACTGCACCCAAGTCATCGTCAACTGCTGCTGCAATAATGCGACGGTGCGAAAAGACCGGCAGTCCGTCTTTCAAAGACTGCAACAACCATCTTCAGAAGACGAGGCACTTTCCGTCGTCTCCTGCAACTCTACTCAGAAAGTCCCCGCCAATGGGAGAGGGAAGAAGACAAATGTTCCCAGCCCAAAGATTTCAACAGCTTTGACCAAGAGACTGTCGTCTAAGAGGGTGCCCACCACCGGAGTTTTCCAAGGCACCCGTTCTAAGACGAAATCTGCTACAGTGGGAGATTCGTCGTCCACACCACTGGGGGTTGCTGGGACTGGGGGTAGCACTCCTTCGAACCTCCACGACAATCCGATATTCCAAAAAGACGAGCCGGGGGAGACAACTCTTCTATCAGATGCAGCAAACTCCGACGTCCCCCAGGACGTCCACAACTCCAAGATGAGGCGAACTCGGAGACTGGGGGTACTGTTCCTTCTGAGTCCGAACCAGAGGAGAACATTCCCACATACCCCGATGACTTCTCACTACAAGGGTATGATTCGGAGGGCGCTTCCTCCACCGCTCCGTCCATCTCTCCTCATGTAAAGACGGTATTCATGACGGACAGCAGCCAAGGTGGTTCCACTGATCGCCAACGCATCGACACTCTGGAGGCCATACTACTTGCCTTGGTCAAGTCTGTGGACGAGATCAAAGCGGCCCTTCCAGCTCTGCAAGGAGGGACATCTGGCCAAACAAGCGCGGGTCTCGCGGTCAATGTAGACTCGATTTCAGTGGCACCGAATCCGGGCAACAATCCTCCTGAAGTAACGGCTCCCACCATCGTGGATGAGGCCCGAGAACGAGAAGAGAGGTCCAGGAGCTCCGAGCCATGTTTTACGCTCGAAAAAACTCTCAAGACCTCAGAATACGGCAACCATACCCTGCTGCCTGGAGGGATGTTCCATTCCTACCAAGATATAAGCCGTTTAATATCAATCCTTATGATGGCAAGACCTCCGCAAGTCGGTACATCACTTACATCGAGGTCACCACCGACCATCTGCCCCATGACGATGCCATCCTCACACGGTTATTTATTGGGGCATTGGAAGGAGTCGCCTTCGACTGGTATCGCAACCTGCCAGACAACTGCATCCACTCCTTCGCCAGCTTCAAGCGCATATTCTTGGAGATATTCTATGAAGTAGGGCAGGACATCACAATGTCCACCCTTATGGACGTCGTCCTAGGAGAAAAAGAGCTGACAAGAAACTACATTGAGCGGTTTTGCCAAACCGCAATGAAGCTGCCGTCTAGAAATTCGGATTCCTCTTTGATTGAAATTTGCCAAAAGAGATTGCTCCCAACAATCAGTCTCTGGATGGGCGAAAGTCAATTCAAGGACTGGAAGACGTTCATCATCAGTGCCACAAGCGCCGAAGAACGATTGAAGAAGGCTCGCCAATTGGGATTGCACATCTCGGACGGAGAGAACAAGGGCAAGCGTCCTAACACCAACAACGACAATGGGGGTAGCCCCTCCAACAATCGTGACAGCTGGGGTAAGCAGGCTATGGTGGCCGACACAGCACAGAAACCTGAGCCAAAGCCGGCAGACAAACAATGGCCGCAAATCACTTACTCCTTCGAAGACGGTCACGTCAAGCCCTTCTTGGACATGCTCATACAAGGAGACAGAATTCAGCTTCCTTCACCAAGACGGAAACCTCGGCCGGCAGACATGGAGAACCCAAAGTACTTCCATTACCACCGCTACGTCCACCATGCCACACATGACTGCTACCAGCTAAAATGGTACATCTAAAACCTCATCGATTCGAACGCTCTGGCCATCGATTTCGAAGAGGTAACCGTGGCACCCAATATGGTATCAGTACAATTCGGCAGCTTTCCTCCAACGGAAACTCAAGACGGTGTGGTCCCCATCCCTCTGGCGACAATGGAGATTGCTAATCTTCTACCTCACCGAGATCAGGCCGCTGGTTTAGTGCCCCTCACCACATCACGAGGGGAGGTCATGTGGGTCCATCCAGACTTGGTATCTGAAGTGACTCAGCCCACACCATCGTCTATTGGCAAGAAGAAGAGTAGAAAAGTTAGGTCATGTCGCACAATCTCAGCAGATATCGAAGAAGCTACAGCCGTCGTCACTCGATCTGGGGTACAATCCCAACCCGTGGCTGACAACTCGGCTGAAGATCATCAGCCCGCTACAACCGACGCTCCGAGACCGGCTCAGCTTCCGACGACCGACAAGCCTAGGCCGAAGGAGACTCGTTTTGATAAATCCCTCCGAAAAGAGGCACCACAGGGGCTGGAGAGGCCCTACAACTTCGACATCTTGGCGCAATTGGCCAACACACCGGCCAAGTTGTCATTATACGAGCTTCTGAGACTCTCAAAGGATGTGCGAGCGGCTTTGAGCGATGCACTCTAAAATGCCGACGCGTACCTGGCTCAGGTCAACCTCACAGGAGAGAGCCCGCCCGCAGATCTCCAAGATAGCGCTTGCAAGGGAGCAATGCCCAACATTGTCTTCACTCCGTAGGATATGCTCATCAAAACCAACCTGCACGATCGCCCGTTATACTACACTGGATACATCGGTGACGTAAAGGTGGATCGGATGCACATTGATCCTGGCTCTTCCATAAGCAATATCCCGAAGGGTCTGTTACATCATCTCCGCATCCCAATGCATCGCCTGACGCCTACAAGCACTGCCATCAGCGGTTTCAATTCGGGCAGGAGCTACCCAATTGGGAAGATTCGTCTGAAGTGTCAGATTGGCGATCTCCAATCTGAAGTCACCTGCTACGTCATAAATGCAGACACTTCTTACAACATCCTCTTGGGGCGCCCGTGGATACACGATTATATGATCGTGCCTTCCACGCTGTACCAGTGCTTCAAATATGTCGTCAAATACGGCTTCGTGAGGACGGAATTTGCCGACATCGATCCCTTCAAAGGGGTCGAATCCTACTACTCAAACTCCTGCCTATACGAAAAATCGAAGAGGCACCTTGATGAAGGAGATGTGCATGCTCGTACCGAGATAGCCACAGGATCAAAAGAACCTCTGACGATCCACCTCCAGGCTCGCAAACCTGGCAAGTCTGCACCCCTTACAGCCACTCTGCGTAAGGATGCAATCAGCCTCTCGGCACAAGAAGAGCAGATGATAATCCGGCTGCCAAGATCTGGCCAAGTGCCAAGACCCACAACGGAGCCACTGACAATCAGGCTACCGAGAGTCGGCCAGTCGCAAACGGAGAAGCTCAATCCCTCCGACAAGCCAATGACGATACGCCTTCCCAAGAAGGGTCGTCACCCCGATGCAAGGCCTGGAACTTCTAGCGAACCGACCACTCCCCGCCCAGCATCGAGCACCAGACTGGGGGTCGCTAGTCTGCCAACAACTCCCTCACAGAATCCTGCTCTAACAATGTGGCCGAGTACAACGCTTTGGTCATTGGCCTCCAATTTGCAAGAAAGCTGGGGGTAGAATATCTTGAAGCATACGACGATTCACAGTTAATCGTCAATTAGATCCGGGGTTCATACGAAGTCCGTCATGAAGACATGATCCCCTATCACCAAATAGCGATCAACATCATCTCGTCATTCGAGGGGTTCTTCATCGAACACGTTCCCAGACTCCAAAATATCGAAGCCGATGCCCTAGCTGGCCTTGTCGCTTCCCTAGCGGTTCCGAACTATGCTCACCAATCAGTGGATGTGGTAGGCCATGAACTAGTCTGTCCCAAGAATAATGTTCAATTCGTGGCGAGTTATTCCGCTCAGACGATCGACGAAGTCCCAGACTGGAGACAACCATTCATTGACTTCATAGTTTACGATATCCTGCCCGAGAACCCAAAGGAAGCCACCTCCATCAGACGGCGTTCTCTCAGATTCTTCTACAATACAGAGACAAAAATGCTGTATTGTCGATCCTATGATTGATTATTGCTTCAGTGTCTGTCAAACGCAGAAGCCAAAGAAGCCGTACGAGAAGCTCATGACGGTGTCTGTGGGGCCCATCAGCTTGGCCCTAAATTGCAAGATCGTCTTCGCCGAATGGGCTACTACTGGCCCACGATGGTAGCAGATGCGATAGACTACGCAAAAAAGTGCAAAGTCTGCCAAGTCCACGCGGACTTCATCCACCAGCCATCCAAATTTCTACATCCGACAGTGGCGTCATGGCCATTCGAAGCATGGGGAATGGATATCATTGGTCCAATCACTCCACCTTCTTCTCGAGGACATCGCTTCATACTCGTAATCACGGATTACTTCTGTAGATGCATGGAAAATACTAAAAGAAATAATTCATGCGGCCAGGAAAGATCCATGCGGCTCAGAGAACTCATGCGGCTCAGGGAATCATACGGCATAAGGAGCTATGTGGCCCAAGGCATTCCATGCGGCTCAGAGGACACGTGGCCTGATAGTGCTCCCCTCCGACCTATGCTGCATTAATTGCTATGACGGCTGACCCCTCTGAAAAGTTGACAGCCCTGACACAAAGGCAGGTAATTATGACTGTCATAATGACAAATCTCTAGGGAAGAGGAAAGAAATCTCTGACACAAATCTCCTGAGGGCCATAAAAATGCCACGTGGCCTTGCCACGTGGGCGTTCGTATGCGGCTCGCTTCTCATGCGGCTCAGAATAAATCCTATGCGGGTCAGACCATAGAAGTCACATGCGGCTCGAGCAAAGGACTTCCCATGCGGCTCAGAGTGAATTCATCCTATACGGCTCCGGCCATGAAGGCCTCATGCGGCTCGAGCGAGGACTTCTCATGCAGTTCAAGAGGATCATGTCTATGCGGCCCAGGCGGATATATACCTATGCGGCCCACAAGGATTACTCCTCTGTGGTTAGAGGACTCAAGAGAGGGCCACTGCCCACGCAGCCCTGACACGTGGGCTTAACCATATGCGGCTCACATTCATATGCGGCTCACATTCATATACGGCTCACTAGTCATGCGGTCCAGATCCCCCCAGCAGCTCCTAGGACACGTGTCATAAACCGATTAATTCCTCAGATTTGCTGCCATTAAAGATTGGGTCAGATCCCAATAAATCTGGGACATGTGGCAGAAGAATAGATCTGATTTATTCGCAGATATTAGAAGATCAGTATAAGGAAGATTTATTCCAATCAGCATTAATTGCTCATGGAATTTGGTGTAATCTACACCTAATGGCACAGATTCATCATAATCAGGATGAATGGCCTAGATTGACCAATCCCCAAGCCGCCGACATCTCTAAAAGCTAATCATTAGCAACCCTAATGATCACATCCCACTATTATAAATAGCAAGGTGCCATTCCCTTGTAAGATATACATTTTCAGAGAGAAAAATACGCATATACGGAGAGACTCCCCAATAGTCAGAGAAAAGAATACACAGAGAGAGAGAGAAGCCAGAAGAGTAACAGAGGAGCAAGAAGAGCATTTCTTCGTCAACGCCAACCATCTTTTTACAAGGAGCCAAGGCTGCATACCGATCGTCCAAGGAGTAAGGCAGGGCTGGCGTCGCCTTCCCGAGCCTCTATCGTCACCCCTCAGAATCTAAAATAAACAATTGTACTTAGACTGCTGTACCTAGGTTTTCGTCCCTAGGCTTTCTTTGTACAAGCGAGTTTGTAACGTGAAGTAAAAGTTTGGTCCTCCGATAATTGTTCTGTTCTTTTATATTTCATGGCAAACACGATGGAGACTCTGCTGGGGACTAACTTCTCCACGGCTGAGAAGTTGGTGACGTAATCGGATGCAGCCAAGCTTGGCTCCACTCAACAAAAGATGGTCGCCCGGTTCGACCAACAGGCGTTCGAAGAGATGCTCTCCGACAAGAATACTGGCCCGGTCCAGAAGCGAGCCCGCACAAAGAAGGCCCGTAAGGAGTGGAGACCCCGATCCTTCGTTCCTGCTGAAGCTCTTGCAGAGACACCCTCTGTTGTTCAGGACGGCGAGCAAGATTCCCCTGCGGCCCCACTTTAAATCATAGACAACTCTGATGTCCCCAAGTCCGGCAGAAGAAAACACTATGATGCTGGACTTACAGGGGCAAAGAGGAACTCTATGAGATCCGAGCCGCATAAGGTTATCAGCCACAGGGAGAACGCTCATGCGGATACATCCTTCAGCCGTAGGGAGAAAGCTCATGCGGCTACATCCTCCAGCCGCATGAAGAAAACTCATGCGGCCATATCTGTCAGCCGTATAGCTTATGCGGCTACAGTTGCCAACCACACGAATGAAACTCATGCGGCTGTTGGAGTCAATCGCTTGCAGAAAACCCATGCGGCCACAATTGCCAACCGTATACGGCCAGCCTGTACGGTCGTGACTCCTAGCCGCACGAAAATAATTCGTCCAATGGCAGAAGACAACCGCAAGCAGACAGCCTGCACGGTATCCAACTCTAGCCGCATAGCGTCCGGTTCACGCTTCTCTCGATCAGTCTTCGACCGTCTCTCATGCAGTCCTGACCTTGATGATTCTCTGGATGATAAGCCAGACTCTGTGGCATTCAACTTGGACTCCTCCTATTACGCACCCGCAAGTGCTAAAAGGAGGAAGTCTAGGACAGCGCGGGCTCATCAGGCCCAGCCAGCTGTCCCAACCTCTGACTATCGGGGCGTCCCGTTGACTATCACACGGGCCTCGGATGGGAAGTTGTATACAACCGCTCGAGTCCAGCCCCCGGCGGCAAACGGACAGAGTGGTTCTTCTGACTTGCGGGAGGCGATCCTCCACAAACGCAAGGAAAGAGGAGGAGTGTCGGCATACAAAGAGTCCTCGCTTGGACATCGCTGCACCCAAATCATCGTCAATTGCTGTTACAACAACGCAGCAATGACGGAAGATCGGCCATCCGTCTTCCAAAGACTACAGCATCCGAGCTCAGAAGATGAGGCACCTCCGGTAGTCTCCTGCAATTTCGCTCAGAAGGACCCCGCCGAAAGGAGGGGAAAAAGACGAGTATCTCCAGTCCCAAGATATCAACCACCACAGCTAAGAAACTATCGTCTAAACGGTTGTCCTCTACTGGTGTATTCCAATACACCCGTTCAAAGACGAAATTTACCGCGATGGGAAGTTCATCATCCACATCGCTGGGGGTTGAGGGAACTGGGGGTATCACTCCTCCGAACATCCGCAACAATCCGATGTTTCAAAGAGCCGAGCCCGGACAAACAACTCTTCCATCAGGGGCAACAGACGCCGATGTCCCCAAGGACATCCATAACTCTCAAAACGAAGTAAGCTCTGAGGCTGGGGGTACTGCTCCCTCCGAGTCCGAACCAGAAGACAATATTCCCACATACCCCGATGACTTCTCGGTACACGGGTACGACTCGGAGGGCACATCCTCCACCGTTCCTTCCATCACTCCTCACGTAAGGACGATGTTCATGACGGACAGCAATCAAGGTGGTTCCAATGATCGCCAGCGCATCGACAATCTCGAAGCCATATTACTTGCTTTGGTCAAATCTGTAGACGAGATTAAAGCGGCCCTGCCCACTCTACAAGGAAGGACGCCTGGTCAAACAAGCACGGGCCCCGCGGTCAATATAGATTCAAACTCAGTGGTACCAAACCCGGGCAATAATCCTCCCGAAGTAACAGCCCCTACCGCGACAGATGAGACCCGAGAAGTAAGGAGAGAGGTCCAGGAGCTCCGAACCATGTTCCATGCCCGAGAGAACGCTCAAGATCTCAGAATACGGCAACCATACCCTGCTGAATGGAGGGATGTTCCATTCCCACCAAGATATAAGCCGTTCAATATCAACCCGTATGATGGCAAAACCTCAGCAAGTCGGTACATCACTTACTTTGAGGTCACCACCGACCATCTGCCTCATGATGATGCGATCCTCACACGGTTATTCATCGGGGCATTGGAAGGAGTCGCCTTTGATTGGTACCGTAATCTACCGGACAACTGCATCCACTCCTTCGCCGGCTTCAAGCGCCTGTTCTTGGAACGATTCTACGAAGTAGGACAGGACGTCACTATGTCCACTCTCATGGATGTCGTCCAAGGGGAGAAGGAGTTGACAAGAAACTACATTGAGCGGTTCCGCCAGACCGCCATGAAGCTGCCTTCCGAAAATCCAGATTCCTTTTTGATTAAAATTTGCCAAAAGAGACTGCTTCCAACGATCAGTCTCTAGATGGGCGAAAGTCAATTCAAAGATTGGAAGGCGTTCATCATCAGCGCCACAAGCACCGAAGAACGACTGAAGAAGGCTCGCCAACTGGGATTGCATATCTCAGAAGGAGAAAACAAGGGAAAGCGTCCCAACAGGGTAACCCCTCCAACAATCGGGACAACAAGGGAAAGCAGGCTATGGTGGCCGACACGGCCCAGAAGCCCGAGCCACAACCAGCAGACAAACAATGGCCTCAGATCACTTACTCTTTCGAAGACGGCCACGTCAAGCCTATCTTGGACATGCTCATACAAGGAGGTAGAATTCAGCTTCCTCCACCGAGGCGGGAACCTCGGCCGGCTGATTTGGAGAATCCAAAGTTCTGCCATTACCACCGTTATGTACACCACGCTACACACGACTGCTACCAACTAAAACGGTACATCCAAAGCCTCATCGATTCGAACGCTCTGGCCATCGTCTTCGAAGAGGTAACCGTAGCAGCCAATATGGTGTCCGTACAATTCGGCAGCTTCCCTCCGACGGAAACTCAAGACGGGGTAATCCCCGTCCCTCTGGCGACAATAGAGATTACCAATCTTCCACCTCCCCGGGAACAGGCTGCTGGTCTAGTACCTCTCACCACCTTACGAGGAGAGGTCATGTGGGTCCATCCAGACTTGGTATCAGAAGTAACTCGGCCCACACCATCTCCCACCAACAGAAAGAAGAGTGGAAAAATTAGGACCTGCCACACAATCTCAGCAGACAACGTGGAAGCTACAGCCATCGTCACGCGGTCCGGAGTGCAATCCCAACCTGTGGTTGATAGCCCAGCTGAAAATCATCAACCTACTACAACTGATGCTCCGGGACCGGCTCAGCCTTCGACGACCGACAAGCCTATGCCGAAGGAGACTCGCTTCGACAAATCCCTCCGAAAGGACGTAGCCCAAGGGCTAGAGAGGCCCTACAACTTTGACATCTTAGCACAATTGGCTAACACTCCGGCCAAATTGTCACTGTACGAACTCCTAAGGCTCTCCAAGGACGTTCGTATTGCATTGAGCGAAGCACTCCAAAATGCCGATGCTTATCTGGCTCAATCCAACCTCACCGGAGAGGACTCACCCGTAGATCTCCAAGACAGCGCCTGCACGGGAGCAATGCCCAATATCGTCTTCACTCCGCAGGACATGCTCATCAAAACCAACCTACATGATCGCCCGCTATACTACATGGGATACATCGGTGACGTGAAGGTGGATCGGATGCACATAGATCCTGGCTCTTCCATAAGCATCATCCCGAAGGGCTTGCTACATCATCTCCGCATCCTAATGCATCGTCTGACACCTACAAGCACTGCCATCAGCGGTTTCAATTCTGGTAGGAGCTACCCTATTGGAAAGATTCGTCTGAAGTATCAAATTGGCGACCTCCAATCCGAAGTCACCTGCTACGTCATAGATACAGACACTTCTTACAACATCCTCTTGGGGCGTCTATGGATTCACGATTATATGATCGTACCTTCCACGCTACACCAGTGCTTCAAATATGTCGACAAATACGGCTTTGTGAAGACAGAATTTGCTGATATCGATCCCTTCAAAGGGGTCGAATCCTACTACTCAGATTCCTGCCTATACGAAAAGTCGAAGAGGCACCTTGATGAAGGAGACGCACAAACTCATACCGAGACAGCCACAGGATCAGAAGGACCCCTGACGATCCACCTCCAAGCTCGTAAACCGGGCAAGTCTGCACCCCTTACCGCCACTCTGCAGAAGGACGCAATCAGCCTCTCAGCACAGGAGGAGCAAATGATAATCCGGCTGCCAAGGTCCCGCCAAATGCCGAGGCCCACAATGGAGCCATTGACAATCAGGCTATCAAGAGTCAGCCAACCACAAGCAGGGAAGCTCAACCCCTCGGATAGGCCCATGACGATACGCCTTCCCAGGAAGGGTCGACACCCCGATGCAAGGTCTGACACTTCTAGCGAACCAGCCACTCCTTGCCCCACATCAAATGCCAAACTGGGGGTTGCTAGTCTGCCAACAACACCACGCTCAACTCCATCAACTGAACTACTGACAATCAAGCTTCCTAGGTCATCCTCTCAGTCTTCATTTACGCAGGGGGTAACCGAAGAGGAACCGGAGCTAGCCAAGTATATGGCTACCCACACCAATGTCCCCTCCGCTGATGATGTAATCCCCCTAGAAAAGATACCTTACTTCATCAATAAAGGGCTATCTTTGAACTACACCGAGCTCAATAAGCTATGTACAATGTATGCTATGGAACACGGTATAGGCTCTCACCTACACACACAGGTGACAAATGTGTACACCGCGATCCAGCTTACTCCAGTAGAAGACGCTTACCGAATATTCGAGGGAGGAGATCATCCGATCATCTTTGGCCGGACGAACAACCCGCATCCCCTCACCATAGAAGAAGACGACCTCGGGTCAGATGCCGGGAGACTGCCTCTGTATCTCTATAGCCCTTAATCCAAATATCTCATGCAGAAACAGGGGTATGATCTAGAGACGACGCCAGGATTGAACTACGACACTGGGTAACGATTACCTTTGAAGCCGCCAGTCCCGACGGGCAAACCACGGAACTACTATAACAAAACTCGATGCGGGTTAGGGTATGTAACGTCTACTACGACCCCTGAAAGTTCAGATGAAGAATGCGACTGACAGTCACATTCGACCGGATCACCAACTTCCGACTCAGATACCAGCATCGGAGATGTATTCAGACAAGTCATGACAGTCAACATAGCATTCGCCGACGCTTACGAGGAAGACGAAGACATCCCCAAAATCCTCGAGCTAGAGCCGTGGGCCCAGCAATTAGACGCATAATGGGAAAAGCGGTTCGAACTGAGAGAACCTCCTACTGAAGATGAAGTCATACAAGTGGATCTCGGCAGCGAATCTTCTCCAAAACCGATTTTCATCAGTAAAAGCCTAACTGACGAAGAACGGGAGTCGCTGTTAGAACTTGTCAGAGAGTATATTAATGTGTTCGCCTGGAGCTATGAAGATATGCTAGGGTTAAATCCTGACATCGCTCTCCACAAACTCAACATTCGACCAGATGCGAAGCCGGTCAAGCAACAACAGCGACGCTTCCGTCCAGGCATCATGGACGCGATCGAAGCCGAAGTCAACAAACTGATAGCCAGCGGCTTCATCCGTGAAGAGCAACATCCAGACTGGGTCGCCAATATAGTACCCGTCCTCAAGAAGAATGGAAAGATTCGAATCTGCATCGACTTCCGCAACCTGAATGAGGCATGCCCCAAAGATGAATTCCCCCTTCCTATCACAGACATCATGATCGACAATACCTGCGGCTTCGACCGTATGTCATTCATGGATGGCTTCTCGGGGTACAACCAAATCAAAATGTCTCCTGATGACGAAAAGCATACTTTATTCCGAACACCGATTGGCACGTACTGCTACACAGTCATGCCTTTCGGTTTAAAGAATGCTGGCGCCACATATCAAAGAGCCATGAGCATCATTTTCAGAGACCACTTACGCAAGACGGTGGAGTGCTACGTTGACGATATAGCCGTTAAAAGCCGTAGCAAGGGAGACCATCTGCAGGATCTAAGGACGGTATTCGATCTAATGCGAACGCACAATTTGAAGATGAACCCCACGAAGTCCTTTCTGGGCGTATCCAGCGGGAAGTTCTTAGGCTTCATCATCACTGCAAAGGGTATCTATGTAGACCCTGAGAAGACAAAAGCAATCATGGAGATGGGTCCCCCGAGAAATCTCCGCAAACTCAGAGGCCTTCAAGGAAGGCTAGCTTATATCAGGAGGTTCATTTCCAACCTCTCCGGGCAATGCCGACCATTCACGCACCTCATGAAGAAAGGAGTCTCATTCGTATGGGACGAGGAATGCCAGCATGCTTTCGACAGCATCAAAGAATATTTGTCAAATCCTCCGGTCTTAGTAGCCCCAGTCCCTGGAAAACCATTCCTGCTCTATGTACGAGCAATAGAACACTCCTTCGGTGCTCTGCTGGCACAGAACAATGATACAGGCCATGAACAGGCCATATATTACCTCATCCGAATGATGATTGGGCCAGAGCACCGATACACCGCTGTGGAGAAGGAATGCCTCGCCCTGGTGTTCGCCATTCAGAAAATGCGATACTATGTCACCGGACAAATGATAGATGTGATCTCACGGGTCAACCCTCTCAGAGTCCTCATGACCAAACCAGGGGCACTTAGCTCTCGACTCACTACATGGGCAATATTGCTGTCCACTTATCATATGATCTTTGTCCCACAAAAGGCAGTCAAAGGTCAAGCCCTGGCAGACTTTTTAGCAGCCCACCCAGGCTCAAAATCCTCCAGAATATACGAAGAGATTCCAGACGAGGTCTCCGACTCGCATGCAACCTCTTACGAGGCTATATGGCGAATGTTCTTTGACGGTGCTTCAAGGACCGGACCTAAAGGCAATATAGTCGTCGGAGTCGGGGTAGTGCTGGTCTTCCCTTCCTGATTGGTGATCAACCGTGCCTATTCCCTCACAGAACCCTGCTCTAACAATGTGTCCGAGTATAACGCTCTGGTCATTGGCCTCCAACTTGCAAGAGAACTGGGGGTAGAATACCTTGAAGCATACGGTGATTCCCAACTAATCGTCAATCAGATCCGGGGTTCGTACGAAGTCCGCCACGAAGACATGATCCCTTATCACCAAATAGCGATCGATATCATCTCGTCATTTGAGGGGTTCTTCATCGAGCACGTCCCCAGACTCCGAAATATTGAAGCCGATGCCCTAGCTGGTCTTGCCGCTTCCCTAGCAGTTCCGAATTATGATCGCCAATCAGTAGAAGTGATAGGCCATGAACTGGTCTGTCCCAAAAACAATGTGCAATTTGTGGCAAGTTATTCCGCACAGACGATCGATGACGCCCCAGATTGGAGACAACCATTCATCGACTTCGTCGTCTACGACATCCTGCCCGAGAACCCAAAGGAAGCCACTTCCATCAGAAGGCGTTCTCTCAGATTCTTCTACGATACAAAGACGAAGATACTGTATCGCCGCTCCTACGACGGATTATTACTTTGGTGTCTGTCAAACACAGAAGCCAAAGAAGCAGTACGAGAAGCTCATGACGGTGTCTGCGGGGCCCACCAGTCCGGCCCAAAACTACAAGATCGTCTTTGCCGAATGGGCTACTATTGGCCCACGATGGTGGCAGATGCGATCGAGTATGCTAGAAAGTGCAAAGCTTGCCAAGTCCACGCGAACTTCATTCACCAACCATCCAAATTTCTACATCCGACAGTGGCGTCCTGGCCATTCAAAGTATGGGGAATGGATATCATTGGTCCAATCACCCCACCTTCCTCCCGAGGACATCGCTTCATACTTGCGATCACTGATTACTTCTCCAAGTGGGCGAAAGCTGTCCCACTCGCAGAAGTCAAGACTTCAAACGTGATCAGCTTCCTTAAGCATCACGTCATCTACCGCTTTGGACTGCCGCGAAGGATCATCCATGATAATGGTCCGCAGTTTGCAAGCCACGCATTCTATCAGTTTTGCGATAAACACCGTATCCAGAATATCGCTTCGATGCCGTACAACCCGGCAGCAAATGGATTAGCAGAAGCATTCAACAAAACAATCATCAAACTCCTCAAGAAGTTTATCTCCTCCAACAAGCGCGACTGGAACGAGAAGCTCGGCGAATGCTTATGGGCTTATCGCACCACAATTCGAACAGCCACCGGGAATACGCCATTCTTCCTAGTGTACGGGAGTGAGGCAGTTCTCCCATTAGAGACTCAAATACCCTCACTCCGCGTCGCCCTCACTTATCAATTGACAACGGATGATAACTACCGACGTCGACTGCAAGAATTAGAAGCCTTAGATGAAAAGCGCCTCCTAGCTCAGCAAAGGATCGAGCTGTACCAAGCACGCATCTCAGGGGCCTTCAACAAGAAATTCAAAATCAGAACATTCTAAGTGGGTGATCTTGTTCTGGCTGTCCGGAGGCCGATGGTCATGACTCACAAGACCGCCGACAAGTTCCAGCCAAAGTGGGAAGGTCCATTTGTCATCGAGGCCGTGTTCTCCCACGGTGCTTACCGCCTCGCCAAGCAGAACGGAGACTTGCTCATGTTGCCCGTCAACGGCAAGTTCCTGAAGAAATACTATGTTTAAACAATATTCTCTAGATCCTCGAGTCACGTACCCACTGGTACCACTGAACTCGCTCCATAAATTTCCAGATTATTGAGTCATGTATCCGCTGATACCACTGAACTCACCCTCGCAGTTTTCCAGATTCTCGAGTCACGTACCCGCTGGTACCACTGAACTCACTACATAAATTTCCAGATTATTGAGTCATGTATCCGCTAATACCACTGAACTCACCCTCATAGTTTGCCAGATCATTGAGTCACGTACCCGCTGGTACCGCTGAACTCACACTCACCATTCTCCAGATTCCCGAGTCACGTACCCGCTTGTACCGCTAAGCTCGCATCCACAATATTCCAGATTTTCGAGTCATGTACCCGCGTGTACCGCTGAACTCATGCCCTTCTTCCACAAAGATATCCCAAATTTCCAAGTCATGTATCCGCTGGTACCTCTGAACTTACACTTTGATTCCAACATTCATGGATTGTCGAGTTATGTACCCATCGGTACCCCTGAACTTACATCCCGGTCACTCTTTTGAAAGAAAGTCATGTATAATAATACCGCTGAACTTTCTTCCTACAAGAGATCCTCCTTCATGATCTAATAGCTGCACTCCTAGTGCACAACAAAGGTAACGGGTCCACAAACTTCCAAGACGGCCATGTCCTCATTACCTCTGAGCCGTTCCACTTCCGCCAAAAACAAATCACCCCCTACGTAGAACTTCCATGTCCTCATTACCTCTGAGTTGTTCTATGTGCCCTCCTTCATTGGGCCCACTCCTGTCATATCCTCATTACCTCTGAATGGGAAGGCTCTGTCGAAGAAACCTTCATACTTGCTATGTCCTTATTACCTCTGAGTAAGTATGATGACCCCCTTTCGACCTATTATCTGTACCCACAACCGGAGTACGCCAAGGGTAATAGGTCCACAAATGTCCTCTGCTGACCATCAATATCCTCCGTCGAGTTCACTCCTGCCATGTTCTCATTACCTCTGAGTAGGAAGAATCTACGTTTAAAAAAAAAAACCTTCCCACTTGCCATGTCCTTGTCACCTCTGAGCAAGTATGTCGGTTCCCCTTCATCCTATTATCCGTGCCCTAAACCAGGGTACGCCAAGGATAATAGGCCCACAAATATCCTCAGCTAAATTTCTCAGCACAAATCTATCACCTCATCAGGCCCCAGGAGCCCAGCTGCTCTACGGCATTCGTTTTTCTCAATACCAAGAGCACCCATGACCACTTCGCTATGGCTGCTTCAGGTACCCTGATCAAAACTTGTTACCTCTGCCTAAAACCAAGGTACGCCATGGGTAGCAGATCCACAAATATATCCCCTATACGGGGGTAAACATCACCACAATATCACAGGCGCAGCAAGCAATACAAATGAAGGGTAGAATTGAAAGTACTCTTTATTTGAAGGAAGAAAAAGTATTACATGTTTCGGGATCATGTCCCCTTCAGAAAGAAAGAAAACGGAAACAAAACAAGAAGAAAAAGTCGACTACATTTCTGCATTGTACAACTCCAAGTGACAATTTTTCACTAAGACAGTCCCCCGATCAAGCCTCTGCTTAGCTCGACGCTCAGCTTCTTGGGATAACTGCTCTGCATCATTCAGAAGAGTATATGCCAGCCAGTTGTCCTCCATCTTCTTGAGGGCAAGCTCTAGATTAGCAGAAGCCCTACTATACTTATCAGCCTCCTGGATAGCAGTCTCTTTCTCAAAACGAGCGGTCTCAAGCTCTGACTCTAGGAAAGCCAGTTTTCTCTGGAGTTCAAGGATATGTTCCCGGGTATCGGCTACCCCGCGGGAAGCATCTGCTTCCCGAGTTGAGCAATCTTCAGTCCGACGGCTCCACTGGTCGTACAATCGAGTCAGATCTCGGCGGTCCTTCAATATAGCCGGTTTAAGCGATTCCCGGGCAGCCATCACCTTCTCCACCGCAGTAATGAGAAAGTTGCGCTCTTGATTTATGGCCGCAGGTAAATCAGTCTGTTGCAACAAGCGAAACTGAGCCACGAGACGATCAGCTTCTAATAGCTTCGACTCCAAAAGCGCAGCCAATTCCCCTCCTCCAGGGAGTGTCTTAAGGATGGCAATCTGGCCTCCGGCGCATCGACGGGCCAGAGTAAAGGGAGTCCCCCTTTCCACTGCTGCCTCGACCCCTCTCTTCAAATGACGGTAGAAGCTGGCAACCACATCCTGTAACGCGTCATCCAAGACCTCCGTAGAGGACGGCGTCAGAGGGAGAGTGGCAGACGGTACTGGAGGAGCAGCTTCAGAAGTTACTGCACCCGCCACTAAGGAAGTAAATTCCGTACGGAAGGATGCTTGGATGGCGGCTAACTCCTCTTCCGCCGCCCGAAGAGCCTGGATGCTCGGCAGGGAGGAAAGGTTGACCCCCGAAACTACATTCGCAGAGGAGGACACAGGGGGCATCGCCTCTTGTTTCGGTTGCATTACTACCCGGGACCCCGAGCTCGACCCAGACAAGGGCACTTCGACACAAAGAGGCTCTGTCAGGCCCTCTCCGGTAGGGTGCGATCTAGCAACATCAGTCATTGGCAACGAAGGGTTGAGATCTGAACATCCAAATCAACCATTAGTCGACACAATCTGAAAGAAAAAATGACAAGAACACATAGGCTTATTCACGAGCTATGGTTCGATCTGTATTACCAGGGGAAGAACGCGGAGACGACAGCTCGTTCACAGCCGACGTAGTTTCCCCACCCACAGAGTCATCATGTGGGGGTTCGGACGTCTCAGGGACGGGCACAGTAAAGCCTCCATCCCCCTGGGTTGAGGTTCCAGCATGATGGGAATCTTCGGTCGCAACTGGAAGCACCCCAGCAGCAATGATAGCGGTGCACACGCCACTGACTAAATGAGATAGGACCGAGTCAGCCTCGGTAATCGGGTCCTGAGGGGCGAGCTCATCCGACGCCTATAAAGAGCAAAAGAAACAATAATTAGGCCATAACATAGAAAAAAAGGAGGAAACAGCTAAAGCCCAAATCACCTCAGGAACAGCGTCCTCATCATCAATAAATAGCCGACGACGTCTTACCGCAGCATGCTTCGTGGAATAAGGTCGGTCATCGACGCTGTTCACGTGCCCGCTTCGCCTATGCGAAGGGCCAGGTACCGCAGATGGTTGATCCTCCACCACCTCGTCAAACAAACTAGACGAGTGACCCACGGCCCTTTCCGCCTGTACGACAGGGGGGTAATTCCCAACCTCCTCGCCCGAAGAATGAGATGAGTCATCAGTGTCTTAATCGTCGTCTTCCTCATCTGCCTTAGTAGACTCTGAGTCCGGCACAGGAACCCTGTCCGCCCCCCTCTTCCTCTTCTTGGACCCTTCTGGCTTCTCAGCCAAACCGGTGCCAGTAATGAAACTATTATTCATATCAAAACCAACAGGGGGTTTGCTCGCCGCAACATGATAAAGGGCCGCTATATACAAGATATCACCCTCCACCTTGGCATCAGGGAGTGAGAAGCTGGCTCGGGTATGGGTCGTATTATAATAATGCCAAGCCCGGACACCATCAAGCACACTGCCTTAGAAGCTCAAGCAAGCGCTAGGGCGATCCAGGAACAATTGGCTATACCTAAATTGACGAGAAAATCTACTAGGCAGATAGGGCTCCAGGTATACTCTATTCCGGTAGCGATACACCAAGTGCGCGGGACGGATGTTGCGTAACCAAAGAAGCAACTTCTCAGATAAAAGTTGGGGGGGATCAACGCCGTCAACATATACCCTCCTCACTTCGCCGAGGGTGAACTCAGGGAGAGATACGAAGAATTTGGGCCCATCAATTCTTGCCAACGCCCTCCGGCAGGCCGGCATGGTGTCATATTCCCAAGGCTGATGACGATACCGGAAAAGAAATACGTCATCAACAGAAACGTTTTCATCAGGTCCCGGCCTCATCAACGACCGATAGTGCATCAATAACCACCCCATAAGGTAGTGGTATGGTAGTTCTATCCGTTTAAAGTCCATCGACACATCGCGAGCAATGACTTTGGATGAAAAGGCGCGAAGGCCGTGGTGTATGCTACACACCATGGCCGGGAGGAGCGCCAGTCTTACCTTGAAGACCAATTTTACAGCAGGAAGAATGAAATGGCGGCTGATCCTTTCTATAGAACCCGCGCCGCCTGAGACTACATAGTTGCATAGCCACACCATCAAGAACCCAGCTAAGATCGCCTTATCAGACATCTCCCGGGTACCATAGTGGAAATAACTGAGGGAGTTCGAGACGAAACTTGACCGGAAGGACGCAACTTGAAAAGATACAAAATCCAGGCCTTGGTATGAGGAGCGTTCCCTTCTGAACTATTTACTTTCTTGATAGCCATCTGATGGCAGGCGCTGTGATGACACAACAGTTCTTGGTACACGACAATGAAACCAGGAAACCGTCGGTCCAGTGCTTCGAGTTCTTCGTTCGTCGGTGTATACACTTCAAAAGCTTTACCTCCCCACAGCAATCTAGACACAGTATTCATTTCATGAAGAGCAAGCCCCAGCTCTCCTCCGGGGGCAAAGAAAGTCTCTGTATGCCGATTATACAGCTCCAATAGAGCCATAAACAAGGGCTTGTTAATGGGCAGCCCGTAGCAGGTACCCCTAACGGCATAGTAGAGATCAATTTCCTGGAGGAAGTCCCCGTACGTCCTTAAAATCCATGAGGTAAGATTAGTCCATGTGGGGATGGGGTTGATCCAATTAGGGCCAGTTGTGTTTACAAAAGTGCCCGGGAGCGGCCCCATCACAGTCCGACTTATGGATTCCTTGCCCGCACATACTAAACCCGTGCGTCTGTTGTAGTGAATTTTGCTCACAAATATTCCCTGTTGGGTGGGAGTCAGGGAACCTACCATAGTCCTGCCCCGCGGTACCATGTTAAACCATGATAGAGGATAATGCCGCTCCATCTCAGGGATACGAATCTCTACCCCGTCTACAGAAAAATCCCAGTGCTCTGAGACGTCCAGCAATCGGGAGTTCTATATGGAAAAGGCGCCCCCAAATAGAAAAGCCGGTTTCAGAAATTCTCCATCCAACTTCTCCGAATTATCATTGAACAAAGAAAGCGGAAAGGTTGTTTATTAATAGCAGCCACTCTCTCCTTAGGCTCGTTAGTGGAAAGCTGATCCTCTATACGACAGATTAACTCGTCAACCTGCACGTTTGCGGCATGCTGAGCTGAACCCACAATGAGCTCTCCTGCTGGGTTGGTTAGGAGGTTTACTGAAAGAAAAAAAAGAGGAGAGAGAAAGAAGAAACAGGATTAAAAGATTGCTAAAACAAAAAATTACTGAACAAAGAAGCTCTCGCCAGTCTATGCGGTTCAGGTCAATAATGTCGTATGCGGCTCCAGTCCAGTTGGGACTCAAGAAATACAGTGTCGAAGAAGCCTATGCGGTTCGAGTCAATACAGTCTCATGCGGCTCAAATCAGACGGGAGTTTCATATGACTCTAGCTCGATAGCTTATGCGGATTGGACGAATACACACAGTTCTAACAGGAGAACTCATGCGGCGCAAAACGCTATGCGGTTCAGCCTGCTAAAAACATAGGCGGCTCCGTTGAGAGGAGATTTTATGTGTTTTAAATCCTTCTTCTGCGGTTCAAACATGGGGCATTGTCTATGCGGTTCGGGCATGAAAAAGTCATGCGGCCCGTACAGCATATGCGGCTCGGCCATCAACTTGGGAGGAGGCTTGTGCATAAATATGCAACAGAGCCATGGGTACTCAAGATCCAAATGCAACCCTTACCCTTGAAGGTCGGACGAGCGTCAGAGGACATTTCGGGCGCTTCACGCTCGACGGCGGACGAGGACGTCACCCTCTTGCCCTTCGCGGCGGCAGAAATAACTTTAGAAGACTTAGGAGCTATTGCTTCGATGAAAAGACAAGGAAGATCAGAAAGAGAAGACAAAAAAAAAGAGTGAACGAAAGAGAAGGTAAAGAAGTCCCTCCGGCTAAAGTCACCCGTATTTATAAACAAAGACGGAGTGTTTCGATCCCCGTAAACCGACTCTTCGGTTATCAAAAGAAGCTGCCGAAAATGAAGGCCAAGCTCCTCGGATCCCGCACCAAAAAGCGACCTTTAAAAAATCAACAACATTTAAGTGCTAGAGGTTGCCGTACGTGGCAAATAATGATGTGGCAAGAAGCTATGCGGCTGAACAGTCTCCTGCGGCTAAGTCACTTATGCTGCTGAATAATTCATGCGGCCAAGACTTCTATGCGGTCAGAATTCCATATGCGGCTAGAGAAAACCGGCCATGCTTCTTATTCAAAGTATTTTAATTTTACAAATTGAAAACTTTGAAGGGGGTCCTGTAGAAGCATGGAAAATACTAAAGGAAATGATTCATGCGGCCAGGAAAGATCCATGCGGCTCAGAGAACTCATGCGGCTCAGGGAATCATGCGGCATAAGGAGCTATGCGGCCCAAGGCATTCCATGCGGCTCAGAGGACACGTGGCCTGATAGTGCTTCCCTCCGACCCATGCTGCATTAATTGCTATGACGGCTGACCCCTCTGAAAAGTTGACAGCCCTGACACAAAGGAAGGTAATTATAACTCTGTCATAATGATGAATCTCTAGGGAAGAGGAAAGAAATCTCTGACACAAATCCCCTAAGAGCCATGAAAATGCCACGTGGTCTTGCCACGTGGGCGTTCGTATGTGGCTCGCTTCTCATGCGGCTCAGAATAAATTCTATGCGGCTCAGACCATAGAAGTCTCATGCGGCTCGAGCAAAGGACTTTCCATGCGGCTCAGAGTGCATCCATCCTATGCGGCTCAGGCCATGAAGGCCTCATGCGGCTCGAGCGAGGACTTCTCATACGGTTCAAGAGGATCATGTCTATGCGGCCCAGGCGGATATATACCTATGCGGCCCACAAGGATTACTCCTCTGTGGTTAGAGGACTAAAGAGAGGGCCACTGCCCACGCAGCCCTGACACGTAGGCTTAACCATATGCGGCTCACATTCATATGCGGCTCACATTCATATGTGGCTCACTAGTCATGCGGTCCAGATCCCCCCAGTAGCTCCTAGGACACGTGTCCTAAACCGATTAATTCCTCAGATTTGCTGCCATTAAAGATTGGGTCAGATCCCAATAAATCTGGGACACGTGGCAGAAGAATAGATCTGATTTATTCGCAGATATCAGAAGATCAGTATAAGGAAGATTTATTCCAATCAGCATTAATTGCTCATGGGATTTGGTGTAATCTACACCTAATGGCCCAGATTCATCATAATCAGGATGAATGGCCTAGATTGACCAATCCCCAAGCCGCCGCCATCTCTAAAATCTAATTATTAGCAACCCTGATGATCACATCCCACTATTATAAATAGCAAGGTGCCATTTCCTTGTAAGATATACATTTTCAGAGAGAAAAATATGCATATACAGAGAGACTCCCCAATAGTCAGAGAAAAGAATACACAGAGAGAGAGAGAGAAGCTAGAAGAGCAACAGAGGAGCAAGAAGAGCATTTCTTCGTCAACGCCAACCATCTTTTCACAAGGAGCCAAGGCTGTATACCGATCGTCCAAGGAGTAAGGCAGGGCTGCCGTCGCCTTCCCGAGCCTCTATCGTCACCCCCAGAATCTAAAATAAACAATTGTACTTAGACTGCTGTACCTAGGTTTTCGTCCCTAGGCTTTCTTTGTACAAGCGAGTTTGTAACGTAAAGTAAAAGTTCGGTCCTCCGATAATTGTTCTGTTCTTTTATATTTCATGGAAAACAACTTCTCCAAATGGGCGGAAGCTGTTCCGCTTGCAGAAGTAAAGACTTCAAACGTGATCAGCTTCCTTAAGCATCACATTATTTATCGCTTTGGACTGCCCCGGAGGATCATCCACGATAATGGTCCGCAGTTTGCAAGCCATGCCTTCTATCGGTTCTGCGACAAGCAACGCATCCTGAATATTGCTTCGACGCCATACAATCCATCAGCGAATGGGTTAGCAGAAGTATTCAACAAAACCATCATCAAGTTACTCAAGAAGTTCGTGTCGTCCAATAAATGCGACTGGAATGAGAAGCTTGGTGAATGCTTGTGGGCGTACCGTAACACATTCCAAATGGCCACAGGGAACACACCATTCTCCCTGGTGTACGAAAATGAGGCAGTTCTCCCATTGGAGACTCAAATACCCTCACTCTGCGTCGCCCTCACTTATCAATTGACGACGGATGATAACTACCGACGCCGACTGCAAGAGTTAGAGGCCTTAGATGAAAAGCGCCTCCTGGCTCAGCAAAGGATCGAGCTATACCAAGATCAGAACATTCTAAGTGGGCGATCTAGTTCTGGCAGCCCGGAGGCCGATGGTCATGACTCACAAGACCACCGGCAAGTTCCAGCCAAAATGGGAAGGTCCCTTTATCATTGAGGCTGTATTCTCCAACGGTGCTTATCGTCTCGCAAAACAAAATGGAGACTTGCTCATGTTGTCCGTCAACGGCAAGTTCCTGAAGAAATATTATGTCTAAACGATATTTTCCAGATCATTGAGTCATGTACCCGCTGGTGCCGCTGTACTCACATCCACAACATTCTAGATTATCGAGTCATGTACCCGCTTGTGCCGCTGAACTCACATCTACGATATTCCAGATTATCGAGTCATGTACCCGCTGGTGCCGTTGAACTCATTTTCACAACATTCCAGATTATCGAGTCATGTACCCGTTGGTGCCGCTGAACTCACATCCACGATATTTCAGATTATCGAGTCATGTACCCGCTGGTGCCGCTGAACTCATTTTCACAACATTCCAGATTATTGAGTCATGTACCCGCAGGTGCCTCCGAACTCACATTCCGGTCACTCTTTCAGATAGTAAGTCATGTATGACCATACCTCTGAACTTTTTTCCTGGAAGAGATCCTCCCTCATGATCCACTACCCGCACTTCCAGTGCACAAAAAGGGTAACCGATCCACAAAATTCCAAAACGGCCATGTCCTCATTACCTCTGAGTCGTTTCACTTCCGCCAAAAACAAATCACCCCTTTATATAGGACTTCCATGTCCTCATTACCTCTGAGTCATTCTATGTACCCTTCTTTATTGAGCCTATTCCTGCCATGTCCTCATCACCTCTGAGTGGGAAGGCTCCGTCGAAGAAACCTTCATGCTTGCCATGTCCTCATTACCTCTGAGTAAGTATGATGATTCCCTTTCGACTTATTATCTATACCCACAACTGGAGTACGCCAAGGACAATAGGTCCACAAATATTCTCCGCTGAGTCCACTCCTGTCATGTCCTCATTACCTCTGAGCAGGAAGACTCCACGGTAAAACCTCCGTACTTACCATGTCCTCATTACCTCTGAGTAAGTATATTGGCCCTCTCTCGTCCTATTATCCGTACCCTGAACCATGGTACGCCAAGGGTAATAGGCCCACAAATGTCCTCTGTTGACCAAAAATATCCTCTGTTGAGTCCACTCCTGCCATGTCCTCATTACCTCTGAGTAAGTATGTTCGTTCCCCTTCATCCTATTATCCGTATCCTAAATTGGGGTACGCAAAGGATAATAGGCCCAAAAATGTCCTTTGCTAAGTCTCTTAGTACAGGCCCACCATTCCTCATCATGCCCCGGGAGCCCAGCTGCTCCATGGCACTCTATCTTCCGATACTTGGAACGTCCACAACAACATTACCGTGGAGCCGTTCTAGGTATCCCCAATCAAACTTGTTATCCGTACCTAAAACCAAGGTATGCCAGGGGTAACAGGTCCACAAACAAATTCCCCATGCGGGGCAAACATCGCCACAATACCACAGGCCCCAACAAGCAATACAAATGAAGGGTAGAATGGAAAGTACTCTTTATTTGAAGGACGAAAAAAGCATTACATGTTTTGGGACCACGTCCCTCTCAAAGAGAAAAGAAAAGGAAAAAACAGAAATAAAATCAAGAAAAGGCCGACTATAGTTCGACATTACACAATTCCAAGAGGCGGTTTCTCACCAAGGCAGTACCCCGCTCAACCTTTTGTCTAGCCCTGCGCTCAGCCTCCTGGGACAACCGTTCCCCATTATCTAGGTCCATGAGTGTCCGCCTGTCATCGTCCAACCTCTTCAGAGCCACTTCCAAGTCAGCCGATGCTTTATTGACGTTATCAGCTTCCTGGATAATCAGCCCTCTATCGATCCGGGCGGCCTCAAGCTAAGACTCAAAGAAAGTTAACTTCCTTTGGAGCTCAAGGATCTGCTCCCGTATTTTAGAAATCCTACGGAAGGCAATCACTTTCCGAGGTGTAACATCTTCACTCTTATGGCTCAATTGATCATAGCGATCAGACAGAGTGCGGAGATCCTCCAGTATGGCCAGCCGGGTTTTATCCTGAGTAGCCCTCGTCTTCTCTATAGCAGTTATGAGGGAGCCACGCTCCTGATCTATAGCGGCGGATAGATCAACCTACCACAGTCCCTGAAGCTGGGCCACCAGCTGATCAGTTTCCAGCAATTTTGTCTCCAGGAGTGTAGCCACCCCTGCCCCACCAGGAAGGGCCTTAAGGATATCAACTTAACCCTGGGCGCATTACCGGACCAAGACGAAAGAGGTCCCTCTGTCCACAGCAGCTTCTATCCCCCTTTTTAAGTGACGATGGAAGCTGTCGACCACATCCTGTAACGATTCGGCCAGGACCTTTGTAGAAGACGACGTCAGAGGAAGCGTGGCCGGCAGCATCGAAGGAGTGGTGCTAGAACTTGCCACCAGGGGGGCGACTTCCGAGCAAAATGATGCACGAATAGCGGCTAGCTCTTCTTCTGCCACTCGAAGAGCCTGGACGCTTGGCAGGGCGGAGAGGTCGACTCTCTGGGCCACCCGAGCAGAAGAAGACACGAGGACTATCGTCCCCTGCCCCGATTGTCCCATCATCGAACTTGTCGAACTCGAGCCCGCAGGAGGACCATCGAGACGAGCAGGAGGGGGATGAGGTACGCCCCTCTCGGCCAGTGCCCCTTCGGCAGAGTCTGTCTCAACAAAGTCCATCCTCGGCACTAGAGAGGCAGGACCTGCATGTCCAGGACAATGATCAATCGACGTGACCCGGAGGATGTGATCATAGAGCAGATAGGCCTCCTCACAAGTTAAGATTCGACTTATCTTACCGGGAGAGGAGCATCGAGGCTGCAGCTCGTTCGGAGCTGGCAGGGCCTCCTTACCCGCGATCTCCAAATTAAATTTGGCCAGCTCCTCTGACCCAGCCACCTCAGAGGGAGAGGCAACTCGATCAGCATCATTTTGACAAAAATCAATAATTTCAGGGGCAGGCTCACCGGAGCCCCCGTCATCCCGGGTCACGACCTCTGCAACTCGAGAGTCCTCTTCTTCTGACGCCTACAAGAGAAAAAAAAGATGATTAAAATCAAAGCTAGAAGAAAGGGAGGACCGGTAGTAACTTATTTACCTCTGACGCGGGGTCGATTTCTTCACCTCTTTCCTTGATAGTCAGCCCGCGGTGTTTGGTCGCAGCCAGTTTCCGAGAGCGAGGAATGCCGCTAACAGGAGAAAGTTGCCTGCTACGCTTCCGTGCAGGGCCGGGAGCAACGGACAGCTGATCAACCACCATCTCATCTGGCAAAACAGGCGGCTGATCCGCCCCTACATCTGCCGCCGGAAAGGAAGGGTCATCTCCATCCGGCTCGTCACCTTCGTCATCTGCAGCGTCGGAGTCCGAATCCGGCACCTCGACTCTGTTCTTCCTCTTCCTTGTCTTGGCCCCCGGGAACCCTCATCCAGGCCGGTACCAACGATAAAACTGGTACCTGGGTTAAAACCGACAGAGGGCTTGTTCGCCATGACGTGGTATAGAGCCGCCATATACAAGATATCTACTGACGCCTTGATAGCGGGAACGGAGAAAACGGTACGGGTATGGAATGTGTCATAGTAATGCTAGGCCCGGATGCCGTCTAGAAGGCTACCTTCAAAGCCCATACAAGAGCTGGGGCTGTCAAGAAAAAGATGACTATACCCAAATTGCCGGGCGAACCTGCTAGGCAGATAGGGCTCCAGAAAGACAGTATTACGGTTGTGATACACCAGATGAGAGGGGCGGATATTTCGTAGCCACAGAAGCATCTGGCCGTCCAAAAGTTGAGGGGGGCCAATACCATCAAGATGGACAGCCGCTATTTCCTCATCAGTAAAACGAGAAACAGATACAAAAATGTTGTACATGTCTGCCCTCGCCAGTGTCATCCGACAAGCACGCATGGTCTCGAATTCCCAAGACTCATTACGATAGCGAAAGATAAAAGCGTCGTCATCAGTTACGCCGTCTCCAGAGCCCGGTCTCATCAAAGACGGATAATGCATCAACAGCCACCCCATCAAATAATGATAGAGCAACTCGGTCCGTTTAAAATCTTTCGTCACATCACAGGCAAGGACCTTGGAGGTGAAAGTGCGAAGGCCACGGTGTATACTGCACCCCATGGCCGGGAGGAGAGCTAGCCGGACCCTTAAAACTAACTTCACAGTCGGATGGATGAAATTGCGACTGATCCTCTCGATGGAACCTGCTCCGCCCGAGACTACACTGTTTCGCAGCCATATCATTAAGAATCCCGCAGGAGCGCTTTCTCCGACAACTCGTGGGTGTCCTAATAAAAATAACCGAAAGAGTCGGTCTGACTCCCGAACCTGTCACTAGAGGTGGCCACCCTCTTAGCTGATAACCCTAAGGATTTCACTGCCTCCCAGGACTGAGGACGGCGGGGAGTAACTTGACCTGAGGCATCTGTCGTGAAGAGATAGCGCACCCAGTCCTTGGTATGAGGGACATTCCCTTCCGAGCTGTTCTCCTTTTTGGCTATTTGATGACATGTGCTATAATGGCACAATATCTCTTGATAAAGAGCCACGAAGCCTGGATACCGCCTTTCCAACTCTTCGAACTCCTCGTTCGTGGGAGTATATGCCTCAAAAGCTTTGTCCTCCCAAGGAAGCTTGGAGATCGCATGCATTTCGTGGAGCGCAAGCCCCATTTCCCCTACGGGCGTATAGAAGGTCCCCGTGCGGCGATTATACATCTCCAGCAGAGATATAAACAATCTCTTGTTTATAGGCAAGCCATGGCTAGTGCCCCGAATAGCATGGTAAAGACCAATCTCATACAGAAAGGCCTCATACCTTCGTAAAATCCACGTAGACAGATTGGTCCACGAGGGAATCGGATGTATCCAACTGGGGAGCATCAACCGACCAATGGGATAGGAGCCCTTCCGAACGAGTTGGTTCATAAAAGTGTCGGCTGTAGAAAATATGAAATTGGGACCCGCCACATTCAAGAACGTACCCGGGGCCAATCATATTATAGAACGGCTGGTGTGTACCTTGCCCGCGCACATTGACTTCAGGCTGTTGTTATAATGGATGTCCCCCACGAACATCCCACTCCGTGTAGGAGTTAAACAATCTTCCATCTTTCGGTCCAGGGGGAGCATATTGAACCAAGATAAAGGGAAGTGACGCTCCATCTGGGGGATACGGATCGCCATTCCGTTAGAAACAAAACTCCAGTTCTCTGACACCTCCAGAATCTGACTGTTCTTCACAGTCAAGGCATCTCCAAAGAAGAATACGGGCTTCAAGTATTCCCTTTCTAACTTCCTCGAGGTCATCATAGCATTAAGAAAATAGAAAGGCTGATTCTTAAGGGTATTCAATCTCGCCGGAGGCTCGTCATTCGGGAACTGGTCCGCTATATGCTGAACTATATGGTCGTACCTATAGCCTAGAGCAGATTAGGCACTGCCTACCAGGAGTTCTCCAGCAGTGTTAACCGATAAATTCACTGGGAAAGAGACAGAAAAAGATAAGTTAAAAAGATGGACAAAAAGGAACTAATGGGCGCTTTCGAGCTTATGCGGCTCCAACTTAACGAAGCCTCATGCGGCTCAGGAGAACACTTATGCGGTTCCAACTTACTGAAGCCTCATGCGGCTCAAGCTCAGAAGAACATTCATGCGGCTCCACTTAGTGAAGGGTCATGCGGCGGTGGGCAAATCTATGCGGCTCAGTGTGGCTTATGCGGTTTTGTTGGAGAAGCGCGTATGCGGCCACAGTAGTTATTCTTATGCGGCTCGCGGCTCGACCGTAGGACGAACATGCGACTCACATGAAGATAAAGGCTCGTGCATAAAGCATGCAACGTAGCCATAGCAGTTAGGGTTCTTTAAAACCACATAAAGTCCTTACCAGCAATAGGAGGATGGACGTCAGGGTGAGCTGCGGGCACGACGGCCGGCAGAGGAACGGCCGCGGTTGAAGTAGAGGCAGTCTTCTTCGACGAAGACGCCGCCTTCTTGTCCTTCGCCGCAACGGTCTTCTTGGGATCCATTGGCAATTAAAGAAGAAGATGACAATGGAGTAGGGAAAATTCGAAGTGAAGGAGAAAGTAAAGAAGTTTTCTCTCTCAAACCCCTCTTATTTATAGGAGGACAAGAGAGGGGGGGGGGAACACGTAGATTGATAACCGCTTCGGAAAAGATGAAACTGAGTCCTCGGATTTTGTCCCCTCTCTCATAAAGGAGATTCATCCAGGACATAAAATCCAGAGATTTAATGAGCCGACCCTTGGGATCTCCCCTAAAGGCGGTACTAAAACGAATTTGAGGCAATTAATGATGCGCACACGTGGCAAAGAGCTATGCAGCCCGAAAGTCCCTGCGGCTGATTGACTCAATGCGGCCGAAACATCTATGCGGCTGATTGACTCAATGCGGCCGAAACATCCATGCGGCCGAGTCATCCATGCGGCCGAGTAATCCATGCGGCGGATACATCCATACGGCCGAAACATCCATACGGCCTGGACATCATATGCGGCCAGGAGAATTTATACATGGCCATGCTTCTTATTCAAAGTATTTCAATTTTGCAAATTAAAAACTTTGAAGGGTGTCTTGTAGAAGCATGGAAAAGAATAAAGAAAGATCCATGCGGCCAGAGAGCCCCCTACGGCTCAGAAAGTTCATGCGGCTCGAGTATTCATGCGGCCCGAGGATCTATACAGCTCAAACAAGTCCTATGCGGCTCAAAGAGGAGCCACGTGGCCTACAAACAGCCCTCTCGTTTATCCTTTACTGCATTAAATACCTTGACGGCTGATAGCTCTGACAAGGTGACAGTTCTGACACAAAAATATCATTATGACTTCCTTATAATGACGGACTCCTTGGGAAGCGAAAAAAATCTCTGACACGATCCCCCGAGATTCAGAAACTGTCATACGGCCTTGACACGTGGACAGTCGTATGCGGCCCAAGTGGAGACTCCCCCATGCGGCCCAAGCGGAGGCTCCTCCATGCGGCTCACGAAGATTAGCCCCATGCGGCTCACGAAGACTACCTCCATGCGGCTCACGAAGACTAGCTCCATGCGGCTCACGAAGACCATCTCCATGCGGCTCATGAGGACTATCTCCATACGGTTCACTCATGCGGTCATCTACACTCATGCGGCTCAAATCATTACCATGCGGTTCAAATGTTCAGGGGGGCACTCTCAAGCAGCCTGGACACGTGGCCAGTCTTATGCGGCCCAACTTTCCTGCGGCTCAGATTTCTGCTATTTTGACACGTGGCATGATAGTAGGACACGTGGCATCAGATTGAGCGAAATCCCTCAACAAATCCCAACGAAATATTAGGATCAAATCAGATCATTTGCAAATAAGCCAATTAAAGACACGTATCGAGGAATCCGAGGTTGGCATGACAAATCAGGAGGATTTATGTCAATCAGCATTAATTACCCATAAAAGATTCGATACAATCACGATTATTGCTCAAATCTCGATGAACGGCCCAGATCCAATGATCCTTAGTCGCCGACTTTCAAGAATGGGCAATCATTGTAAACCCTAATGAGGCCTCCCACTCTTATAAATAGCAAGGTGCCATTCCCTTGCAAAAATAGAGACCGAGATATACACAGAGACATATACGGAGAGAGAGGCAGACAGAGATAGACCACATAGAGACATAGAGAGCCAGAGAGTCTGATGAGAGATCATTTCTTCATCAACGCCAAGCAGTTCTTCTACTGAGCCAAGGTTGCACCCGATCGTCCAAGGAGTAAGGCAGAGCGGCCGTCGCTTTCCCGAGCATCTACTGTCATCCCCCAGAATCTAAAGTAAATAATTGTACTTAGATTGCTGTACCTAGGTTTTTGTCCCTAGGCTTTCTTTGTACAAGCGAGTTTGTATTGTGAAGTAAAAGTCCAGTCCTCCGATAATTGTTCTGTTCTTTTATATTTCATGGCAAACAATCACTAGCTACCGGTGCCACTTCCTCCTTAACAGTAGGAGGAGCCACCTCAGCATTCAGTGTTTCCATCAAACGACGTGCCGCTGCTCGGGTCATGGGTGCCATCTCGTAAGATCTATATTCACAAATAATATAATTGTAACATAAGCAAGCTAACTATAAAGGAACCATCATCTCGTTTGAGTACATTTTTGAAAGCAGATAAAATACAAAAAATTCAATTTTTTGCCAAGTGTGAGAAAGGATGGCTCAGAACACAACCCAAAATTCATTCTAGCATATATTAGTGTGAATCGTCTATGTTCTGTACATATGGTGTAGTATATGTTCTTATCGTAACTAGTATATGAAGAATGTAACAGAATCAATATGAACTCACATAATGTAATACTAAGACATCATCTACTACTATATAAGATATAGTGATAGGTTTTCGTATCATCATTGCCGAGAGATGAGGATCGAAGGACAGTTAACTTTATCTACGGCTACATAGTTTCTGCCTCGCAAGTCGAATGGCTGCATGAACTATGTCCTGATCACCATGTCATACCGTAGATTAATGCAAATGGAGCAGGAGCTGGAGCCAAAATACAGAATCCAATCCCTGGGTTCGCCGAAAATACAAAAACAAAGATTGACACACAGTACTAATTCATATCTGTTTTAAGTGTGAGAACGGATGGCTCAGAACACAACCAAAATTCATTCTAGCATACATTAGTGTGAATCATCTATGTTCTGTACATATGGTGTAGTATATGTTCTTATCGAATCTAGTATCTGAAGGATATAACAGAATCAAGACGAACCCACATAATGTAATACTAAGACATCATCTACTACTAGAAGATATAGTGATAGGTTATCGTATCATCATTGCCGAAGGATGAGGGTCGGAGGACAGTCAACTTTATCTACGGCTACATAGTTTCTGCCTCGCCAGTCGAATGGCTGCAGGAATTATATGTCTTGATCACCATGTTACCAATTAGCCAACCAATAAAACTACTTGTTACAAATATCGGCACTATCGGTGCTTTCGAATCGGAGTATCTTATTTTTTGGTGTCGAAAAACAAATAATTATTACTAAATTATCAGATTTTTTGGCACTATCGGTTTCCCTGACCAAGCCCCCCCGCACCCCTCCCCCCCTACACCACCCCTAAACCCTCTCCTCTACCCTACACCACCCCTAACCCCTCCCCTCCCCCAGCCGCCCCCACCCCCACTGCTCTCCTCCTCCACCCGCCCCCACCCCCTGCGCCCCTCTTCCAGCCGCCCTCACCCCCCCCGTCCCTCCTCCCCACACACCCACCCCTAACCCGAACCCCAACCCTAGCTCCCTTCCCCCAGCCGCCTTCACCCCCCCCGCCCCTTCCCCCCCATACACACCCACCCCTAACCCGAACCCTAACCCTAGCTCCCCTCCCCCAGCCCACCTCCTTACCCCCAGCCGCCCTCACCCCCCTGGCCTACCCCCCCACTCACCCCCCAACCACCCACATACCCGCTGCCCCTTCCCCCGAGCCACCCGCACCCCCCAACCACCAACAGCCAAAATAGAGAGAGAGAGAGAGAGGGAGGGGGAGAGTCACGTACCGAAGAGGGAGGAGAGTCGTCGCAGAGAGTAAGAGTTACCGGAGAGGGTGAGAGCGCCGGAGAGAGTGAGAGTCGTCGGAGAGAGTGAGAGCGCCGGAGGGGGGGAGGAGAGAGAGTAAGAGAGTAAAATGGGGAGAAATGAATCGGTAGGGGGAATATAATTAGAATTTAGCGACGTTAATACTAACGTCACTAAATTAGTCGCTATTAGCGATGCCATAGCGACGTTTCACGATGACTAGCTCATGCAACTAATATACGTCGTTGTCACATCGTTATTTTCGTCGCTAGTAGCGACTGTTAGCGACGTTTCAATTATTTGTCGCTAATCTTAACAATTTAGCGACGTTTTTTGAACATCGCTAGATTTACATCGCCAATTGAGCAAATTTTAGTAGTATTTCTAGGGTTTTGAAGCCTACTATGGAGATTCGGTACTTTATCAATCTCAGCCTCCCAAAGATGATGGCAATGAAGCTGACGATGAAGCTGAAGTCAATTCATCTGCCAGTGACGATCCCCTCCAAAGCCTCTCACAATCTGGGTCAAAGAACCGTCCTGATATTGTCAAACCATTGACCATTACTCTCCTCAAAATGACTCGGATGGAACCTGCTGAAGTCCATCCTCCCAATCCCGATGAGTTATCCTACGTGGTGAACTTGACCAAGTCTGTGACTCCTGTTCCGAATAATGATGCCCACAATGAGTGTATCAATACTCAAAATAATGTACCTTCAGTGGATGATGTTATCCCTGAAGAAGAACTTGCATATTTTCTGAGTAAAGGTTTATCTTTGAATTACTTTGATGTCTACCAATCTATAAACCAGTACGTAGATACGTTGTACGCCCCAGAGCATGGCATAGGATCACATCTCTGTATGCCGGTCACGATGCCTCGTCTGCGGGAAAACGTTTGGCCAGGTGATATCCACTACTTCATCATTCCAGCTAGAAAGAAGGTGAAGAACTAATTATCTTCGGTCGAATAATTGGCGATAGAAAGTTCGTTCAGGACTTTACTACTCCCGATTACAACACCGAAGCTGACTATGATTCAGGTAAAATGCAGCTTTACCGATATAGTTGGCAGGCCAAGAATATCATCCAGAACATGAGATATGATATAAAAAGCGACCAGGGACTAAACCACGGTAAAGGACGATAATTGCCAATACGTCACTTTGCTCCTCCCGGCAAACTCGAGAACTATTATCAACAAAACGGTGTTAGCTTGGGTTATGTTACTCCTCCAACAACTCTTGAAGGATCAGACGTTGAAGTAGATCATTATTTTCATTCTTCTGATTCCTGCCTCTGGGATTCAGACTCCAGCATTGGAGACATGCTCAAAGCAACTCTATCCGACAACATGGTGTCAATTGACCAAGTTGTAGAAGATGTCCAATCAATTAAGCTCGAACAATGGGCTCAAAAGATGGACACCAGGTAGGAGTTATATTTTGAACAACGTGAACCACCTACTGAAGATGAAGTCATCCAAGTTAATTTAGGAGATGAATCATCTCCTAAGCCAATCTCTATCAGCAAAAGTCTGTCTAGTGAAGAACGACAATCTCTTATACATCTTATAAGAGAACATATCGACATCTTTGGATGGAGCTATGAAGACATGCCAGGCTTAGACCCTAAAGTTGCTATGCACCGCCTAAATATCTCGTCTAAAGCTAAGCCAATGAAGCAGCAGCAACGGCGGTTCCTACCAGATATCATGGAGGCCATTGAAAGTGAAGTCAAAAAGCTTATTTCAAGCGGTTTCATTTGGAAAGAACAACACCCTGACGGGGTCGCTAACAGTATTTCGATCATGAAAAAGAACGGTAAAGTTTGAGCCTGTATCGATTACTGTGATTTGAACTCTGCATGCCCAAAAGATGAGTTCCCTCTACCGATCACCGACGTAATGATCGACAATACTTGTGGCTTTGAGCGAATGTCCTTCATGGATGGGTTCTCAGGCTACAACCAGATCAAGATGTTCCCTGATGATGAAAAACACACATCTTTTCGAACAGCGTATAGAAGCTTAGAATTTCAAGCGCATCTATTGGCCAGAATTCCTATGCGCTTAACACTACATGTGCCAGGGAGCTCTAACGAAGTACTTGGTACAACAAAGAACAGCAAAAATATAGACATCAAAATAAGATTTTTATTTTATATAAAAGTCTATTACATGTCTAAAAAAGGCTTTACAAAGGAAAATTTCTACAAAAAGAAAGATCCTAAAACTACAGCCAGGCGTAGCAAACTGCCATGCACCTCCCGTCAGGCACATCATCTGCCAAGCGCATCACTTCAGCTTCTCAATCAGGCGTGTCTCTTCAGCGTCTTAGGCAGGCGTATTTATTTCAGCGTCTCAGTTAGGCGCATCACGAAGTCTCAGCATATGCGCTCCACTTCGATCCGATCAAGTGCTTCGGCTAACGGAGCAGCTTTGAACAGAACCAGAGTGGGCAGTCAACCCCACTCTAGCTGGAGGAAGAGCTCTCCAAAGCCCAAGGAAGAGGAGAGCACCGTAATTTCGATCTGCGGCTCTTCCGAAATAACGGAGACGGGGCTCGGGCATCCCGATCTTTGGATGCAACAGGCATCTTCGGCCTGCCTCAGAACCCCGTGATTCTGACTTTTGGATGTAACAGTCATCTTCAAGTGCATGAATGAAGATAACTCGTCGCATCTTCATCTTCGGGAGCATCTTGTCAACAAAATATACTCGAGCAAATAAGTTCATTCGGGAATACGTAAGAGAACGAGAAGAAAACTCTCTCCTTCTGCTATTTATAGGCCGGGCAAATCAAACCCATGCGCCAAGTGGCAGGCTCTCCGAATCTCGTGCAATGAATTTGCATTTATGGTGATAAACCTGACTCTTCGAATTCAGCCAAGTCAAAACGGCTATTTAAAGCACTTAAAGAACTTAACAGTCGGACCAATAAAGATGTGTCATACAAACAGATGCGCCGGTCAGATACCGTACATCATATAGACGCGCCCGTCAGTACCAAGCGTTCTGTATGGATGCGCCCAACAAAGCACAGATCCATGCGTCATAATCAACATGGACCCGTGCGCCCAATAGAGTACAAATCGACGCACCCACTTCGGCTTATCACCCCACCAAACAATTAATGCCAAAGTGACATAATTGGCAGCACGTCCCTCGAGGACTAAACAGTTGACAGCTTTTGTAGAAAACGAAGCGTCGCTGACGTCAGTGTTATCATTACTTTCCTCCGACGGTTACAACCCACATGGCCGACCAACTACTCGCATGCACCTCAGCAGCCATGCGCCTGAAGATTCGCATGTGCCTCAAAAGCCGTGCGCCCAGACTGGTTCGTAACTCCTGAAGGTTGCGAGCCAAAGTCTTCTCATGCGCCTAATCCCAGGCACATCCTATCAGATTACCCTCCACCAAATTCGAGATCTTTGAGCTAAGAATACGCGCCACGTATCCTTTGACTCAATTCAGCTTATGAAGGGGTTTTAATCATCCAAGATCTTAGCAACTGAAAGATCCTCTCTCCTGCTACGTGCCAGCCTACAAATACAGCATGAAGGATTCAACCCACAAATGATGGTGCATCATCCGTGCGCCTCCCGCAGCTTCAACCATGTGGCGTCCCCACGTACAGGCGCATCCTACATATGCGTGCATAAGTAGCCCAACCTGCTGCTTATAAATAGAGGGATCATTTCCTTCTTCCTTACACACAGACACACAGAGAGACAGACATATACGGAGACACTCAACGTCTTTTTCCTCCCCGCAAGCTCTAGTACCCAGAGCAACTCAGACCTTCAGAGAACCGAGAACCGTCGTCAGATCGTCAACGGAGTCAACGCATTACCACTCGCTCCAACGACACAGGACCCAGCTATAAACAAAACTGTACTCCTAGGACTACATCTAAGTCCTATATTATAACACTGTTCTGTTTGTAATTGAAATTACAATCAAAAGATTTTAATGGCAAACAAGCTGGTGACTCTGCTGGGGACATCTTTCTTCTCCGCTGAGAAAGCTGTGTCACAATCTAACGACGAGAAGGTGGTCTCCTCCTACAAGACGCTGGTCGTACGCCTCAATCAACATGCGTATGAGAAGTTCATCTCTGAAGGCAGTATAAATCCTTCGAAGCGGCTGTCGAAGCCGAAGAAGGCTCGCCAAGCCTGGGTGCGCAAGGTTGAGGCCCCTGGCACCACCACTGAAGGGGATGCGCCGATGCAGCCTACCCTTCCCGTTGACGTCCTCAGCAGCACAGATGCGCCTACGGGGGCAGCGCATCCCTCGGGAAAGCGTGGAGCCAAACATATTCCCTAACCTTCTTCTTCTCAGACAAGAAAGATGCGTCGACGGAGCAGGGGCACAGCTAACGCCCTGCGTATTAACTCTGATGGACCACAGAAGGCATCTATCTTTGACAGACTCATTCGCTATCGTGGCGAGGATAATTTGGACTCTGAGTACTATGCGCCCCAGCGGACTGGTACGAAGAAATCCAAGGCAGCACGGGCCATACGTCTCGAACGTGCTATGCCAGCAGTGAGCCAGAGGCATGCGCTCACAATCATGTGCGCTACCAATGGTAAACTGTACAAGGTTGACTCGGGTGCTTCTACGCCGCGAACGGGCCAACCTTCAAAGACCTCGTGCCGCTTGGACGCATCTACTGCGCTTTCAACCAAGCCGTGTGAGGCAAACTCTGTGGTCTTGAACCCCCGCACCTACATTGGTTGTGCGTCTGAGGCTGATTCAAGTTACTCTAAATGTTGCTTCCCCACTATTGATCTGGGCGCATCTTTTGTGTCGGATCAGGGAATACGGCATTCACTTGACCACCCCGGCGCTCGGCCTTGCCATGCGCCTGATGGGGGTGTGAAGGTGGCACTCTCCTCCAACGATTTACATAATATGATCATTCACAAATGCCAATCAGGAGAGTCGACTAACAAGCACAATGCGCCCCTCATAGGGCACACCTGTGTTATAGTCACCATCAACTGTTGTTGCAAGACAACAGTCCTACCAAGGCAGTCCGTGTTCCAACTGCTGCAATCACCAATGCCCCTCCAACATCGCCTCGGGAAGAAGGTGTCAACTGAAGAGGAGCCAGAACTAAAGGTTGCTTCTTGCAACGTAGTCTCTAACACCCCATCAATTCGAAAGGCGACTGGCAACTAATCGACCTAGTCCTCATCCAAGAGCCAGCCGAGAAAGACCAAGACGACCGTCCCGTCCTCAGGAGTGTTTGAGGGCACCCGAAGGAGAAAGAAGATCTCAGAGGAAGCTGGGGGTAGTCAAGCCCCTGTGGATCTTTATTCCGAAGACGAAGTTAGCCTCCCGAACAAAGCTGGGGGTAGTTAAGCCCCTGTGGATCTTTAACCCGAAGACGAAGACATCCTCCAGAACCTAGGTGGGGGTAGCAAAGATGAAGCTCCGGGGGAATTTCCTCTGCTACAAGAGAGCGAGGCTGAAAGCAAAGCTTCAACCGATCCATCCACTTCTAGTCACGTCATGACAGTATACATGACGAAAGGGGGTGATACAAAGTCAGATGCACCACTAGCAGATCTCGTTCAGCGCATGGATACCTTGGAGGGAGGACTCAAAACCCTCTCTGCAGACACTGACTCACGCAGTGTTCGAGATACGGTCAGCTTTGTCCAGAGCACCTTCCACTAATCCTAACCCAGGAGTCAACGGGGAATCAAGTGTGCCCCTTCAACGGGCATCCTTGAATACCGATTTCAGCGAAGCACCGCGAGTGTCGAAACCTTCGAATGTACAGCTCCAGACTGTACCACCTTCTCTGACTCCTAGTACCACGAAAGACATGGTTGAGATGATCAAGGACTTGCGTGAGCGCTTTGAGTCCAAGAACAGACAGGAGGAGCGCCAGAAGATGGGGATCCCGCAACCATAATCCCTCGAATGGAACAAATTGGTTTATCCTCCCAAGTATAAACCACAAACATTGACGCCATATGACAGGAAGGACTCTCCACGCAGTTATCTGACGTACTTCCAGTCTCAAACGGAACATCTTCCGAAGGAAGACACGCTACTCACCAACCTGTTTGTCGGGCCATTGAAATGAGTAGCTTACGACTGGTACTATAGTCTCCCTGACAACTCTATATCTTCCTTCGACGACTTGACACATCTCTTCCTCGATCGTTTCTATGACGGAGGGAAAGACATGACAATGGCGTCCCTGATAGAGGTGCTTCAGAAGGAGAAGGAGATGGTTCGAGCATTCATCGAACGTTTCCGACATGCCTGCTTCAGACTGCCTCCGGGTATGCCAGAACATGCACTCCTCTCCTCCTGCAGCATGAACATGCTTCCTGCAGTTAAGCTCTGGCTCAACTCCACTCCTTCTCTTGACTCGAGTTCATTGATTATTGAGGCCGAAGCCGCAGAAAAGAAGGCATGCAATGCTCGTATTCTGGGAGTCAGTTTACCTGCTTTCGAAGATAAGGGAAAATGGCCTACTGCCAACAACCCTGGACGTGAGATGAAGGGAAAGCTGGTGCAGACTGTTAATGCCTCCAAAGGCGCACAAGCACCTACCCAGAAGCCTCCGCTTGCGTCGAGGCCAAAGGAGGTCTATTCTTTCAATGATGAAGACACCTTACAACTCTTCGAGATGCTGAAGCATGATGATAAGATTAAATTGCCGGACCCGAAGCGTCCCGACGAGGTTGGAAGAGTGGACAATCCGAGGTACTGTCACTACCATCGGTTTGTCGGACATCCAACTCAGGACTGTTATATCCTCAAGAACTGCATCCAGTGCATGATCAATGTGAATATTATCTCCGTCGACTATGAGGAGAAGACAGTCTCGGCCAACCTGGTGTCGCTCCAATTCGGCACCTTGCCGCCAACCACAACACAAGATGGCGTCGTCCCCATCCCAAAGGCGACAATAGAGGTAGTCAATCTACCACCTACCCGTGACAACGTGAGTGGACTCATCCCACTCACCACATCTCAGGAAGAGATCTTATGGGTTCACCCAGATCTCGTCTCCGAGGTTACTCAACCGAGGGTACGCTCTACATCCAAAACCGACAAAAAGATCAAGTCTTGCCGCATGATCTCTTCCTCCACGGAAGAGACATTTCCTGTACAAATGCGTTCGTAGCTGAACGCCCAATCCGACGAAGCTGCCGTCGAGGTGGTATCTCCCTGCACTGCTCCTGCTATCCAGGAAGAGGGCCCATCCAGACCTCCAGCAGCCAAAAAACAGAAGCACGTAGAGGCCCATTTCGACAAGCCTTTACAAAGGGAAAATGCTTCGGGGCTGGCCAAGCCCCACAACTTTGACATACTGGCAGAACTTGTCGGTACTCCTGCCCGTTTGTCACTGTTCGAGCTTCTTCGTCTTTCCAAAGACACCCGCGAAGCTCTCTGTGAAGCCTTGAAGGATGCTGAGTCCTTCATCAATCAGGTCAAGCAGCCTGAGGATCTCCCGACCACATGTGCGTACTGGCATTGTACGAATGAGGTCATCCCCAACATAACCTTCACCCAACAAGACATGCTGCTCAAACACAACCGGCACAACAGGCCACTGTATTACACAGGGTATGTGGGTTCCGTCAAGGTGAAGCAAATTCAGATTGATCCAGGGTCCTCCCTCAGCATCATCCCTAGGACTCTGCTGTCAATACTGGGGATCCCGATGTACCGTCTGGTGCCTTTTAACACTACATTTAGCGGTTTTAATGCTAGTAAAAGTGAACCGCTGGGCAAAATACGGCTGAAATGTCATATCCGTAACCTCCGAACCGAGGTGACTTGCTATGTCGTGGACGCCGACGTCAACTACAACCTCCTGCTGGGTCGCCCGTGGCTGCATAAGTACATGGTGGTGCCATCTACACTCCACCAATGTATGAAGTACGTATCCACCAACGATATCATCCGGACAGAGTTCGCGGACATTGACCCTTTCAAGGGGGTCGAAGCCTACTTCACTGACGCTAGCTTATATAAGTCGCTCGATGAAGGGGAACCCAATGATACTGATGACGAAACAAAAACAACGGCAGAGCCAGACATGGAACCAGAGATGATTTCCGATGCTCCTTTGAAAATTTGGCTCAAAGGGAAACCGCCTCAGATGCTGCCTCCCATGACCATCAAGCTACCTGGAAAAGTACCGGCTTCTCTAGGTAGAGCACCTACAGAAGCTCCCTTGAAGATATGGCTCAAGGGAAAACCTCCTCAGACGTCGGCTCCCCTTGTTGCAAAACAACAGGAGAAGGCACCTGTCATCGAAGGCGCAGTCGAAGTACCCCTGAAGCTGCGTCTTAAAGGCAGGCCTCCACAATCATCCAAGCTGCAAGAGGTGGCCCACACAGCCCTCTCGGATCCCAAGGTCAAATATGCGATAAAGTCTTCCGAACCAGCCCTGGTGTTCACAGATGAAGAGTTAGGAGACTATATATCTGCTGATATAGATGTACCTTCTCTTGATAATGTAACCCCGCTGGACAAAATCTCATGTTTTATCAATAATAGAGTGTCTTTTAATTATTCTAGTCTTCCACATTGGAATGCCATGTATATACTAGGTAATGCTCTACGGTCGTTACAAACACAAATAACGACCGTCAATCATGTAAATCGAGTAGTTCCGTCCTAAGGAGTCTGTTTTATAGTCCCACCACGGAATCGGGATGAAGAACCCATCATCTTCGGCAAAGTCGAGCGTCATCAAGACCTTCCGCCACTCGAGCCAGAACCAGATACCGACAGAATACAAGTCTATCGGTACACGGACAAGGCAAAGTACCTCATTCAAAAAATAGGTTACGACCTGAAAAGCAACAAAGGTCTGAACTACGGCAAAGTCCGGCGTCTTCCCCTCTGGCTTCCAACACCTAAAGGAGAGCCGCAGGACTACTATCATCGTACTCGACGGGGGGGAGGGAGGGTGGGCTATATCACGCTGCCGGCAACTCCAGAGAGTTCGAAGGCAGAAGAAATGAAACACTCCCATTCGTCCGAAGCATCAACTTGGGATTCTGATACCAGTATCGGCTCAGTCCTCAGGAAAGTGCTATCAGTCAACATGGCATCTTCACAATCTCAAGAGGATGAAGACGATGACCAAATGCCAGAATTCTTTGAGGAAGAACCCTGGGCTCAACGCCTAGGAGCACAGTGGGAGTCCCATTTTAAATTTCGCGAACCCCCTACCGAAGACGAGGTAGAACAAGTTGACCTTGGGGATGTATCTCCTTCCAAACCTATCTTCATCAGCAAGAGTCTAAAGGGAGAAGACCGGAAGTCTTTGGTCCAATTGGCCAAAGAATATATCGACGTCTTCGCCTGGAGGTACGAAGATATGCCGGGACTTGATCCCCAGATTGCAATACATAGACTTAACATCTTGCCTGATGCTAAGCCTGTAAAGCAACAACAATGACGTTTTTGTCCTGACATCATGAACGCTATCGATCAGGATGTGGACGAACTCCTGAGCAGCGGGTTCATCCGTGAAGAGCAACATCCGGACTGGGTGGCTAATGTCGTCCCTGTCACCAAGAAGAATAAGAAGATACGAGTCTGTATCGACTTCAGATTTGTCAATACTGCTTGTCCGAAGGACGAATTCCTGCTTCCAATCACTGACATGATGATCGATAATACATGTGGCTTCGAATGCATATCTTTCATGGATGGGCACTCGGGCTACAACCAGATCAAAATGTTTCTCGATGACGTAAAATACACGCCATTCAGGACTCCGAAGAGGGTTTTCTGCTACACAGTGATGCCCTTTGGCTTGAAGAACGCGGGTGCTACGTACCAACGAGCTATGAGTACCATCTTCCGTTAACATCTGCACAAAAATATTGAATTCTATGTTGATGATATCGCAGTCAAGAGCAGTCTCAAAGGTGATCACCTACAAGACCTAAAGACAGTCTTTGATCTCATGCGAGCGCATCAACTCAAGATAAACCCTGCTAAATCCTTCCTTGGGGTTTCCAGCGAAAAGTTCTTGGGATTTATTATCACGACGAAAGGCATTCATGTCGATCCCGAGAAAACAAAAGCCATCCTTGACATGGACCCTCCAAAGAACCTCCGAGAACTTCGAGGCCTGCAGGGGCGTCTGGCATACATCCGAAGGTTTATAGCAACCTTTTCGGAAAATGCCAACCCTTCACCCAGCTAATGAAGAAGGGAGTCTCCTACGTCTTCACAGAAGAATGCCAGAAAGCTTTCGATGATATCAAAGCTTACCTGACGAGCCCGCCAGTCCTGGTGGCACCCGTCGCAGGCAAACCATTTCTTCTCTACGTCCGAGCCATTGATCATTTCCTCGACGCTTTATTGGCTCAAAATAATGATGCAGGCTATGAGCAAGCTATCTACAACCTCAGTAGGACACTGATCAGGGTCGAACACCGGTATAACCCCATTGAAAAGGAGTGTTTGGCTTTGGTGTTCGCCATCTAGAAGACTCGACATTATATTTCGGGCCAGACAAATTATGTCTTCTCCCGAGTCAATCCACTCAGGATTCTCATGACGAAACCGGGATCATTGAACTCCCGACTAGCTACATGGAGAATCCTGTTGACACCATATAATATGGTCTTCATCCCACAAAAAGCCGTCAAGGGCCAAGCTTTAGCCGACTTTTTAGCTGCACACCCTATCCCAGAGTCCTCTAGACTCTATGAAGACATCCCGGATGAGGTCCAAGAATCAAACGTCACCAAAGAAAGCTCTGTTTGGCGGGTATTTTTCGATGGCGCTTCGAGAACAGTCCCAAAAGGCCAGATCATCGCAGGAGTGGTGGTAGTCTTAGTCTCCCCCGATCAGCTGGTCATCCAGCGTGCTTATTCCCATTCGAAGCCGTGCTCCAACAATGTTACCGAGTACAACGCTCTCATCATAGGACTTCAGCTGGCACAACAGCTGGAGGTGGATCATCTGGAAGCATACGGCAACTCAAAACTCGTCGTTAATCAAATCCGAGGGCAGTACTAAGTTCGCCATGAAGATCTTGTTCCTTACAATGAAGCTGTATTGAATATTATTTCAACCTTCACTATGTTTTTCATAGAACACGTACCTCGGTTACAAAACCTGGAGGCTGACGCTGTGGCCGGCCTCGCAGCTTTATTAGCAGCACCCCTCGGGACTCAACACTACGTCACGGTAGTTGGACGAGACTTGGTCTGTCCCAAAAATAATCTGTGCACACAAATGGCCCATGCCATGACGACAAGTGCCGATGTTAATGTCCGAGACTGGAGATTCCCATTCATCGACTTTGCTGTCTATGAAATTCTTCCAGAAGACCCGAAAGAAGCCGTCTTGGTCAGAAGGCGTTCCCTTCGGTTTTATTATGATACAGCTACTAAAATGCTGTACCGACGTTCCTTCGATGGACTTCTCCTTCGATGTCTATCCAACGAAGAAGCAGCCGAAGCCCTTCGGGAAGCTCATAATGGGACTTGCGGGGCTCATCAACCTTGCACTAAGTTGTAGGATCGACTGCGACGTATGGGTTACAACCGGCCAACCATGGCAGCCGACGCCGTCGACTATGCTAAAAAGTGCCATGTGTGCCAGCTTCACGCCGACTTTATCCATACACTATCAGAACCACTATATCCTACGATCGCCTCCTGGCCCTTTGAAGCTTGGGGCATGGATATTGTGGGACCTATCACCCCTCCTGCATCGAGGGGATACCGCTTCATCCTAGCCATCACCGACTACTTCTCCAAATGGGCAGAAGCAGTTCCGCTGACGGAAGTGAAAAGCTCTAGGGTGATCAGCTTCATCAAGCACCATGTCATCTACCATTTTAGGGTACCCCGCAGGATTATCCACGACAATGGTCCTCAGTTCATCAGCCATGTTTTCTGCAGATTCTGTGACAAGAACCGCATTCAGAATGTGGCATCAACCGCCTACAATCCGGCAACAAACAGATTAGCCGAGGCTTTTAACAAGACTATCGTCAAGCTACTCAAAAAGGTCGTGTCATCCAACAAACACGACTGGGACGAAAAGCTCGACGAATGTCTTTGGGCCTACCGTACAACGGTACGGACTCCGACGGGCAACACCCCGTTCTCCTTAGTCTACGGGAGCAAAACGGTACTGCCTCTTGAGATCTAGATACCCTCACTCCGTGTAGCAATCATAAATCAATTGACAGAAGAAGAAAATCAGCGTCATCGTCTGCGAAAAGTGGAGGCACTTAACGAAAAACATCTCCTAGCTCAGCAGCGCATTGAACTTTATCAAGCCTGTATATCACAGGCTTTCAACAAAAAGGTCAAGCAGAGGACTTTTCAAATAGACGACCTGGTCCTGGAAGTCAGGAGGCCGATGGTGTTGACTCACAAAACACCAGAAAAGTTCGAGCCCAAGTAGGAGGGACCTTTCATCATAGAGACGGTATACTCAAACGGTGCTTACCGCCTCGCTCGATCGAACGTGGACTTGTTCATGATGCCCATCAACGGCAAGTTCCTAAAGAAGTACTACTCATGACATCTTTCAGACATTTACTTCCATCTCTACCCAAGAAGGGAGTCAGTGGACCTGATCATCAGAGCTCACGTACATCTCTCCTTAACAAAATCCTATCCTTTCGGAACCCAGTTGTTTCGTGGCATTCTATCCTTAGTAGAAGAACAACCACATCCATATTACCTCTGAGTTGCTCCTCTACACCCTGCAAAGCGTAATCTTACACCACGTAGGAATGTGTCGCTTATCATGTTTACCACGTCCATATTACCTCTGAGTAAACATCCCGTACGGACGACCCCTGTGTTGCCGTACATCGATCGCAGAATTCCATGTCCATATTACCTCTGAGTAGTTCCGCGTATCTATCCAGAGTCACTCCTACCCCGTCCATAACACCTCTGAGTAGGAAGATTCTGTCATTGGAATCCCGTATTTGTTACGTCCAAATTACCTCTGAGCAAACATGTCGGTTCTCTCAAACTTATTATCTGTACCTAAAAACCAAGGTGCACAAAAGATAATAGATCCACACAAATCACTAGTTCATGATAGCAAAAATGAATACACCGTAAAATTCTTTATTTTTCATTTAAAAGTAAAGGATTACATCCCCAGCAGAAGTTGCAAACTACAAAATAACAAAAAAAAGAGACTACAATTCCTAAGTATCACTAGGATTGGCAGAAAGCTCTTCAATTTGATGCTTCAAGTCTTCCGCCCGAGTCTCTACGGTCGCCAAGACTCGGCGTTCAGCTTCTTGACGCATCACCTCTACAGCTTCAAAGGCAGTGTCATTCTCATACTTTTCGTCTAGCTGTTGCCGCTGGTCGGTCAGGGAAAGAATCTGGTGGGTAAAGCTGCTTCCTCCTTCTTAGATGCTATATGTTCAGCCTGGACTCGCTCAGCATCTAACAAGAGTTGGGCTCGCTGGTCTTCAAGATAGCGAATCTTGGCCGTGACCTCCGCTATGCTAGCTTCCAACGAGGCCCATAACTCCACATTTTCCTGCGTGGATAGAGATAGCCTCTCCACCACAGCCTCAGCTTCGGCCACTTCGCGGTCCTAGACAGCCACCGTGGCCTGATAAGATGACTCGACTTCAGCTATCAATTTCTTCTTTTCTGTTTCTATCACAGCAGAAAAGTTATTTTGCCGGATGCTCTGAAGTTCAGAAAGATGCTGGTCAAGCTCGGCCACTGACGCCTCCAGAATCTCGGCCATATGATCGTGGCCCTGGTGAGAACGTATCAGACTAATGTAAGGAAGCGCCATGGCTTTAGCCATCACGAAACTCCCATTTGCATTCATTACTGTCGATACGCCTCTCGGCAGCATCTTGTATACTGCCTCAACAACAAACTTCACCACTACTAAAATACAGTAATTTGGCGACGGAAGATTAGCGACGGATAGTATCCGTCGGCCCTAGCGACGGCCTCGCGACTACCTTGTGACTTACTACCGTCAGAAAGAAATGGATATTTTTTTAGTTTTTTGTGTCAAAATCAGTCGTACCAGCGTTGCTTAATTGACGAAGCTTTAGCGACGAATTCATGTCCGTCTCTAATATGTCGTACATTATGGCGGCAAAATATGAAAAAATGGTACGCTAAATTAGCGTCTATGTAGCGACGGACATTCCGTTGGTAATCTAGTGGGTATTTAGTGACTACCTACCAACGGATATATCCGTCGGTAATCCGTCGCTAAATACTGTAACCTAACTTAAATTGAACCGACGGGGGGGGGGGGGGATTTTTTATTCCCCCAAAAAAACTCTCTTCCCTCTCTTTCTCTCTCTCTCTCTCTCTCCGGCGAGCTCTCTCCGACGGGATATCTCTCTCTCAGGTATGCTCTCTCTCTCCCTCTCCCCCCCCTCTCTCTCTGTTTAGGGTTTCGGGTTGGTGGGGGGTGGGTCGGCTGTCGCTCGGGCCGGTGGGGTAGGGGGCGGGAGGGGGGGCAGGTTGCTGAGGGCGGGGGGCAGGATAGGGTTTAGGGTTTTGGGGCAGGGACAGGGTTTTGGGTGGGAGAGGGTGGGCCGGCTGTCGTGTGGGGGGGGTCGGCCGGCTGTCGCGGGGGCCGGCGGTGATGGGGGTAGGGAGGGTGGGTGGGGGGTGGATGGTGTTGGGTGCGGGGCATGGGACAGGGGTAGGGTTTAGGGTTTGCTGTCGGGTGGTGAGGAAGAGGGGGGGTGGGTGTTTGCTGTTGGAGGGAGAGGTGGTAGGGTGGGGGTTTGCTGTCGGGAGGGGGGTATGGGAGGGGAGGAGGTTTGCTGTCCGGCGGGGTAGGGGAGGGGGTGGGGGTATCGGTGGTTTCAGATTGGACCATTCCTATAAGTATCGGTGGTTTCGAATCGGAGTATCGGATCGGGGGAGGGGGTATAGGTGGTTTCGGATCGAACCAATCCTATGAGTATCGAATCGGGGGAGGGGGTATTGGAATCGGTATCGGAATCAGAATCGGTATCGGACCGATACTGACCGATACCGGTACAGTTTGGCATGTCCCGCTCCAATACTGACCGATACCCGATACTGACCGATATCGATCCGATACTGTCTGATACTGATACAGTTTGGCATGTCCCGGTATCTGTATCGAACTATCCCTATGAGTATCGACATCGGGGGTATCGGTAATATCGGTGGTTTCGGATCGGAGTATCGGATTTTTTGGTATCGAAAAACAAATAACTATTAATAAAGTTGACTGTCCTCCGACATAGTCCCTGTAGCCATTCGACTGGTGAGGCAGAAAATATGTAGCCGTAGATAAAGTTGACTGTCCTCCGACCATCATCCCTCGGCAATGATGATATGAAAACCTATCACTATATCTTATATAGTAGTAGATGATGTCTTAGTATTATATTACGTGAGTTCATCTTGATTCTGTTACATTTTTCAGATACTAGATACGATAAGAACATATACTACACCATATGTACAGAACATAGATGATTCACTCTAATGTATGCTACAATGAATTTTTGATTGTGTTCTGAGCCATCCGTTCTCACACTTGGCAAAAAATCGAATATTCTGTCTTTTATCTGCTTTTGAAAATATACTCAAACGACATGATGGTTCCTTTAGTTAGCTTGCTTATGTTACAATTATATTATTTGTGAATATCGATCTTACCAGATGGCACCCATGACCCGAGGAGTGACACGTCGTTTGAGGGAAACTCTGAATGCTGAGGTGGCTCCTCCTACTGTTAAGGAGGAAGTGGCACCGGTAGCTAGTTAGACCGGGAGTTCTAAACATCCAGCACCGGTAGCTAGTGAGACCGGAAGTTCTATTCATGCAACACTGGTAAGGGACTACATCTCTCCTAACGCAAAAATCAAAGACCCCCCTCTCCTTTCTCACTCTTCACAGTTCTCACAACAGGAAGGTTCAGTGCTTTCTAGTTCTCTTCCATCCATGCTCTGGACCCATCTGCTCCTTGTTTGCAAAAACAAAAGTTTATTTACAAACTTTGAAAGAAGATTACAAATGAATTCTGGGAAAGTACAACTTTAGGAATCCGATCAGAAGACGATCGCTTTATCCCTTGGACTATGGGAACTTTGAAGACTTTAGCCTCTGAAGAATGCAGCAGCACTTGGACAAGAACTCCTGATCTCTGATGGTCTCGAAAATGACCTGATCCCCTTAATGAAGAATTTGAAACTCTATTTATAGAGTTCTAGAAATAACTATTTTGTAGTTATTCTAGATTGCGCACAATGGACTGCGCCAGTGATAGACTGTGCAGGCTATAAACTGCGCTGGCCTTTGGGCAGTTGCTCGATCGTGGGCTAACTGTATTTAGACGCGTGTCATTGTTTGATTAAAATGCGCTTGGTCGTGTACAGAGCAGCTGCCACGTGTCGAGCAATTGATGGCATGTGCACCACGTAACAAATGTTAGTTATCTTCAAAAAAATTGATTGATCGCGCCAAGGAAAAACTGTTATCGCATTGCGCTGGAGACTGGACTTGGTTAAACTGCGCTGAGGAGGATCTGGTAGACCACGCTTAGGTTGGACTGGCAGACTGCGCTGGACTGTACAACTGTTCTCGAGCGCCGTGATGCTCGGGATACAAACAGATTCCTCGTCTATCGTGCTGTCAGTTGTCAGAAGATTTGGTATTTATTGGCAGGTAATCATGACAATGCCACATCAGATTTGGGCGCTGTCTGCTGATGGCGCTGTCCATGTGTGCGCAATCCATTTGTACGCAATCCAACAAATGCTACGCAGTTTGATTTCTGTATATTTGATTGTGGGTGCAACTTCATTTTTAGGTTCTACAAGACCCCCTTCAAAGTTTTCAAATTTTAAAATGTTCAAAATTTTGAAATACTTTGAATTTTCAAAATTTTAAATCAAGTTGCGCTAAGTTTGCGCAATCCAAGGAATCTGTTCCGATTATTCAGACGCAATCAGTGATATCCGTTAGACTTCTTTGGAAAGCTATAAATAGCCTTCTTCTTTCAGTCTGCGAACCTTTACTTGTTTCAATTTTCTAAGAGAAATTTTTAAGCATCTTCAACTCTTCTTCTCCGATTTCCTTTTTCATTCATCATCGTTGTCGACATGGCCCCTAAGAGATCTGAGACGGAGAAAGGAAAGGCTACTGCCGACTCCTCGACTCGCATAGCGCTCCGAGTGTCTCGACATGAAAGCGGTCATCCCGCTCTTCATGGTGAGAATGAACAACAATCAAAACCCCTTTTTAGGGTTTTTGATGATTTCAAATTACTGTGCATCTCTCTTTTTAGAGTTGATAGCATTCAAGCCCTATTGTGCCACCCTCTTTAGGGTTTTGGCAGCATACTTGTACAAAATTTTCATTTTTATGAAGATTGTGTCTCGACTCTTGCTGCACAATCAGACAGTGCGCACTGACAGCAATGTTAGCGCATTCTGCTGTTTTGTGCATCCAAGCTGTCGCTGGCACAATCGGATGATTTGTGCAAATATGGAGCGTAATTCATTTGATCTTTGTAATACTTAGTGTAAGAACTGATTCTCTTGCCCAATTTTTTCCAAGCATACTAATTTTTGTCCTCTATTGATGTATTTGACATCAGAGAAGATCTCAACTACGAGATTCTTTCTGGAACTCTATCCAAGTCAGAGTTCAAAGAGGATCTTTCTCACGTTTCCTTTCCTCAGTACGCTTTGCCATCATCTCGACAGGCTGTCTTGATTGCACAAAATAATGAGACTCTATTATGTCTGATGAACGGACAACCTCTACAGACTGCTGATACTGTCACACACAAGAAACCCCTATTTTTGTTTGGTGAAGCTTTTGATAAGAACTCATAGCCGAGGCCTCGTATGGAAGAGAGAATCTTCCGAAGGGACGAGAAAATAATATATCTGACAGAGATCTCAAGATGTCTTCCTCTGTCCAGTTACGCTTTTGCGAGCTATCCCAGAAAGATGGAGTGGGACATAACTCCACTGCAACAGGCCCGAGTGGGCAACATCTATGTCAAAAAAGGGCCAGACAATAAAGATATATTCTACAGCTCTTCTGAACGATATAGTTCTTTGCTCCGAGGACTAAAACTCGGTTGCATCCCACCGGAGGATTCTTCTCTGTTGTTGCCAGTGAGGACCCCAATATTTGCAAATGAGTTTGCAAAGGTGGAAGGGAGATATCCGGACCATGACCTGCGGTTGATAGGTCTTGTTAACCCAGAGAATAAAAGATGGAGTTGCGTGGCCAATTGGATATTAGTCCAGTTTGAGAGTCAACTCAGAGACATTGATCTGTATCATGCATTGTACGCCACTGTCTATGGGTTTTCCCTAATCCACATTTATTCCTTGCATTGGTGAAAAGATATAATTATAGAACCGGGACCTTCATGACGCCGTGCGGGAAAATCGGCTTAGCCTTGCATGAGATGAAACACATCTCTAATCTGCCGATGGGGAATATCCCATACGAAGAGTTCGTCCGAACGAATGATGAATTGGATAATCTACGCAAGGAAAATGACGATATGGTAGATGTCTTCGAAGAGCTACTATGCCGTTATTAGATTTGTTCTCTGTATTACAAGAGTGGCACGTCCGGCACTTGCTATTCATCCAAGTGGTTGTCGTATCTTTTTCTTAACCACATTATTGAGAAGAAAGCTAAGGAACACGAGAACTGCAACCCCAACTTCTTCAAACCATTTAGCAACAGCGAGGTGATAGAGTTGATGGAGATGCACGATACGATGGACATCAAGATCGAAGACGATCTTCAGTGCCCTCCTTTCAAGCAAGGAGACATCATCGAGAGCTATATGACGATGGGTTACAGGCCCATGTCGAAAGAAGCCCAACTGGCAGGTTTTCTTACTTTGTGGCTTTGACGATATGTTATTCCCGGGGCAAGTGCAGTTAACCGCTTCCATCGCGGTGTATTGTTTGCTGCCATGCGTCTAGTTTTTGGCTATCAGATGGATTTTTTATCAGCAATGACGTGCAGGATGAACGTCGGACTCCGTCTTTTTGTTGACTCAATGATCCGAGGAAAAGGCGAGAAGGGACATTTCCACCGACTGGAACTGCCGTACACGTATTTATTTGGATGGCTACTTCTACATCATCCTTCTCTAATAAACCCTGCCAAGGGGGCGGTAAGCGGTAGTTTCTTAAGAAGATATTCCGGATGTAAGTGGGTTTATACCACTTTGAAAGATTACCGACGAGTTTTGAATTTGGCAAGGGATGGAACTTTTATTGTGTTCCCCCTCCAGCTGGTTATGAATATATACCGACGAACCTCATCGACTCGGTGAGAGTGCCGCCCTTAGGCCGTACAACCTTTGACTGGCTGAGAATGATTCGGCCCTCACATCTGGTGTATCGATTCGAAGACGAGTGTTATCTTGAACCCTATCTTCCAAGTCGTTTTGTACGTCAATTCGGCTACGACCAATTCCATGTAGGAAATGCCATGACATACTTACAGGAAAAAGGTTATCTGATTGATGGAGCCCGAGCTTGGGCCTATTACAACGCTCGGGATACCAAGACAACATTCTCTATACCCTCAAAGAAAGACCGAGGCCCGTGCATGCTATACACTTACTCAATCTTCTATACATCTGTAAATACTTTTGCTAAGAATTTCAATTTGACGGACAGCTTTGCGATGGTGACACGTTTCAGGAAAGGGGCACCCGTTCTGCTACCTCCCAAAAATGATGAAGAACATGAACCTGCTGATGTGTCTTTGGAAGCTTCGAGGGAGGCCAATTTCCCTGAAGAAGTCTATGAACCGCTGCGGGTTTCTTTAAAGATTGCAAAATCTCCGATCAAGGAGAAGAAAAGAAAGACAGAAGAACCATCTTCTCCTGTCTCCAAGAAGAAAATTGCCCTAGACTCTTCAGAAAGGGTCGCTACCCGATCACAATCTCGACAACAGGCTGACTCGGCTCATAGAGAGGAAGCGACGACCCCCACCTCAATCCAAAGACAGACACAAGCTGCAGACGTAGAGAGTCCTGAAGAACCTCTACGTAGAAAAAAATAGCCTTCAGAAAGAAAGCAAACACTCCCTCAAGACCCATCCATACATCGGCCCTGGTTAATGCTGTCGCTGGAGTTATGATGCCTTCTCCTACACCTCCTTCTGAGCCTGGGCAGGTGATAGATACACGAGAAGGAACTGTAAGCGCAGAAATAAGGGATAAGGCCACAGAAGCAAGAGGAGAGACTGCAGAAACAAGAGATGAGGCTATAGAAGCAAGAGAAGGGACTGCAACTCTGATTACGATCAATAATTCAGAATCGTCTCTTGAAGTAGTGTCGCCTCCTATACTTGCAGTGGGAGCAGCTGATCTGGTTACACCGAGTTCGCATCGTGCAGAGGAAGATCGGCTAATGATAGAAGCTCTGGATGGATGTGACTTTGACTTCCATGACGCAGATCCGATCGATATAACTAATGATAAAGAAGTGCCAAAAGAGGCAGCAGATGATGAGGAAACACCAGCAAAGGATGTTAACGACAACATAGTTTTGGAAGAGGATGCTGCTGACCAAGTATCACAGGAGAAGAATGCTGCTGATAAAGTAGCATCGGGAGAGGCTACTGCCACAGACCCAAAAGATCAAAGAGGTATTGACTGATTTTGATAATCTTCATTTATAGATTAAATGATTGATGTTTTAACCTTCATCCATGCAGAAATCCAAACTCCTGCAGTTCTTTCGGCAGGTACTAACATGGTCCAGACAGAGACGATAGCCATTGGCAGTCGTCATCTATCAGGTGGCTCCGAAGCGGGGAGTAGTCAGGCAGTGATGTCTGAAACTACTTCCGTGAGGCTTCAGCCTGTTTCAATAAATGACAATCTTGTCACCAAAACAAGCGTTGGTAAGTTGTCTTCGTTTTGATCTTTTTGATAGTCTTTAGTGACGACAAACTGATGATGTTCATTTGATTTTTCAGAAGAACTTCCGGGAGGGGCGACCAGCTCCACCATGGTTCCCATGTTAAAAGAGGCTACGGCCAATGTTCGAGTTGCTGAACTTCCACCCTCGCAGGCATCTGCGGCTGAAGCTTCCATAGGAGTAGTTGCCACACCTAGTGCAGTGGCTAACAACAAATTTGTAGTTGGTTTCTTCACCAATTTCTTCTTCACTTCATTAGGACCTTTAGTAAAAAGGACAATGGAAAAAGAAACTGTTGGTTTCAATACTGTCAGAGGTCCAACTTCCTACCTGATCGGAGGCATCCGAGATCAGGGTGATGAGGCTCCGGCCACTTATCTTGAACATGTGATGGATGAGTTGGAAGAATCGATCAAGGTTTTCAAAGACCTCAATCAAGGGGAAGTAGAGCCGCTCGTGACTGTCGAATTCTAGAGAATGACTCAAGAAGCTGAGGTTTCGAAGGCTGATTTAAAGAATTTCTTGGACACTTTCGTCGCAAAATCCTCAGAGTTTGATTCTCAGCTCAATATAGTAGCGTCTACTGCTGGGGAAAAGGAGAAGAAGGTTGCTGATTTGGAGACAGTGTTCGCTCGGCTACAAGAGGAGTTGAGAGTCATTCAACTTGCTATTGATGAAGAGACCACACAGCACCAGGCCGCAGTTCAGTAACTGGATGTTTTGACCCATGAGAAAAATGAATTCGTCAAATTTTATCAGGATGAAATTGCTCGCCGATTAGTCACCTTGCCAACATTCGATGCTGAATCTGGAATGGTAGAGGCTAGGAAATGAGTGCTGGATTCTCGTGATGAATGGCTCCAAACTTTGAAGCAGTAAATTGCTGATCTTATGATCCCTCCGGCTGAATGAAAGAAAACTTTTTGTATTTTCTTCCTTACAGTATGTCTTTTTGTAATATCTTTTCACCTTTATCAATGAATCAATGAAAAGATATTATTTTGTGGCTCTATTATTTGTTGCATATCCGGTTACTGATATAAATAATAGCGATAGAAAATATAACACCCAGTTTCTAAAATGAAGGTAATTTTAAAATTTTGTATTTTAATTTATTTAATTATGATATTTAAATAATAATATAATTTTTGGTAATTTTTAATCATTTTAAAATTATTTAAAATCATGACTTGTGATTTTGGTGTTTGCTAGTGAAACCGTAGAGACTGTCTACCCTAAAGCCTAGCCATGTGATTAGGGTACTTCATTATTTTAGCTAGAGGGTATTTTGGTCATTTCTGAATTTATTGAGCTTATTGTGATTTATTAGAATTATTTGGAATTTATGGAAATTTATGTGTTTTTAATATTAATTAATTAGATGCTGTGGGGTATCTTGGTTCTAGACTAGATTTGGCCTAACCTAGAAGTGGGACTTAACCTATAGAATAAGTGGAACTTGTTAGTTTATGTCATGGTTAGAAAATTGGTAGATAATTGCTTTTGGACTTAATGGTTAGAATGAGGTGTTTTGAGAATAGGCATTTAACTAGGAAGCCTAGAAACCCACCAAGAGAGGGAGGCCCATGGCCCAACTAACTAAAATCCTAACACTAGAGTTTTGGCCAGCCAACATAGGGAATCCCACCCCTATATAATGCCTCTTCCATTAGGTTAGCCTCCCTTTAGAAAGAGTTGCAAAGTTGGAAAGAAAGGTTAGTTCTAAACTTCCTAAAACCCTAGAAATTCCATTTTAATTCCTTTTCTTCCCAAACCAACTGCATGAGGTTCTAATTAGCTTCCTCTTACTGTTCATGGAGGCCAATCCCAGTTGGAGAGCAAGTTGGGGAGATTAGCTAGCAAGGAGAAACCCCTCTTTTGGAGCTTTTAAAGGAGCTTTGAAACCTATAGGTAAAACTATCAAAACCGATTCAAATTTCGTTTTCTTTGCATGGATAGGATGCCCTAGGAGTCCCCTAGCTGCTAGCATAGGTTTGGTGTCGTGTGGTGTCCATTTTGCGTCCGTATCGGACACGTATCGAAATGGTTTATTGAGTGTTTGTAGAAATGCCACATAGGAATTAATTTTCGTATTTTTGAAAAGTGATTGCATGGATTTGTAGATCTAGGTGAGAGTATTAATTTTTGTGAAGGTGTCCTGGTGTTTAGTGTCCTTGTGTGTCGTGTATTTCATTTGGACATACAGCACGAGCCCGTAGGCCGTGTCCTGCATCTCGGGGGGTATATCTCGGGACACAGGACACGTCGTGTACTGAATTTTTGTGGGATTCATGGGGCATTGTCTGCGACCATGCTCCCAAAATTTGGGAGCATATCGTCCACCACGTGAGGAGAAATCCCGTACGCACGGATCACGCACAGTGTGCACGCGCGCGCGCGTTCAGTCGGAATTGCGTCTGATATGCCCGTTTAGTTCGGACACGACACGGTCTAGACCCGATTCAAGTAGTCTATTCCCTAGCCCTAGACCCACTCTAACACTGGACATGGACACGACCCTTCTCGTGTTGTGTGTCGAGTCCTATTGGACTCGACATGGCTGCACGAGGCAGTTTTGTGTACAGACTCGTGTCTGTATATTTTGATGCTTGGACACGTCGTGTCCTACTTTGGGGACACGACACACAGTAAAATGTAGGTTCACACATACACTAGTGTATTACCAACATTTATATTTAATTATTTAATTGGTTTTTTATTCAAATTCAGGAAATTCCTAATGTACTGATACCACTTGGCTGAAATGATTTTCCCTGAGTTGATTTGCTGTTTACCTGTTTTTAATGGCGATTGAATGTTAGATAGTTCACCTACATGTATAGGAATGATGTTCATATCAAATTATGACTTATGAATAAGCTATGGGTGTTCGAAATTGAATTTAACTTGCTAGCTGTTATGTCCTGCACTGTTAGTTGGTTTAGCAAACCTGAGACTGATTTTTGACACTTTGCACTGTCATGTGCACGCGACCAAATCTGAGAATTAGTCACATGATAGGTTTCATGTTTACAGGAATTTAGGTTGGGCTTACACAGTGAATTCGAATTTGGGGTGTGTATGAATCAGAAATTTTGTATTGATTTAGGAAAAATGAACTGATTGCATACTGTTATTTCCTGAGATTGGCTCAACATTCCATTTTACTGTTTTGAATGAGTTCCTAATACACTAGACACTGACACATGGACACTTGCATTTGATTTCAGATTCATCAACTACCTACTGTTTCTCCATACACATCACATTCCTACACACACTCTATTATATATCCCCTGTCACAAAATCTGATATCATGTACACACACACATATAACATGACACCCTACCTTCTATATATATATATATGTATATATATATAATATCTCTGATTGTTGAATGAATAACTGAGATAGAAATGATTTATTGATTGGTTAACTGATTTCATGATTGGTTCAATTTATATTCGAATTAGTTAGTTGGCTTTTGAGTGTTCTTGACTGAACACTGCATTGGATGATTCATTCATTCATGAACTAATTTCCTTTCCCTTTCGAACTACAATTGAACTGAATTCTTGTTTTCCATTAACTGATACCATTTTCCTGTTACACACACATGAGCAATGTATTCACTGATTTCCCTTCCTAAACCAGAGATTAATTATGAATGATGCTTAAAACTGAACAAACTAGATAACATGTTAATTGATATAAAAACCTGAGAATGAAGGGTGGTGATTGTTCACAGTTGGTTTAGAGCTTGACTGGTATCTCAGTTTTCATATGTTATTAATGAGATTTGATATATTGTTGTAGGTCCTAAAAATCAAGTTGCACCCATCAAAGAAGCAATGAAAATTAAATTGTGCATCCTTCAAATAAACTATGCAGGAGACAGATTGCGCAATAACTCAACTGCGCAAGCTGAACTGCGCACCCATCCAAGAGCGCTAGCTGACGTGGCAACGTCATCATTACCTGACACAGAATCAGATCTTCTGACAACTGACAGCCCGAAAATCGAGGAAACTGTTCGTTTCTTGGGCCATGCCGCCATGATAGCTGTCCAGCGCGGTCCAACTGCCAAAAGCCAGCACGGTCTGACAGCTCAACCTCAGTGCAATCTGAGTCTTCGCACAACCCATTGGAAGCGCAGTCTGTTGCTAGTGCAGTTCAAGTGGCACAATCCATCAAGATAACTGATAATTTATACGTGGCTTACATGCCATCAATTGCTCACCACGTGGCAACCGTCTGTACACGAACAAGCGCATTTCAATCAAACAATGCTACGCGTCTCACACAGTTGGTCCACGATCGAGTAACTGCCAGCGCAGTTCGCTGCTTGCGCAGTCCAATGCTTGCGTAATCCATCCTGCGCAATCCTGAAATAACTACTAATTAGTTATTTTCCAGAACTCTATAAATAGAGTTTCAAGTCCTTCATTATCAACCCCGGATCAGAAAGAAAATCAGAGACCAGATAAGATCAGATCATTCAAGATCATCATCAGAGATCAGGAGTTCTTGCCAAAGTGCTGCTGCATTCTTCAGAGGCTACCATCTTCAAAGTTTACATCGTCCAAGGGATAAAGCGATCGTCTTCAGATCGGATTCCTACAGTTGTACTTTCCCAGAATTCAATTGTAATCTTCTTACAAAGTTTGTGAAATAAAGAACACTTTTGTTTTTGCAAACAAAATGGCGACTCTGCTGGGGACGACTTTTTTCTCCGACGAGGAAGTGACAACTCAATGTGATGTTGCATCTATCGGAAAGACGCAGAAGACTCTGGTTGTAAAGGTCAACCAGACGGCCTACGAGGCGATGATCAACTCCGGGACAACTTGTCGTACTGCAACTTCTGCCAAGAGCAAAGTCCGTTCATTGTGGACTCCAAAGTCCTCTGCACAATCCTCTGCGCAGTTTGCTGTCTCTGCTCCCAAAACTGCTGCGCAGTCTGCTGTCTCTACTGCCCATGTGCAGTATACTACTCCTCTTGTCAATGCACAATCCACTTCCTATGCTGCTCTGGCAAAATGCAAAACCCCTCTTCCCCTGGCGCAGTTGGCTGCAACTCTGCCTGCGCAGTCCACCACTCTATCAACCAGAGTACAATTCAAGCACTATGAAGTCAAGACTCCTGCTGCGCAAACTACAGTGTCAGTGGCTAAAAGGCCATCTATCAAAACTTCTCATGCGCAACCAGCCAATGCGCCTACTGCCACTTCAACTCCTGTGCAAACTGTGCCAGCGCAGTCTAAGAGGGATAGCCTTTTGGCCAATCTCCCTTCTTCTCACAGTAAGGGGAAAAACTCTGCTCCTCTTCCCAAGCACCCTGTTCCTCCAGTACAATCCACTGGGGGTAGTCTGTCGACTATGCCTCCTCCTCCTCAGAACAAAGGAAAAGGCCCGTTGGTCTTTTCTCAAACTTCCAAGTTCCACGACTTGGAAGACAACAGAGGGAAACGCTCTTTAGCCAACCCTTCTTCACAAAATAAAGGAAAAGGTCATTTGGTCTTTTCTCAGTCTTCTCCGATTTTTACCGAAGAAGATCAATCTGAACGTGCCTCGGCACCAATCAGTACAAGAACTCTCTCAAACAAGAGTTCTTCCTTTCCTGCCAAAGGAAAGTGTACTGATCAAAGAGGTATTCTGCCTACTCCGGTAGCAGAATTCTAAGATCTCCCAACTCTCAGGATATCCCGCTCAAAACAGGGAAAGTTGCTGGCGTCTCAGACAGAAACCCCTGGGGGTGAATTTGCTGATCTAAGGACTTATCTTAATAGGCCAACTTCGACTAAACGCAAACAGCCAATGCCGAAGATCAACTTGTATCAGAGGCAAACTTCTAAGATGAAGAATCCTGACACCTATGCTAATGAGGTGAGTACTTCTCTGTATACTCACGGGATAAAACACTTGAAGAACCAGAACCATGTTCCGAATATAGTCAAAGAACATATCACTCAGACTTCTTCTTGTCCCGTCATTGTTCTTGATCTCCGAGAATACCTCAAACAAAAGCGGGACAACATCTCAACACCTCCAGTTCAGCCACTTGGACACCATTGTAATCACAAGGTTGTTATCAAGTGCTGTTGTCAGACAACAAAATGATCTGTCTTCGATCGTCTGAACTTTGCAAACTCTGAACCAATGTCAGAAGATGAAGACGAAGTGTTGTACGCCTCCGTCAATATGACTTCTAGAGACACTGGGGTAGGAAGTGCTCTAAGCATGGCAAGCCTCGTAGGCCCAGTCAGCGGTATTTCGATTTACTCCAAGAATCTTCTGAAGGAGTATTTCGACATATCAGATACCGAAGCCGAGACACAATCGGTCAAAGGAATCTTCAAGATCCTTCTGGTCATCTTCTTACTTCTCACTCAGGAGATGATTCTTTCTCTGACTATGATACATATAGCGAAAGTTCTGAATAGACAGTATCCTCCACTGTACCTAGAGAAGTGACAGCTTATGTTGTCACTGAAGATCCAGATGCTTCCAGTTCAGCAAGTCAAGAACAACGAATAGCTGCTCTAGAAGACAAGCTGAAGACCATGGCTGAAATGGTCGCAAGTATGCATTCTATCATTGTGGCCCAACATACAGTACCACCGACTATACCTGCTGCAAATCCTGAGATCATAGCATCGACGGTGCCTGTCAATGCAGGGCGGGAGGTAGTATCTCCTCAAGTACCCCATGTACAAGTTCAACCTACACCCAGTCAGTCAGGTGCTGGGGGTAGTTCTTACCACGCTGTTCCTTCCCCAAATACTCTGATTCAGCCTGCTCCTTCTACATCATTGGAGGATGCTAATGAAGCTGTCAAACTTCTGTGCACTTAATTTGAGGCTTTCAAAGAGAAGGATAACTTACAGAGATTGGGGATCAAACAACCCTACCTAGTTGAATGGAAGGAAGTTTCGTTTCATCCAAAGTACAAAATCCCTATAATTTTGCTGTTTGATGGCAGCACATCTCCAAGCCAGTTCATTAACCACTTTGAGGTAATGACTGTTCAACTTCAGCCTAATGACGCTCTTCTTACCAGGGTGTTCGTCGGCTGTTTAGCCAGCGTAGCATTCGATTGGTATAGGAGCTTGCCCGATGGCTGTATCACCTCTTTTTCGGGTTTGAAACAAATCTTTTTGGAGCGATTCTATGAGGGAATTAACGACATGACTATGTCGGCCCTCAGTAAGATCAAACAAAGAAACAATAAAACCGCTGAGAGTTTTATTGAAAGATACCGCCGAGAAGCTTTAAAAATGCCTCCTGGAACTCCGGCCGCTGTCACTATTGATACCTGTAATGCAAATCTTTTGCCTATCATCAGTATATGGACGGGGTCAACTCAGTTCCAAGACTGGCCATCCTTCATTGTCAATGCTAAAGCAGCTGAAGTTAGTGCTGACAAGTTCAAGCAGCTAGGGGTATACATGTCTAACCCCGACCGGGATGAACATCCGACAGCCAGTAGCGGTAATCGCCAGAACAACCGCAAAGGTAAAGAGACTCTGAACATCAATCTGAAGAACAAAGAATATCTGGCGGTCAACGTAGCTCCACCTACGTCTGCTTTTACTCCTTCTGTCCCTCCACCAAGGGAACCTCGTCCAAAAGTAGAGTACTCCTTTGACGAGAATGACACCGTAAGAATCTTTGATTGCTTGATCAAAAGCAATAAGCTCCAACTCCCAGACCCGAAGAAGCCTGATGAGGTCGGTAAGACTGATCATCCCAAATACTGTGTCTATCACAGGTTCATTGGGCATCCCACTCGAGCATGTTACGTGCTCAAAGGCAAAATTCAGGAGTTAGTCAATGCTGGCATTGTCACTCTTCAGCAAGACGAGAAGACGGTTACCGCAAACATGGTCTCAGTACAGTTCGGTAACTTTCCTCCACAGATGGTACAACATGGTGTCAACCCTATCCCCAAGGCTACTCTTGAGATGAGAATCTCCCTCCTCCACGAAGTGAAGGTCTCGTCCCCTTATCTCTTGATAATGGCGAGATTATGTGGATTCATCCGGATCTTGTTTCTGACTTCGAAGCTCCTTCCAAGAAGAAAGAACGCTTCAAGGGCAAAATAAAGATCTGCAATATGGTGTCTTTTGACCCCATAGTTGAAGAGAAAATCCTGTTGGACACCAGATCAGGGAAAGCCTATCTACGGGAACTTCCCGAGACTCAAGAAAATCCTGCTTCTTCTTCTGAGTCTGCTCCAGTACAGCCTACTCCTGATGAGGGCATCCCTGTTGTGTCCTCACCGATTGTAAAACCCATTCCCCCTAAGCCGACAGCAGCCGACAAAGGCAAATAATAAGTCCACTTCGACAAACCTTTGAAGAAGTCATCTCCTTCTGGACTTGAAAAGCCATACAACTTTAATATTTTGGCCCAACTAGCAAATACACCGGCCAGGCTGTCAATCTTCGAGCTCTTGCATCTCTCCAAAGAGACTCGAGAAACTCTGAGTAAAGCTCTCATGCAGGTAGAAACCTATCTAACCCTTCTGAAGAAGCCGAAAGCATAGCCAGTCTTTTGCCTCCATTGTCATAGTGTGTTGGAGTTAATTCTAAACATTACCTTCACACAGGATGATATGCTGATGGAAGACAATAGGCATGACCGTCCTCTATACTATACAGGATACGTTGACTCGATGAAAGTTGATCGTATTCTGATAGATCCAGGGTCTGCTCTCAGCATCATGCCAAAGACAATACTAGATGCACTGAAGATCCCAGTACATTATCTTTCCAGTACAATCACCACCATCCTGGGGTTCAACCAAGGAAGAAGTGAACCTCTGGGCAAGATTCGCCTAAAACTCCAAATAGGCAATCTCCGCACAAAGGTGACCTTCTACATCATAGACAACCATGGTTGCTCTTACAATGCTCTTTTGTGGAGACCATTCCTTTACGAGCACAACATTGTTCCTTCGACTCTCCATCAATGTTTCAAATACATTGATGACAATGGAGAGGTTGAAAAAGAGATTACGGATCTCTATCCTTTCAAAGGTATCGAAGCATATTGTAACGATGCTCGCATGTACAAGGATGAATTCATGAATGTAGTACTGGCTCTGAACACTGAAGAAGAACAAAAAGCAGTGCCTAATGACACTCTCATCATACCTGTCAAAGGGCGTATTTCTCGTCCTCAATCCTCAAAACCACTGGCTATTCACTTGCCAGTCCAGCAGCAAACAACTGATGGCGGTCAAGATCAAAGGAAGCTCACCTCTTCTGAGCCACTTGTTATCGACTTACGTCGTAACAAGGATAAAAGGTAGCTCACCTCTTCTGAGCCACTTGTTATCGATTTATCTCATAACAAGGATAAAAGGGAGCTCACCTCTTCTGAGCCGCTTGTTATCGATCTCCGTCGTAACAAGTCCAATCCTCCTCCACGTTCTTCTTCTTCCCCTCTTGTAATCAATCTGACCAAGTCTGCTAAGGCTAAAGGTACTGTTGTAAATACAGATGTACAAATCAATGAAAAAGCATCTCCTTTCCAGTATACTGATGTCATTTATCATGTTAAGTGCTATTTGGATATGTTAGATAGGTTTCAGTCATTTACAATGGGAGTTGTACAGTCTCTTCAAACAGAGGTCTCACTCGAACACCCAGATGATTCATACTTTGTTGTCCCTTCTCGAAAGAGAGGCGAGAGTCCAATACTTTTTAGTAAAGGACCAGAACAAAAATTCAGCTATACGGATGATAGCAAAAGCAACGATACGGGACGTCTCCAGCTCCATCGTTATAGTCAACAATCAAAATACATCATCCGAAAGATGGGTTATGACTTCAAGAATGGCCTCAACTACGGTAAGGGTAGAAGAACTCCTATCCGTACGATTGTTCCGGAAGGAAAATCAGAGATGTATTATAGCAGGACAAAAAGAGGTCTCGGATATGCTTCACCTCCGGTATTATCCCCAGTAGTCTCCGAATCCGATAGTGAGGAGCGCTCTAACTCTTCTGATTCCAGATCATGGGATTCTGATACCAGCATTGGTCAGGTTTATCGGCTGATCGTATCTTCTAACATGGTCTCCGTCGAACTTCCAGAAGGATATGACGAGGATATTGAAGAAAATCCTGAAACAGATCCTTGGGCTCAACGAATGGATACCCAATGGAAACTTCGATTCGAACAACGAGAACCTCCTACCGAAGATCAATTGGTTCAAATTGATGTAGGAGAAAGCGGGTCACCTCGTCCGATATTCATCAGCAAGAACCTTCCCGAGGTAGATAAACAAGAATTAATTCTTCTTATTCGACAATACATTAATGTCTTCGTCTGGAGCTATGAAGATATGCCAGGTTTAGATCCTATTGTTGCTACTCATAAATTGAATATCTTGCCTAATACAAAGCCAGTCAAACAACATCAAAGGCGATTCAAGCCAGAAATGATGAACGCTATTGATGATGAAGTCAAAAAGCTCATAGCTTGTGGCTTTATTCGAGAAGAACAACATCCAGATTGGGTCGCCAATGTTGTCCCAGTCTTGAAAAAAAATGGCAAAGTTCGAGTTTGTATCGACTTTCGGGATCTTAATGAAGCCTGTCCAAAAGATGAATTTCCTCTCCCTATCACAGATGTCATGATCGACAATACTTGTCGGTTCGAGCGAATATCCTTCATGGACGGATTATCTGGATACAATCAGATTTGGATGAATCCTGAAGATAAAAAACATACTTCTTTCTGCACTCCTCGTGGAGTCTACTGCTATACTGTAATGCCATTTGGTCTCAAGAACGCTGGTGCAACTTACCAACGAGCTATGAGTACCATGTTTCTAGATCATCTGCACAAACCTGTTGAATACTATGTCGACGATATTGCTGTCAAGAGTCATCTAAAGGAAGATCACATCCAAGACTTGAGAACAATCTTCAATCTGATGCGCCAACATCAACTCAAACTGAATCCACCAAGTCATTCTTGGGTGTCTATAGTGGTAAATTTCTCGGCTTCATCATTACCTCTAAGGGTATACACGTGGATCCCGAGAAGATCAAAGCCATTCAAGAGATGCATCCTCCACACAACCTAAGAGAGCTACGAGGATTCCAAGGTCGACTTGCGTACATCAGGAGATTCATTTCGAATCTGTCTGGACGCTGCAAACCATTTACTCAACTAATGAAGAAGGGTGTATCTTTCATTTGGACTGAAGAATGTCAACGAGCATTTGACGACATAAAACAGTATCTCATGAACCCACCAGTCTTGGTGCCACCAATCTCTGGCATACCATTCTTAATGTATGTCCGTGCTATGGATCATTCATTGGGTGCTTTACTTGCCCAAAAGAACAAAGAAGGTCATGAACAGACCATCTATTATCTCAGTCGTACTATGATTGGTGCCGAACACCGTTATAGTCTGGTCGAAAAAGAATGCCTAGCTCTTATGTTCGCTGTTCAAAAGACTCGGCATTACATCATTGGCCAAACTATTCATGTCATCTCCCGAGTTAATCCTCTTCGGGTACTGATGAAAAAGCCAAGTACACTTAACTCTTGATTGGCTACATGGGCCATTCTGCTAGCCCAATATGACATGGTGTATGTTCCACAAAAGTCTGTTATAGGTCAAGCACTGGCGGATTTCTTAGCAGCTCATCCTGTTCCGGAGACATATAAGCTTTATGATGAAATTCCAGACGAGACATTGGAATCAAATATGATCTCTGAAGAATTTCCTACTTGGCGTCTATTCTTTGACGGTGTATCCAGGATTGGACCCAATGGTGCCATTGTCGCAGGAGTTGGAGTTGTCCTTGTTTCTCCAGATGGGTCAACTATTCAAAGAGCCTACTTCCTAGATGAACCTTGCTCCAACAACGTAGCAAAATACAATGCTCTACTCATTGGCCTTCAGTTAGCTAAACAACTAGACGTCGAATATCTTGAAGTTTATGGTGACTCCAAGCTTGTTGTTATCCAGGTTAGAGGAACCTATGAAGTTTGTCAGCAAGATCTAGTGCCCTATCATGAAGCGACAATCAGCATGGCTACATCATTCAAAGCCTTCTTCATCGAATATGTCCGCCGAGCTTGCAATACTGAAGTAGATGCTTTGGCTAATCTTGTAGCAGTCTTAGCCATCCCTATCAAAAGATAGCAGGTGGTGGTTATCTCTAATCGAGAGTTGTTCTGCATCGAAAACAATCATAATATTGAGTTTAGTAATCATACTGAAGCCAATGTTATCAGTGAAGATTGGAGAGTTCCTTTCATCGACTTCGTAGTTCATGGCATACTTCCTGAAGATCCTAAGAAAGCTACGAGTATTCGTCGACGATCTCTGCGGTTCTACTTCAATCAGACCACCAAAACTCTTTAACGGCGGACTTATGACGGCCTACTCCTACGTTGTCTTGCTGGTGATGAAGCGAAGCAAGTATTGCGTGAAGCCCAAGACGGTGTCTGCGGAGCACATCAACCTGGTCCTAAGCTACAGGATTATATCCGACGCATGGGTTACTACTGGCCCTCTATGGTATCTGATGCCATCGAATATGCAAGAAAATATCGAGCTTGTCAAATTCACGCAGATTTCATTCACCAACCATCAGAATTCCTTCATCCGACTGCTGCTTCCTGGCCTTTTGAAGCCTGGGGCTTGGATATTATAGGTCCCATCAATCCTCCTTCTTCTAGAGGACATCGGTTTATACTAGCTATAACCGACTACTTCTCCAAATGGGCCGAAGCTATACCCTTGACAGAAGTTAAAACCAGCAGCGTTATCAACTTCGTCAAACACCATGTCATCTATAGATTTGGTGTACCTCGACGAATCATTCATGACAATGGACCTCAGTTCATCAGTCAAAAGTTCACAAGGTTCTGTGACGATCATCGAATTGACAATGTCGCTTCGACAGCTTACAATCCTGTTGCTAATGGCTTGGCTGAAGCTTTCAACAAGACTATTATCAAGCTCCTTAAGAAGTTTGTATCTATTAACAAACGAAATTGGAGTGAAAAGCTTGGAGAATGTCTATGGGCCTACCGTACTACGGTCCGTAACCCTGCAGGCTGTACACCCTTCTCTTTGGTGTACGGCTGTGAAGCAGTTCTACCCCTGGAACTTCAAATTCCGTCTTTAAGGATTGCCATTGCCAACGAGCTCACTACAGAGAACAACGATCTTCTTCGACAACAAGAATTAGAAGCGCTCGATGAGAAACGGCTATTGGTTCAACAGCATATTGAGCTATACCAAGCCCACATCTCGAAGACTTTTAACCGCAAAGTTAAGGTCAGGGCCTTTCAAAAAGGGGAGCTCGTTCTAACCGTCAGACGCCCTATGACTATGATTCACATGAGCAAAGGTAAGTTCGATGTAAAGTGGGAAGGGCCTTATATTATGAGCAAAGTCTTTTCAATTGGAGCCTATCAACTCTCAGAGCTAGACGGTCGAGTTGCAATGATGTCCATCAATGGAAAATTTCTTAAGAAATACTATGTATGATTGTAAAAGAAATTTCTTGTAAATATGGAAAAATAGTTCATAAATAAAATTTTATTTTATTTTATTATAAATGGTGTTACAAGATATCATAGACGAGAATCACTATCGTCCTTCTTAAAGACAGGACGAGGACCACTGCCGTCCTTCTCAAAAATAAAGTCAGCAAAAGAGCCGAGAACATCCTTGCTCGAACCCACCAGGAATTTACAAGCAGCCATCCTCATGGCCTCTTCTTCTTCAGTCTTCCCTGGTTCAACCAGGAAGTCCAAGATATCCCTTGGCGGCTTGGGTGCAGACGAACCTTCGCCCGCCTCTGTCTGCTTTGGCTCGGCCGGCTCAACTGAACGTTCTTCAGTAACCGCTTCAATTTTCAGGGCGATCTCAGCCTTCTTGGATGCATCTCCAGACGACATCTTGAAAAGTGAAAGTGATCATTCCATCTGATTTTCTGTTCTATTTATAGACAGAGATTCGTGGAACAATGAAGCAACACATTTCATCCGACGGTTCGCCCGTTCATTACATTCATCTGACGGTTCGCCCGTTCATTACATTCATCTGACGGTTCGCCCGTTCATTACATCCATCTGACGGTTCCCCCGTTCATTACATCCATCTGACGGTTCACCCATTCACTCCATTCATTTGACGGTTCACCCGTTCACTACATTCATCCGACGGTTCGTCCGTTCATTACATCCATCTGACGGTTCACCCGTTTACTCCATTCATCTGACGGTTCACCCGTTCACTACATTCATCCGACGGTTCGCCCGTTCATTATAATCTTCCGACGGTTCCCCCGTTCATTACATTAATTTGATGGTTTGCCTGTTCATTTTCATCTATCTAACGGTTCATCCGTTCATTCTATTCATTTGACGGTCCATCCGTTCATCCTGATGATTCATTTCGTTCACACTTTTTGACGATTCATCTGTTCAATCATATCAGCAACTTGTCATGTATTTGTTATCTTTGATTAAGTTGTCTACTAAAATAATAATATTCAACAAATTATATTCTGCCATGTCCACATTACCTTTGAGCAGATATAATAAATATAATTATTTTCTAAATCTAGAAATATATCATGTCTCGGACCTCTAAATATATTTTCTATCGCTATTATTTATATCCGAATGAGATATGCAATAAATAATAGATCCGCAAAGAAAATATCTTTTTATTGATCAAAATTTAAAGACATTACAAAATTACATGTCACAGAATAGAAGATACAAAAAGTCTTCTCATTAAGCTGGTGGAGTCATCAAACTAGTCATCTGCTGCTTCAAAGTCTGAAGTCGCTCCTCCCTAGAATCCATCACTCGCCTTCTCGCTTCCTCCATACCAGAATTTTCATCAAAAGTCGGTAGGGTTACTAGTCGACGGGAGATTTCAGCTTGATGAGTTGTGACATATTCATCTCTTTCATGGGTCAGGGCGTCCAGTTGCTGAACTGTAGTTTGATGTTGTGTTACCTCATCTTCCAGAGCAAGCTGAACAAGTCTCAACTCTTCTTGAAGACGGGCAGATTATGCTTTTAGTTCAGCAAAATTTTTTCCCTTCTTCGCAGCAGTAGATGCTTTTATCTCTATCTGAGAGTTATAATCTGAAGACTTGGCAGTGAAAGTGTCCAAGATAATTTGGAAATCAACTTTCGCAACTGCAGCCTCTTGAGACATCCTCTCAAACTCGGCCTGTACCAAGGGCTCCACCTCTCCCCGATTCAGATCTTTGTAGATCGTAACTGATTCCTCTAGCTCATCCAGGATGTGTTCAAGGTAAGCAGCTTGCGCTTCATCACCTTGACTCCGGATGGCAGCTATCAGATAAGAGGTTGGACCCCTAACAATTATGAAACCAACCTCTTCTTTATCCATTACCCTAGTGAATTGAAGAAAATGTTGGTGAAGGAACCGATTATGAATCTGTTAGTGGCAATAGCACCAGGAGTAGCAGCTACTCCCATGGACGCCGAAGCAGCAGGTGCCTGTACAGATGGACGTCCAGCTTCTTGCACGTGAGTTGAGGGCTCTTTTGATATAGGAGCCATGGTAGAGCTAGTCGCCCCTCCCAGGTGTTCCTCTGCAAAATCAAACAAACACCATCAGTTGGCTGTCATTAGCAACTATCGAGAAGGATCAGAAGTAAGAGCAATCTTACCATTGCTGGGTCCAGCGACAATTTTGTCATGTACTGACACGAGTTGCAACCTTGCAGAAGTAGCTCAGACATTACTGCCTGGCTACTACTCGCTTCGGAGCCGTCCAAAAAATGTTTGCTGTTGCTGGCTATTTCCTTTATTGGCACAATGTCAGTAGATGTTGGAGGAATCGGAGAAGATTCGATTTCTGCATCGATAAAAATTTAGATATCAGTCATTTAATCTATGAAAAGAAGATTGATAATATCATTCATTACCTTTGGGATCAGCAATAGTAACTTCCTCAGGAGCAACTTCTTCAACTGCATCCTTTTCTGGTGATGCATGTACATCAACATCTTCTTCTGGATTTTGAGTGTCATCAACAGCCTCTGTTGATGTATCTTCATCATTTGCACTTTCTTCTGGTGCTTCTTCGCAATCAGTTGTTGCGACTGGATCTACATCATCATGGAGGCCGAAGTCGCAGTCATTCAAAGCATCGATCATTAATCGATTTTCTTCATCACGAAGTGTTCTCGGTGTAGCCGGAAGCTGGGTAGTCTCCACTGTAAGTGTAGGAGATCGTAACACTTTATCATCTTTTTCCATGACCTCCTCCCTGGTCTCTACAACCTCATCCCACTTTTCTGGACTGAAAGCTTCGGGCTCAGGGATAGGTGTAGGAGACGACATTGTGATTCCGGCAACAGCACTCGCCACGACCGATGACAGAGGTCTTGGAGGTGTGACTACTTTCTTTCTCCTGAAGACCATTTTCTTTCTGTGTAGAGGTCTTTCCGGACTCTCTACATCAATAACATTTTCCTGCCTTTGAATAGAGGTCGGGGTTGTCGCCTCTTCTCTTTGAATTGACTCGGCCTGCTGCCGAGATTGTGATCGGGTCGTAACCCTTTCCGATGATTCCAAGACAAGCTTCTTCTTAGCAACGGGGGAAGAAGGTTCTTCTATCCTTCTTTTCCTCTCCTTGGCTGGAGATTTGACAACCTTCAAGGAGACGCACAATGGTTCGTTGACTTCTTCAGGGAAGTTGGCTTCCCTCGAAGCTTCCAACGGTGCATCGGCCGGTTCACGCTCTTCATCATTGCTAGGAGCCGATATAACAGACGCTCCCTTCTTTAATCGGGCTGCTGTCGCAAAGCTGTCGGCGAGACTGAAGTTCTCGGCAAAGGTATTCGCTGATGAATAAAAAAGTGAATATGTATACAGCATCCGAGGACCATGGTCGCTCTTCATCGGCATCGAGAATGTTGTTTTTGTGTCTCGAGCATTATAATAAGCCCAAGCCCGGGCACCATCAATCAGATAACCTTTTCCTTGTAGGCACGTGATGGCGTTGCCTACATGAAACTGGTTATAGCCGAACTGACGGGCAAAACAGCTGGGAAGATACGGCTCCAAATAACATTCGTCTTCAAATCTGTAGACCAGGTGTGACGGCCGGATTGTCCTCAGCCAATCAAAAACGACATAACCCAAAGGCTGCCTCCCAGAATCGACCAGATTTAAAGACATGTGCTCGTAGCCAGCTGGAGGGGGAACACAATAGAAGTTCCACCCCTTTTCGAGATTCAGAGCATGTCTGCAATCTCTTAAACTGGTGTATATCCATTTGCTTCTGGAGAATCTCCTCAAGAAGCTGCCGTTTACCGCTCCCATATTGGGATTCATCAGAGTAGGATAGTGCAAAAGCATCCATCCGAATAGATATGTATATGGTAGTTCTAGCAGAGGGAAGCTTCCCTTCTCACCTTTCCCTTTGAGCATCGAATCTACAAAAAGGCGGATACTAGCGTTCAATCTGCAAGTCATTGCTGACAAGAGATCCATCCGATAGCCAAAAACCTAAGCGGACGGCAGCGAACAGCATGCCTCGATGGAAGCGATCGATGGCGCTGGCTCCAGGGACGACGAATCGTCGAAGCTAGTAGGTGAGAAAACCCGCCAGCTGGGCTTCCTTTGACTTGGGCCTATAGCCCATCCTCATGAAACTTTCAATAATATCTCATGTCTGGAAAGGAGGATATTGAAGATCATCATCGATCTTAATATCCATCTCCTTGTTCTCCTCCATCAACCCAATCACCTCGCTGCTGCTAAGAGGTTTGAAGAAGTTGGGTTTACAATTATTATGATCCTTGGTCTTCTTCTCCATAATGTGGTTGAGAAAGAGATATGGCAACCATTTCGTCGAGTAGCAGGTGCCTGATGAACCACTCTTGTAATACAAGGAGCAGATCTTGTAGTGGCACAACAGCTCTTCGAAGACGGCCACCATGTCAGCATTTTTCTGACGAAGTTTGTCCAACTCGTCATTGGTTGGGACAAATTCCTCATAAGGGATACTCCCCATTGGTAGGCTCGAGATGTACTTCATCTCGTGAAGAGCCAATCCGATCTCCCCACAGGGCATCATAAAAGTCCCTGTTCTGAAGTTGTACCTTTCTGCCAATGCAAGGAACAGGTGAGGATTGGGGTGGAAGCCGTAAACGGTAGAGTATACCGCTTGGTATAGCTCAATCTCCTTGAGCTTCTCTTCGAATTGAGCCATTATCCAATTGGCTATACAATTCCATCTCTTGTTATCCGGATTAATAAGACCTGTCAATCGGATATCTTGATCTGGATATCTTCCTTCAACTTTTGCAAATTTGTTTGCGAATATCGGCGTTCTGACCGGAAGCAGCAGAGAGGAGTTTTCCGGTAGAATGCACCCAGGTTTCAGTCCTCTGAGTAGGGAGCTGTGACGCTCTGAGGAACTGTAAAATATGTCCTTGTTGTTTGGTCCTTTCTTCATACAAATGTTCCCTGTTCTGGTTTGTTGAAGAGGAGTTATATCCCATTCCATTTTTCTGGGATACCTCGCAAAGGCATAGCGAGATGGGGGAGGCATCTGGAAATTTCTGGTATAAGTATCCTTTTCTTGCCTCTCTGGAAAAGTCTCTGTTCAACTCGAGGTCTGGGCTGAGAACTCTTATCAAGAGCCTCACCAAACAGAAACAGAGGCTTCTTATGAATAATGGCATCAGCAGTTTGCAAAGGCTGGCCGTTCATCAGACTCAGCAATATTTCATTGTCTTGTGCTGTTAGGATGGCTTGTCGAGATGATGGCAGGGCATACTGAGGAAAAGTTACATGGAAAAGATCCTCTTTAAATTCAGGTTCAGCCAAAGGCCCTATAAAGACCGCATAATTGGGGTCTTCCCTGAGATTAACTCCATCAAACAAAGAGACAAAATTCAGTACATACAAAATCAAAGAGTCTGTTCAAAAGATCAGCAAATTGTGCAAGTGTCAGATTACGCTATGTGCAAAGCATCAGATTGCGCTAAGGCAGCCTATATGCACAAAAGATTCAGTTGCGCCAACACATCCACTTGTGCAAGACATTAGGTTGCACTAACCTACTTGCGCAAGGCATCAGTTTGCGCTGGCTCAACAGACTTGCACAAATCGATAAATTGCGCCGAACATCTGCCAGCACTTTTTAACCGATTGCGCAAGAATATAGTTTTCATAAAAATGAAAACTATTGTGTTTGTGCAACCAGAACCCTAAACAGGGTGGCACAATACCATCAAATCTCTAAAAAGAGAGAGGTATGAAGGATCGAATATGTCAAGAACCCTAAAAAGGGTTTTGATCGAGTTCATCATCTACCTTGTAGTGCGGGATGGCCAACTTCATGACGAGAAACTCGGGGCGCTACCCGAGTCGAAGACTCAGCGGGGGCTTTGCCCTTCTCGGTGGCTGAACGTTTAGGGGCCATTGACATCGACGGTGAAGAGAAGGAGAAGTAGTCGGAGTTGGCACAGAAACTTTTCTCTCTTGAACAGTCAGAAACAAGTAAAGAATTAAAGAAAGAAGAATGGGAACTATTTATTGTTTTTCAAAGTAACAGTCGCCTTAGATTGCGCCGAGAAATTAGGAGCTGATTCCTCCAAACGTGCAGTCAAAGAATCACTTAACTCTTGATTGGCTACATGGGCCATTCTGCTAGCCCAATATGACATGGTGTATGTTCCACAAAAGTCTGTTATAGGTCAAGCACTGGCGGATTTCTTAGCAGCTCATCCTGTTCCGGAGACATATAAGCTTTATGATGAAATTCCAGACGAGACATTGGAATCAAATATGATCTCTGGAGAATTTCCTACTTGGCGTCTATTCTTTGACGGTGTATCCAGGATTGGACCCAATGGTGCCACTGTCGCAGGAGTTGGAGTTGTCCTTGTTTCTCCAGACGGGTCAACTATTCAAAGAGCCTACTCCCTAGATGAACCTTGCTCCAACAACGTAGCAAAATACAATGCTCTACTCATTGGCCTTCAGTTAGCTAAACAACTAGACGTCGAATATCTTGAAGTTTATGGTGACTCCAAGCTGGTTGTTAACCAGGTTAGAGGAACCTATGAAGTTCGTCAGCAAGATCTAGTGCCCTATCATGAAGCGACAATCAGCATGGCTACATCATTCAAAGCCTTCTTCATCGAATATGTCCGCCGAGCTTGCAATACTGAAGTAGATGCTTTGGCTAATCTTGTAGCAGTCTTAGCCATCCCTATCAAAAGATAGCAGGTGGTGGTTATCTCTAATAGAGAGTTGTTCTGCATCGAAAACAATCATAATATTGAGTTTAGTAATCATACTGAAGCCAATGTTATCAGTGAAGATTGGAGAGTTCCTTTCATCGACTTCGCAGTTCATGGCATACTTCCTGAAGATCCTAAGAAAGCTACGAGTATTCGTCGACGATCTCTGCGGTTCTACTTCAATCATACCACCAGAACTCTTTAACGGCGGACTTATGACGGCCTACTCCTACGTTGTCTTGCTGGTGATGAAGCGAAGCAAGTATTGCGTGAAGCCCAAGACGGTGTCTGCGGAGCACATCAACCTGGTCCTAAGCTACAGGATTATATCCGACGCATGGGTTACTACTGGCCCTCTATGGTATCTGATGCCATCGAATATGCAAGAAAATATCGAGCTTGTCAAATTCACGCAGATTTCATTCACCAACCATCAGAATTCCTTCATCCGACTGCTGTTTCCTGGCCTTTTGAAGCCTGGGGCATGGATATTATAGGTCCCATCAATCCTCCTTCTTCTAGAGGACATCGGTTCATACTAGCTATAACCGACTACTTCTCCAAATGGGCCGAAGCTATACCCTTGACAGAAGTTAAAACCAGCAGCGTTATCAACTTCGTCAAACACCATATCATCTATAGATTTGGTGTACCTCGACGAATCATTCATGACAATGGACCTCAGTTCATCAGTCAAAAGTTCACAAGGTTCTGTGACGATCATCGGATTGACAATGTCGCTTCGACAGCTTACAATCCTGTTACTAATGGCTTGGCTGAAGCTTTCAATAAGACTATTATCAAGCTCCTTAAGAAGTTTGTATCTATTAACAAACGAAATTGGAGTGAAAAGCTTGGAGAATGTCTATGGGCCTACCGTACTACGGTCCGTAACCCTGCAGGCTGTACACCCTTCTCTTTGGTGTACGGCTGTGAAGCAGTTCTACCCCTGGAACTTCAAATTCCGTCTTTAAGGATTGCCATTGCCAACGAGCTCACTACAGAGAACAACGATCTTCTTCGACTACAAAAATTAGAAGCGCTCGATGAGAAACGGCTATTGGCTCAACAGCATATTGAGCTATACCAAGCCCGCATCTCGAAGACTTTTAACCGCAAAGTTAAGGTCAGGGCCTTTCAAAAAGGAGAGCTCGTTCTAACCGTCAGACGTCCTATGACTATGATTCACATGAGCAAAGGTAAGTTCGATGTAAAGTGGGAAGGGCCTTATATTGTGAGCAAAGTCTTTTCAATTGGAGCCTATCAACTCTCAGAGCTAGACGGTCGAGTTGCAATGATGTCCATCAATGGAAAATTCCTTAAAAAATACTATGTATGATTGTAAAAGGAATTTCTTGTAAATATGGAAAAATAGTTCATAAATAAAATTTTATTTTATTTCATCATAAATGGTGTTACAAAATATCATAGACGAGAATCACTATCGTCCTTCTTAAAGACAGGACGAGGACCACTGCCGTCCTTCTCAAAAATAAAGTCAGCAAAAGAGCCGAGAACATCCTTGCTCGAACCCACCAGGAATTTACAAGCAGCCATCCTCATGGCCTCTTCTTCTTCAGTCTTCCCTGGTTCAACCAGGAAGTCCAAGATATCCCTTGGCGGCTTGGGTGCAGACGAACCTTCGCCCGCCTCTGTCTGCTTTGGCTGGGCCGGCTCAACTGAACGTTCTTCAGTAACCGCTTCAATTTTTGGGGCGATCTCAGCCTTCTTAGATGCATCTCCAGACGACATCTTGAAAAGTGAAAGTGATTATTCCATCTGATTTTCTGTTCTATTTATAGACAGAGATTCGTGGAACAATGAAGCAACACATTTCATCCGACGGTTCGCCCGTTCATTACATTCATCTGACGGTTCGCCCGTTCATTACATTCATCTGACGGTTCGTCCGTTCATTACATCCATCTGACGGTTCACCCGTTCATTACATCCATCTGACGGTTCACCCGTTCACTCCATTCATCTGACGGTTCACCCGTTCACTACATTCATTCGACAGTTCGTCCGTTCATTACATCCATCTGACGGTTCACCCGTTTACTTCATTCATCTGATGGTTCACCCGTTCACTACATTCATCCGACGGTTCGCCCGTTCATTATAATCTTTCGACGGTTCCCCGTTCATTACATTAATTTGACGGTTTGCCCGTTCATTTTCATCTATCTAACGGTTCATCCGTTCATTCTATTCATTTGACGGTCCATCCGTTCATCCTGATGATTCATTTCGTTCACACTTTTTGACGATTCATCTGTTCAATCATATCAGCAACTTGTCATGTATTTGTTATCTTTGATTAAGTTGTCTACTGAAATAATAATATTCAACAAATTATATTCTGCCATGTCCACATTACCTTTGAGCAGATATAATAAATATAATTATTTTCTAAATCTAGAAATATATCATGTCTCGGACCTCTGAATATATTTTCTATCGCTATTATTTATATCCGAATGAGATATGCAATAAATAATAGATCCGCAAAGAAAATATCTTTTTATTGATCAAAATTTAAAGACATTACAAAATTACATGTCACAGAATAGAAGATACAAAAAGTCTTCTCATTCAGCTGGTGGAGTCATCAAACTAGTCATCTGCTGCTTCAAAGTCTGAAGTCGCTCCTTCCTAGAATCCATCACTCGCCTTCTAGCTTCATCCATACCAGAATTTTCATCAAAAGTTGGTAGGGTTACTAGTCGATGGGAGATTTTAGCTTGATGAGTTGTGACATATTCATCTCTTTCATGGGTCAGGGCGTCCAGTTGCTGAACTGTAGTTTGATGTTGTGTTACCTCATCTTCCAGAGCAAGCTGAACAAGTCTCAACTCTTCTTGAAGACGGGCAGATTATGCTTTTAGTTCAGCAAATTTTTTTCCCTTCTTCTCAGCAGCAGATGTTTTTATCTCTATCTGAGAGATAATCTGAAGACTTGGCAGTGAAAGTGTCCAAGATAATTTGGAAATCAACTTTCGCAACTGTAGTCTCTTGAGACATCCTCTCAAACTCGGCCTGTACCAAGGGCTCCACCTCTCCCCGATTCAGATCTTTGTAGATCGTAACCGATTCCTCTAGCTCATCCAGGATGTGTTCAAGGTAAGCAGCTTGCGCTTCATCACCTTGACTCCGGATGGCAGCTATCAGATAAGAGGTTGGACCCCTAACAATTATGAAACCAACCTCTTCTTTATCTATTACCCTAGTGAATTGAAGAAAATGTTGGTGAAGGAACCGATTATGAATCTGTTAGTGGCAATAGCACCAGGAGTAGCAGCTACTCCCATGGACGCCGAAGCAGCAGGTGCCTGTACAGATGGACGTCCAGCTTCTTGCACGTGAGTTGAGGGCTCTTTTGATACAGGAGCCATGGTAGAGCTAGTCGCCCCTCCCAGGTGTTCCTCTGCAAAATCAAACAAACACCATCAGTTGGCTGTCATTAGCAACTATCGAGAAAGATCAGAAGTAAGAGCAATCTTACCATTGCTGGGTCCAGCGACAATTTTGTCATGTACTGACACGAGTTGTAACCTTGCAGAAGTAGCTCAGACATTACTGGCTGGCTACTACTCGCTTCGGAGCCGCCCAAAAAATGTTTGCTGCTGCTGGCTATTTCCTTTATTGGCACTATGTCAGTGCATGTTGGAGGAATCGGAGAAGATTCGATTTCTGCATCGATAAAAATTTAGATATCAGTCATTTAATCTATGAAAAGAAGATTGATAATATCATTCATTACCTTTGGGATCAGCAATAGTAACTTCCTCAGGAGCAACTTCTTCAACTGCATCCTTTTCTGGTGATGCATGTACATCAACATCTTCTTCTGGATTTTGAGTGTCATCAACAGCCTCTGTTGATGTATCTTCATCATTTGCACTTTCTTCTGGTGCTTCTTCGCTATTAGTTGTTGCGACTGGATCTACATCATCATGGAGGCCGAAGTCGCAGTCATTCAAAGCATCGATCATTAATCGATTTTCTTCATCACGAAGTGTTCTCGGTGTAGCCGAAAGCTGGGTAGTCTCCACTGTAAGTGTAGGAGATCGCAACACTTTATCATCTTTTTCCATGACCTCCTCCCTGGTCTCTACAACCTCATCCCACTTTTCTGGACTGAAAGCTTCGGGCTCAGGGATAGGTGTAGGCGACGACATTGTGATTCCGGCAACAGCACTCGCCACGACCGATGACAGAGGTCTTGGAGGTGTGACTACTTTCTTTCTCCTGAAGACCATTTTCTTTCTGTGTAGAGGTCTTTCCGGACTCTCTACATCTATAACATTTTCCTGCCTTTGAATAGAGGTCGGGGTTGTCGCCTCTTCTCTTTGAATTGACTCGGCCTGCTGCCGAGATTGTGATCGGGTCGTAACCCTTTCCGATGATTCCAAGACAAGCTTCTTCTTAGCAACGGGGGAAGAAGGTTCTTCTATCCTTCTTTTCCTCTCCTTGGCTGGAGATTTGACAACCTTCAAGGAGACGCACAATGGTTCGTTGACTTCTTCAGGGAAGTTGGCTTCCCTCGAAGCTTCCAACGGTGCATCGGCCGGTTCACGCTCTTCATCATTGCCAGGAGCCGATATAACAGACGCTCCCTTCTTTAATCGGGCTGCTGTCGCAAAGCTGTCGGCGAGACTGAAGTTCTCGGCAAAGGTATTCGCTGATGAATAAAAAAGTGAATATGTATACAGCATCCGAGGACCATGGTCGCTCTTCATCGGCATTGAGAATGTTGTTTTTGTGTCTCGAGCATTATAATAAGCCCAAGCCCGGGCACCATCAATCAGATAACCTTTTCCTTGTAGGCACGTGATGGCGTTGCCTACATGAAACTGGTCATAGCCGAACTGGCGGGCAAAACAGCTGGGAAGATACGGCTCCAAATAACATTCGTCTTCAAATCTGTAGACCAGGTGTGACGGCCGGATTGTCCTCAGCCAATCAAAAACGACATGACCCAAAGGCTGCCTCCCAGAATCGACCAGATTTGAAGACATGTGCTTGTAGCCAGCTGGAGGGGGAACACAATAGAAGTTCCACCCCTTTTCGAGATTCAGAGCATGTCTGCAATCTCTTAAACTGGTGTATATCCATTTGCTTCTGGAGAATCTCCTCAAGAAGCTGCCGTTTACCGCTCCCATATCGGGATTCATCAGAGTAGGATAGTGCAAAAGCATCCATCCGAATAGATATGTATATGGTAGTTATAGCAGAGGGAAGCTTCCCTTCTCACCTTTCCTTTTGAGCATCGAATCTACAAAAAGGCGGATACTAGCATTCAATCTGCAAGTCATTGCTGACAAGAGATCCATCCGATAGCCAAAAACCTAAGCGGACGGCAGCGAACAGCATGCCTCGATGGAAACGATCGACGGCGCTGGCTCCAGGGACGACGAATCGTCGAAGCCAGTAGGTAAGAAAACCCGCCAGCTGGGCTTCCTTTGACATGGACCTATAGCCCATCCTCATGAAACTTTCAATAATATCTCATGTCTGGAAAGGAGGATATTGAAGATCATCATCGATCTTAATATCCATCTCCTTGTTCTCCTCCATCAACCCAATCACCTCGCTGCTGCTAAGAGGTTTGAAGAAGTTGGGTTTACAATTATCATGATCCTTGGTCTTCTTCTCCATAATGTGGTTGAGAAAGAGATATGGCAACCATTTCGTCGAGTAGCAGGTGCCTGATGAACCACTCTTGTAATACAAGGAGCAGATCTTGTAGTGGCACAACAGCTCTTCGAAGACGGCCACCATGTCAGCATTTTTCTGACGAAGTTTGTCCAACTCGTCATTGGTTGGGACAAATTCCTCATAAGGGATACTCCCCATTGGTAGGCTCGAGATGTACTTCATCTCGTGAAGAGCCAATCCGATCTCCCCACAGGGCGTCATAAAAGTCCCTGTTCTGAAGTTGTACCTCTCTGCCAATGCAAGGAACAGGTGAGGATTGGGGTGGAAGCCGTAAACGGTAGAGTATACCGCTTGGTATAGCTCAATCTCCTTGAGCTTCTCTTCGAATTGAGCCATTATCCAATTGGCTATACAATTCCATCTCTTGTTATCCGGATTAATAAGACCTGTCAATCGGATATCTTGATCTGGATATTTTCCTTCAACTTTTGCAAATTTGTTTGCGAATATCGGCGTTCTGACCGGAAGCAGCAGAGAGGAGTTTTCCGGTAGAATGCACCCAGGTTTCAGTCCTCTGAGTAGGGAGCTGTGACGCTCTGAGGAACTGTAAAATATGTCCTTGTTGTTTGGTCCTTTCTTCACACAAATGTTCCCTGTTCTGGTTTGTTGAAGAGGAGTTATATCCCATTCCATTTTTCTGGGATACCTCGCAAAGGCATAGCGAGATGGGGGAGGCATCTAGAAATTTCTGGTAAAAGTATCCTTTTCTCGCCTCTCTGGAAAAGTCTCTGTTCAACTCGAGGTCTGGGCTGAGAACTCTTATCAAGAGCCTCACCAAATAGAAACAGAGGCATCTTATGAATAATGGCATCAGCAGTTTGCAAAGGCTGGCCGTTCATCAGACTCAACAATATTTCATTGTCTTGTGCTGTTAGGATGGCTTGTCGAGATGATGGCAGGGCAAACTGAGGAAAAGTTACATGGAAAAGATCCTCTTTAAATTCAGGTTCATCCAAAGGCCCTACAAAGACCGCATAATTGGGGTCTTCCCTGAGATTAACTCCATCAAACAAAGAGACAAAATTCAGTACATACAAAATCAAAGAGTCTGTTCAAAAGATCAGCAAATTGTGCAAGTGTCAGATTACGCTATGTACAAAGCATCAGATTGCGCTAAGGCAGCCTACATGCGCAAAAGATTCAGTTGCACCAACACATCCACTTGTGCAAGACATTAGGTTGCGCTAACCTACTTGCGCAAGGCATCAGTTTGCGCTGGCTCAACAGACTTGCACAAATCGATAAATTGCGCCGAACATCTGCCAGCACTTTTTAACCGATTGCGCAAGAATATAGTTTTCATAAAAATGAAAACTATTGTGTTTGTGCAACCAGAACCCTAAACAGGACGACGCAATACCATCAAATCTCTAAAAAGAGAGAGGTATGAAGGATCAAAAATGTCAAGAACCCTAAAAAGGGTTTTGATCGAGTTCATCATCTACCTTGTAGTGCGGGATGGCCAACTTCATGACGAGAAACTCGGGGCGCTACCCGAGTCGAAGACTCAGCGGGGGCTTTGCCCTTCTCGGTGGCTGAACATTTAGGGGCCATTGACGTCGACGGTGAAGAGAAGGAGAAGTAGTCGGAGTTGGCACAGAAACTTTTCTCTTTTGAACAGTCAGAAACAAGTAAAGAATGAAAGAAAGAAGAATGGGAACTATTTATTGTTTTTCAAAAGTAACAGTCGCCTTAGATTGCGCCGAGAAATTAGGAGCTGATTCCTCCAAACGTGCAGTCAAAGAATCACTTGCGCAACATGATTTTAAGTTCGAAATTCAAAGTATTTTGAAACTTTGAATATTTTTAAATTTCGAAAACTTTGAAGGGGGTCTTGTAGCTCCTAAAAATTAAGTTGCACCCATCAAAGAAGTAATAAAAATCAAATTGTGCATCCTTCAAATGAACTGCGCAGGAGACAGATTACGTAACAACTCAACTACGCAAGCTGAACTGTGCACCCATCCAAGCGCGCTAGCTGACGTGGCAACGTCATCATTACCTGACACAGAATCAGATCTTCTGACAACTAACAGCCCGAAGAACGAGGAAACTGTTCGTTTCTTGGGCCACGCCGCCATGACAGCTATCCAGCGTGGTCCAACTGCCAAAAGCCAGCGCGGTCTGACAGCTCAACCTCACCGCAATCCGAGTCTTCGTACAACCCATTGGAAGCGCAGTCTGATGCTAGCGCAGTTCAAGTGGCACAATCTATCAAGATAACTGACAATTTATACGTGGCTTACATGCCATAAATTGCTCACCACGTGGCAACCGTCTGTACACGAGCAAGCGCATTTCAATCAAATAATGCCACGCATCTTATACAGTTGGTCCACGATCGAGTAACTGCCAGTGCAGTTCGCTGCTTGCGTAGTCTAATGCTTGCGCAATCCATCTTGCACAATCCTGAAATAACTACTAATTAGTTATTTTCCAGAACTCTATAAATAGAGTTTCAAGTCCTTCATTATCAACCCCGGATCAGAAAGAAAATCAGAGACCAGATAAGATCAGATCATTCAAGATCATCATCAGAGATCAGGAGTTCTTGCCAAAGTGCTGCTGCATTCTTCAGAGGCTACCGTCTTCAAATTTCACATCGTCCAAGGGATAAAGCGATCCTCTTCAGATCAAATTCCTACAGTTGTACTTTCCCAGAATTCAATTGTAATCTTCTTACAAAGTTTGTGAAATAAAGAACACTTTTGTTTTTGCAAACAATTGTAAATTCCTGAGTTCACTCTTCACACAATACACACACATTACACACTCGTTGGTCACTCCTCATACATCACTCCATATAAACCTATATATGTTCAACCCATTTAGCAGCCCCATATAACAGTCTAAAACCTGTCCTTATACCCCTCCATTTCAGCCCTTGTATCAGCTATTTCCAGGCCCCTAAACCAGACCCTATTGGCCACCCCATACCAGTCCAATGCAGTCCCTACAACCAGCTATACAAGCTGTCCTAAACAGACCCTTAAACACAGCCATGTATCAGCCCATCCTTGGCCCCCACGTGACAGCATATAGCAGTCCCCATTAGCTCCTAATAACCTGTCCTTAAACCCTTGAATCCTGTCCATTACACCCCAAATATCAGGCCCAATTGCTGTCCTAATAGCAGTCCATAAACCCAGTCCAACATGCCCAAACCAGTCCTCTACAAGCGTTGTTGACTGTCCAATAAATGCCCTTAGTTAGCCTATATGGTTATTCTCCTTTGCTCCTAAAACAGTCCAATAACTGTCTAATATCAGTCCCTAAACTCAGCCACATTCCAGCCCATATTTCAGTCCTAATATCACTCCACACACAATGTATACTACACTATATAACCCTCACACCCTCACTCATTGACACTCTCACTCACATAATCTCACAAGATTAGCTCACTGATTTTCAGGATGTATCACTCACTGTTCACACACAGGAATGACACTGTACACAGGTTTCATTACATGCATGCCACACACTATATATCACCCTCACATGTCTCTCTCTCTATCACCCTATATACATATATATATGAACACCTATATGTGATGTTAACATATAGCCTATAATTATATGAATGTGTATTAAATATATTTAGTTAGATATAATTGATATGTGTGAATGTGTGGAATGGTCTATGTATGATATAGCTATGACTTATAGCCTATATACAGGATACATAGCCTATGGCTCATTGCTTGTGTGTGTGGTTTGAATGCCAGTATAGGTGTGCAGTTGGCTTGTATAGCCTTGGGATTGATGTAGAGTGCTAGCCTAGGCTTGGTTAGGCCTAGTGAGACTTATTAGACTTGTTTAGCTTAGGATTGACCTAGTTTGACCAGTCTAGTTGACTAGAGTTGACCGAGAGTCGACTTTAGCCTAGTTTGACCTAGACAGCATGTAGACGCATAGTAGATTACATTTATCATCCCCTGTATACATCTTGACTTGTGTTGCTCTAAATAGGAGTCAGGTACCTCATCCCCGACAGTACATTTACTTTAGACATTCAGATACGAGGCGAGTACATTCTCTGATCATTTCATATCCTGTTTAGAATTATTTTTCTGCTTTAAATTACTTTACTTGATACTGTCACGTTGGTCACACGGATTAGTACTATATGGATCCTTTCTTGAGATAGTATCCCCTCAGGAGCATCGGATACTACATGTTCTGTGCGTTTCACTTACATGGTGTATCACTATACTTCACGGTTCATTGATCACTTGTGACATGTACTCTCATGATCACAGAGTCTTCTTTGAATCACCCATTTATGGGCATTCCCAGATCACCCATTTATGGGCCTACCATGTATCACTCCTTGTGGGCCATTACATGGAATCATAACATAACCTGGCTGGATCCTTGTGTATTGATTGGGGGTACGGGGGAGTATAAATAGTCATGTGAACAATTCCAAAGTAGAATAGCTATGTACGCCTCTTTGGTATAGCTATGTGCAAATCAAGCCGTTCACATGTCGACTTTGTACTCTAAATCACTAGTCACTGGTAGCTCTCTACATATAGTAGATATTTCTATTACAGATCTTTTTCTGTTTACATTCTATACTTTCTTTCAGTTCATGTATCTTACTTTACTGCATGATTATATTTTCTAACCTGCTACGATCTGTTGAGATGTGTTGTGCTCGCTCCCGTCCTGACTGGACCTATTGAAAATTTTACAGAGGATGATGAGGAACCCTGTACCCCTTATTTTGGAGCTTGCCTAGATGACACTCGTGACCTGGACCCCTGGGGAGGTTCAGGCAGCTGCTGAGGATGATATCCTTGCATAGTTTAGATAGTCTAGATTGTCTCTTTTTCATGTTAGTTGTTGTTCTTATTTTCAGAGTTGTATAATTTGAGATGTTGAGACTAGTAGTTGTTAACTTATGTTATTTCATTCTGTTGTGCCTCAGTTGAGGAGTTTCTTATCTATTTCATCGTATCATATTCTATCTCTAGATTGTGAATGAGTTGTACCTTCTGTGATTAGCCTCCAGGTGGAGATTATTCTATATTGGGTTAGTTATAGTTCATGACCTAGAACAGTGTTCTACCGCCGACACTGCGGCGTAGGCTGGGCGCTGTTACGTACTCGTACCCTCACAGTGGGTGCGGGTCGTGACAGAAAATATATTTAGAGGTTCAGGACGTGATATATTTCTCGATTTTAGAAAATAATTATATTCCTTATAGCTGCTCAGAGGTAATGTGGACATGGCAGAATATAATTTTTTGAATATCATTATTTCGATAGATAACTTAATCAGAGGTAATCAATACGTAACAAGTTGCTGATATGAATAAACAGATGAGTCATCAGAATGAATGAAATGAATCATCGGGATGAACGGATGAACCATCAGTTGGATGGAGTGAACGGGTGAACCAAAATAGGATGAACGGGTGAACCGTCGGATAAATGGAATGAACGGACGAACCGTCATAATAAATGAGTGAATGTTGTGAAGAACACGTTGCTTCGGTTCTCGTAATAGGCTATCTCAAGAATCTCTGTCTATAAATAGAACAGAAATTTAGATGGAATGATCAGTTTCAATTTTCTTAACACAAAATGTCATCTGAAGATGCATCCAAGAAGGCTGAGATCGTCCCAAAGGTTGAAGAAGCCGCTGAAGAACGTCCAATCGAGCCAACCCAGCCAAAGCAAACGGAGGCGGGCGAAGGTTCGTTTGCACCCAAGCCGCCACATGATATCTTGGCCTTCCTAGTCGAGCCAGGGAAGACTGAAGAAGAGGAGGCTATGAGGATGGCCGCTTGCGCATTTCTAGTAAAATCGAGCAAGGATGTCCTCAGCTCCTTTGCTGACTATATTTTTGTGAATGACGGCAGTGGTCCTCGTCCTGTCTTTAAAAAGGACGATAGTGATCCTCGTCCTTGATATCATGTAATATCATTTATGATGAAATAAAATAAAATTTATTAATTGTCTTGTCACATTTACAAGAAATCTCTTTTGCATTTATATATAGTACTTTTTAAGGAATTTGCGATTGATAGGCATCATCGCCACTCGGCCGTCTATCTCTGTGAGTTGATAGGCTCCATTAGAGAAAACTTTGCTCACGATATAAGGCCCTTCCTATTTCGCGTCAAACTTGCCTTTGCTCATATGAGTCATAGTCATAGGACGTCTGACTGTTAGAACAAGTTCTCCTTTCTAAAAGGCTCTGACTTTAACTTTGCGGTTAAAAGCCTTCGAGATGCGGGCTTGATACAATTCAATATATTGTTGAGCTAATAGCCGCTTCTCGTCGAGCACCTCCAATTCTTGAAGTCGAAGAAGATCATTATTCCCTGTAGTAAGTTCATTAGCGATGACAATTCTCAAAGATGGAATTTGAAGTTCCAAAGGTAGAACTGCTTCACAACCGTACACTAGAGAGAAGGGTGTACAGCCTGTGGGGTTGCGGACCGTAGTACGGTAGGCCCATAAACATTCTCCGAGCTTTTTACTCCAATTCTGTTTGTTAGTAGACACAAACTTCTTTAGGAGTTTGATGATAGTCTTGTTGAAGGCTTCAGCCAAGCAATTAGCAGCAGGGTTGTGAGCTGTAGAAGCGACATTGTCAATCCGATGATCATCACAGAACCTGGTGAAATTTTGACTGATGAACTGAGGTCCATTGTCGTGAATGATTCGTCGAGGTACACCAAATCTGTAAATGATATGGTGTTTGACGAAGTTGATGACACTGCTGGTTTTGACTTCAGCCAAAGGTATAGCTTCGGCTCACTTGGAGAAATAATCAGTTATTGCTAGTATAAACCGATGTCCCTTAGAAGAAGGAGGATTGACAGGACCTATAATATCCATACCCCAAGCTTCAAAAGGCCAGGAAGCAGCAGTCGGATGAAGGAATTCCGACGGTTGATGGATGAAATCTGTATGAATTTGACAGGCTCGACATTTCTTTGCATATTCGATGGCATCAGATACCATAGAAGGCCAGTAGTAGCCCATTCGTCGGATATGATCCTGCAACTTAGGGCCGAGTTGATGTGCTCCGCAGACACCGTCATGAGTTTCACGCAATACCTGCTTCACTTCATCACCAGCAGGACAACGCAAGAGTAGGCCGTCATAAGTCCGTCGATAGAGAGTCTTGGTGGTCTGATTGTAGTAGAATCGAAGAGATCGTCGACGAATACTCGTAGCCTCCTTAGGATCTTCAGGAAGTATGTCATAAACTACAAAGTCATTGAAAGGAGCTTTCCAATCTTCATTGATAACATTGACTTCGATGAAGTTACTGAACTCAATGTTGTGATTGTTTTCAATACAGAACAACTCTCTGTTGAAAACAACAACCACTTGTTATTTTTTGACAGGAATCGCTAAGACTGTCGCAAGATTAGCTAAAGCATCTGCCTCAGTGTTACAAGCTCGTCGGATATATTCAATAAAGAAAGCATTGAATGATGTAGCCATGTAAATCGTTACTTCATAATAGGGCACTAGATCTTAATGGCGAACTTCCTATGTTCCTCTAACCTAATTGACAACCAGTTTAGATTCACCATAGACTTCAAGATATTCGACTTCCAACTGTTTAGCTAACTAGAGTCCAATAAACAAGGCATTGTATTCAGCCACATTGTTTGAGCACGGCTGGTCTAACGAATAAGCTCTTTGGATAGCTAATCCTTCTGGAGAGACTAGAACAATTCCAACTCCTGCGACAATGGTCCCATTTGGTCTGATCCGGGATGCTCCGTCGAAGAACAGACGCCAGGTAGGAAATTCTTCAGAGATCATGTTTGATTCCAATGTTTCGTCTGGAATTTCGTCATAAAGCTTAGATGTCTCCGGAATAGGATGAGCTGCTAAAAAGTTAGCCAGTGCTTGACCCTTAACAGACTTTGCGGAACATAAACCATGTCGTATTGGGCTAGCAGAATGGCCCATGTAGCCAGTCGAGAATTGAGTGTGCTTGGCTTCTTCATCAGTACTCGAAGAGGATTAACTCGGAAAATAACGTGAATGGTTTGGCCGATGATATAATGTCGAGTCTTTTGAACAGCGAACATAAGAGCTAGACATTCTTTCTCAACTGGACTATAACGGTGTTCAGCACCAATCATAGTACGACTAAGATAGTAGATGGCTTGTTCATGGCCATCCTTGTTCTTCTGGGCAAGTAAAGCACCCAAGGAATAATCCATTGCACGGACATACATTAAGAATGGTATGCCTGAGATTGGTGGCACCAAGACTGGTGGGTTCATCAGATACTGCTTTATATCATCAAATGCTCGTTGACATTCTTTGGTCCAAACGAAAGATACACCCTTCTTCATTAACTGAGTAAACGGTCTGCAGCGTCCAGATAGATTTTAAATGAACCTCCTGATGTACGCAAGTCGACCTTGGAATCTTCGTAGCTCTTTTAAGTTGCGTGGAGGACACATCTCTTGAATGGCTTTGATCTTCTCGGGATCCACGTGTATACATTTAGAGGTAATGATGAAGCTGAGAAATTTACCACTAGAGACACCTAAGAATGACTTGGTGGGATTCATTTTTAATTGATGTTGGCGCATTAGATTGAAGATAGTTCTTAAATCTTGGATGTGATCTTCCTTTACACGACTCTTGACAGCAATATTGTCGACATAGCATTCGACAGTCTTGCGCAGATGATCTCGAAAGATGGTACTCATAGCTCGTTGGTAAGTTGCACCAGCATTCTTGAGACCAAATGGCATCACAGTGTAGAAGTAGACTCCGCGAGGAGTGCGAAAAGAGTTATGTTTTTCATCTTCAGGATTCATCCGAATCTGATTGTATCCAGAGAATCCATCATGAAGGATATCATTTCGAACCCACAAGTGTTGTCGATCATGACGTCCGTAATAGGGAGAGGAAATTCGTCCTTTGGACAAGCTTTATTAAGATCCCGAAAGTCGATGCAAACTCGAACTTTGCCAGTCTTCTTCAAGACTGGAACAACGTTGGCTACCCAATCAGGATGTTGTTCTTCTCGAATAAAGCCACAAGCTATGAGCTTTTTGACTTCATCATCAATGGCATCCATCATTTCTGGCTTGAATCGCCTTTACTGCTGTTTGACTGGCTTTACATTAGGTAAAATATTCAGTTTATGCGTAGCAACTTTGGGATCTAAACCTGGCATGTCTTCATAACTCCATGCAAAGACATGAATGTATTCTCGAATAAGAAGAATTAATTCTTGCCTATCCGCCTCTGGGAGGTTTTTGCTGATGAATATTGGACGAGGTGACCAATTTTCTCCTACATCAATTTGAACCAATTGATCTTCGGTAGGAGGTTCCCGTTGTTCGAATCAGATTTCCCATTGGGTATCCATTCGTTGAACCCAAGGATTTGTTTCAGGATTTTCTTCGATATCCTCGTCATAGCCTTCTAGGAGTTCAGTGGAGACCAAGTTAGAAGATACGATCAATCGATGAACTTGACCAATACTGGTGTCAGAATCCCATGATCTGGAATCGGAAGAGTTAGAGCGCTCCTCATTATCGGATTCGGAGACTTCTAGAGATAAGACTGGAGGTGAAGTATATCCGAGACCTCTTTTCGTCCTGCTGTAGTACATTTCTGATTTTCCTTTCGGAACAACAGTGTGGATAGGAGTTCGTCTACCCTTACCATAATTGAGGCCATTCTTCAAGTCATAACCCATCTTTCGGATGATGACTTTTGATTGTTGACTATAACGACGAACGGGGGAATGACTCAGCCAGCTACGTATTACGGGTAGATGAATACCGTATAATATGATCAATGCTGTCTACAAGACGAGGGGGTGCATACTACATGAAAGTCTCCCTATGGTCACTTTACTTCTGTTGTCTTAATCATTCAATCAAGAAACAGAAATAGAGAATATGTGAGATAAAGCAGTAAGGCGTCCCAAATGCTTAGTCAAAATGTTCTTGATATCTGGCTTTAAAATTACAGCCAGATGATGTAGTAAGCATACACAATTGTTAGCAGCTGCAGCCTGACTTAGTTACAATTATACAAAAGTAGGTACAAGACAATCCGACTAACATGTCGGTGCCAAACGGTAAAGTATAAAGTAGATAACAAAACGGACGGAGAAGTAAGAAACCCACTCGAGTCCTCCTGCGATCATCCCTCTAGTGTTGACCATATTGGAGGTAGAAGTAAGCTGGATCCTCAGGGACCAGCTCTAAATCTGGCCATGCAAAACCAGAGAGGTTAGACCTCTAATAGCAAGTACCGCAAGGGAGCACGATATGAGGAATAGAGCCAGTAATAGAAGAATATGATAATAGATCTCTGCTATCTACTAGGATTCACACAACATCACGACACTTCGAACCAACCTCCAAACCAAACAAGGACAGAAGTTGGTCCGTCATGTCCTGACATTCTGATCATCTCAGTTAAGTAACAGAGTAGGTACAGTACACAAACAAATCAATTTAAATGGCCAGGCAACTACTACGGCTTGCTATTGTGAGTCCCAAGTTATCCTGAAATTATGCAATAAAGGATTTCTCAGTTCTTACTATGCGCAAGCAAGGCTAGTTTACCCAGTCAATCAATTGCGCCAATCATGAATTAGACGAGTCCCAGCGGGACGCCCGTCATTAATATACAATATTCAATAGATAATATAACCAGATACCGCTCCCTGCCCGTGTGGCAGATTTACAGTATCTGTGGGGACCAACCGGCATGTCGGGCACTACTAGTCCCAAGAGGGCTGCCATGTAAGAACTCGAGAATCTATTCTCTCTATGCAATCATTATTTTATTTAACTTAATAGTCTCTACGTTGAGTGAAGTACCATGCCGTGGATCATGGTCATTCAGAATGAGTACTTTCGTACGGGGTACGATATGCACAACTCTACAATGATACCAGTGCGGTCAGGTTGTAGGTCTTACATAGCGTAATGCAACAATCAAACTAACCACGGAGTAATCATGCCTTGACCATAAAGTACACATGCTTCTTGGGTAAGATAAATAAATAATAAATAAATTGAAGCCTGCATGTGCCTGTATGCCAATATTCGGGATTAGCCAGTCGATTTCAATGGTTCATAATTAATATGAATGTGTCTCATTCATTCCATTCAAAAAGACGACTAGCCAGTCTCTTAGTTCCAACTAGGAACGCATGATCAATTATTAGTCAAGGTCACAATCATTATCAATGGTGACAAGGCATGAAAGTCAACTAGTATTCAGTGGGGTCGAGTCTACAACTCTCAGGGTTTAATTCCAGTCAATCGGGGTATCTATAACTCAATTTACGACACATGGTACATCCCACGTAACAATCTATATTTAACAGAAATATTAACATATTACGACTACGCTCAAGTCAGGCTACGCTCAAGTCAGGCTACGCTCAAGTCCGGCTACGCTCAAGTCCGGCTACGCTCAAGTCAGGCTACGCTCAAGTCAGGCTACGCTCAAGTCAAGCTACGCTCAAGTCAGGCTACGCTCAAGTCAGGCTATGCTCAAGTCAAGCTACGCTCAAGACATACGCCTCCAAGAGGCAGCGTATGGACTCCATACGACTCCTCTTTAAGGCAGCGTATGTACTCTATACTACTCCTCATCAAGGCAGCGTATGCAAGACATACGCCTCCAAAAGGCAGCGTATGAGTCATACTGTGCTGCGGTAAAGAGCATGTGCAGCTCAGTGGCGCAAGCTAAAAAGCTCGCGCACACTGCTCACTGTCTTCTCCAAATCAGCAAGAACTCCATGGTATGAACCGAAAGCTTCAAAAGTCCATAACTTGGTCAAAATAAGTCCAAATCCAACTTTTCAAAGGTCAAAATTGGGTAGAATAAAATTCTCTACAACATGAAATCATCAAGACTTGAAAACAAAGAAGTTTGATAGATCAAAACCACCAAAATCCGAAAATAACTAATTTCTAGATCTACAAAAATTAAAGCCTCAAAATAGAAAATAACAAGTTCTAATGTGTCTTAGAAACATGAGGAGAAGCTAATGGAACAATAAGAATGGGCTCTCATGTGGAAGCAAGATGTACTTGCCTACGAGTTGGTAGGTAGAGGGAGTTATGAAGAAGAAGAGTAAATGAGAAGGAGAAGTAATGAAGAGAGAAAGAAAGGATTGGGGCTTTAAATGGTGATAGTGGGTTCGGTTCATGATGAACCACCATAACCCGAAAATAAACCAACCTAGGCCAAACCTAAAGTAAGCTAAAGTAGAGAATAAAAGCAGAAAGAAAAATACAGAAAATTAATTGCAGGAAATTAATTAACATGAATTTAAAGAAATTTAAATACAAAACAATACATGATAAATATTTAAATAAATATATTAAAGCAGTACATATATTAAAAATACGTATTCTGGGAACGTGGAGTGACATCTCTACCCTCCTTAGAAAAATTTCGTCCTCGAAATTTCAAATCCCAGCAGGATAGGAATATCAAGGCCAAACTAGTACAAGCAATTTAAGCAAGCAATCATTTTACAATGTCCATAGCAAGTAACATATCTATATTTAATAATCTACGATATCAAGTAATTTCTACTCATAGGGCGACTAGCATACGGAGTTAAGACAATCAAGGTACACGGAAAGAAATATACCTTGCGAGTCAAACAGATGTGGATACCGTGATCGGATATCATCCTCATGTTCCCACGTTGACTCTCCTAATGAGTGATGACCCCAAGCAACCCGGACAAGACTAATTGTTCGGTTCTTGAGTATCTTTTCTCTTCGGTCCAAAATAGACACAGGTTGTTCCTCATAAGACAGGTTGGTACCAACAACCAGCTCAGAATGATCAAGGATATGGCTTGGGTCCGATACATACCTTCGCAGCTGAGATACATGAAACACGTCATGTACCTCTCATAATGAAGGCGAAAGGGATAAACGATAAGCAACATCGCCCACCCTATCAAGGATAATAAATGGGCCCACGTACCGCGGACTCAACTTCCCGCGAACGCCAAATCTAATGACCCCACGGGTAGGTGAGATCCGTAAGAATACGTGGTCTCCAATAGAAAACTCTAGCGGCCTACGATGCTGGTCCGCCCAATGACGATGTCGATCCTGCGCAACTCGAAGTCGCTCTCTAATTCCTTTAACTAATTCAACTGTCTGAACAATCATTTCCGGGCCTAACATCTTTCTGTCCCCGATATCATCCCATGCTAGTGGCGACCTACACTTCTTACCATATAGTACCTCAAATGGCGCCATCTGGATACTGGCTTGATAACTGTTGTTATATGAAAACTCAACTAAGTACATGTGGCTTTCCCAAGATCCTCCAAAATCTAGGGTGCAAGCTCGCAACATATCTTCCAAAGTCTGAATTGTCCTTTCTGATTGGCCGTCCGTCTGTGGATGGTAAGCCGTACTAAATTTTAACTTGGTGCCCAAACTACGATGTAAGCTCTTCCAGAAATGTGGTATAAAACGGGTATCTCTGTCTGACACAACACTGACAGGGACTCCATGCTGCCTGACTATCTGCTGCATGTACAACTCTGCCAACTTTTCTGTAGATTGTCCTACTCTGAAAGGAAGAAAGTGTGCTACCTTTGTAAGCCGATCTACTATCACCCAAATAGCATCTTTACCACTTGGTGATCTCAGTAAACCGATTACAAAGTCCATTGTGATGTGTTCCCACTTCTATTCCGGGATAGGAAGCGGTTGTAATAATCCAGCCGGCCTCTGCTGTTCTGCCTTTACTTGCTGACATATCAAGCAACGGGAAACAACCCTAGCTATCTCCCTCTTCATCCCGTTCCACCAGAAGTGCTGCTTGATATCTTGGTACATCTTGGTCCCTCCAGGATGTATAGAATACTGAGAACTGTGAGCTTCTATCATAACTTCCTGTCTGATATCTCCACTAGGTACACATAGACATGATCTAAACCTAAGCGTACCATCTTCGTGGATTTGTATCTCTTTTCTGAGCCCTGACTCACATTCTGCCCTAAGCTTCTGAATCCTTGGGTCCTGTGCCTGGGCTGCCTTGATCCTGCCTACCAAGTCGAATTGAACTTGTAGACTCGCCAGAATTCCTATATCATTAGGAAGTATAACTTCGATGCCCATCTCCTGAAGGTCTTCTAAGATGTGCTTCTGCGTTGTCAACATAAATGTGCCGCCTCTTCTGCTGAGAGCGTCTGCTACCACATTAGCCTTGCCTGGATGATACTGAAGCTCCACGTCATAATCCTTGATCAGCTCTAACCATCTTCTCTGCCTCATGTTCAGCTCCTTCTGAGTAAAGATGTACTTCAGACTTTTATGGTCTGTGTATATGTCCACTCGTTCACCATATAAGTAATGCCTCCATAGCTTCAAAGCAAATACTACTGCCGCCAACTCCAAATCATGAGTTGGATAATTTTTCTCGTGGTCTCGAAGTTGCCTAGATGCATATGCTATCACCTTCCCATATTGCATAAGGACACATCCAAGTCCTTCACTTGACGCATCACAATATACAGTAAAACCTCCGGGCCCAATTGGCAATGTAAGGATAGGTGCTGATATCAACTTCTGCTTCAGATTCTCAAATGATGCCTAGCATTCTGCCGACCAGATGAATGGTATATCCTTTCGTGTCAAGCGGGTCATGGGTGCTGAAAGTCTTGCAAAACCTGATACAAACCTTCTGTAATATCCTACCAATTCCAAGAAACTCCGTACATCAGCTACGATCTTGGGTACTGGCCAACTCTCTACTGTTTCTATCTTCTTGGGATCCACTGCTACTCCAGCTCCTGATATGATGTAACCCAGAAATGAAATATGGTCCATCCAGAACTCACACTTGCTGAGCTTGGCATACAACTGGTTCTCTCTCAGTACCTGCAACACTTTCTTGAGGTGGTCTTCATGCTCCTCTTCACTAGCAGAGTATACGAGAATGTCATCGAGAAACACCACGACAAACTGATCTAAATATGGCATAAAGATGCGGTTCATCAAATCCATGAATATAGCTGGAGCATTGGTCAAACCAAACGGCATTACTAAGAATTCATAATATCCATACTTCGACCTGAATGCTGTCTTGGGAATGTCTTCCTTTCGAACCCTCACTTGATGGTACCGTGAATGAAGATCTATCTTGGAGAAAACTCTAGCTGTGCTCAACTGGTCAAACAAGTCGTCGATCCTGGGTAGTGGGTACTTGTTCTTTGCTGTCGCCGCGTTAAGCTTCCTGTAATCGATGCATAATCTGGATGATCCATCCTTTTTCTCCACAAGTACCATTGGTGCTGCCCATAGTGATATGCTAGCTTGGCTAAACTTCTTCTCCTTCAATTCCTCTATGTGCTGATACACCTTGGCCTGCTCCGAATCCGCCATTCTGTAAACCCGATCTGATATTGGTTTAGTTCCAGGTGCCAATTCTATGCTGAACTCAATATCTCTAACCGGTGGTAGACCTGGAAATTCTTCGGGAAACACGTCTAGAAATTCTTCAACTACCTTCAGAACTTGAACTTCTTCCATTGTCGTTATTACTCCCTGCTCTTGCTGAGTTGCCTCTGATCTGACTAAGGTGAATTTCTTCATGCCTGGAATATCAAAAGATACACTCCCACTACGACAATCTATTGTTGCATGACTGTCTTTCAGCCAGTCCATGCCTAAGATAACGTTGAAATTTCCAACAGAAAATTCTATCAACTGGGCGGGTAAGGAATACCCGCAAACTACAATACTACACGCTAGAATAACTCTACTAACTGCTACAAGTCCATTGCCAGTGAGTATATTCAACCTCCCTGGCAATGCCTCGAACTCTATTCCTAGCCGTGTCGTAAATTGTGCAGATATAAATGAGTGTGATGCTCCTGAATCAAACAATGCTACTGCGGGATATGAGCCGACGAGAATGTTACCTGCCACAACATCTTCCGATGTTAATCCCTCCTCCAAGGACAGTGTGAATGCCTGCCCTCGACCTCCTTGCTGGTTTTCATGCGGTGGCCTAGTCTGGTGCTGCTGCTGGCCCCTGTCTTGATGATGCTGGGGTGGTCTATGCTGGTATTGCTGCATCGGCGGTCCCTGCTGTCGAAACATCTGAGCCTGTGGCATTAACGGACGCTGGGCCAATGGTCTCACTGCTACCACTGGTCCTCGATACTGCCCTGCCCCTGGTGCTGGCAGAGCAGGAAACTGTTGCCCTGGTCCTCCTTACCTCGAATTCATAGGACATGTGGTAATCCGATGATCTGGATTTCCACATATCAAACACAGTTCGTTTAATGCCCGACACATATCTCTAGTGTGCCCCATCTTCCCACAATAAGTACAGTCTGCTGGGGGTTGCTGGTTCTTCTTCTGTTGCTGCTGCTGTCTGGGTGGTGGTGCTGGCCCTCGTATTGCCACATCGTGAATACGAATGCCAAGGGATGGTGCTGTTGTTCGGGGCGCTGCTCCCCCTCCTCCTTCAATCTGACTGTGAGATCTCTTCTGACCTCTAGTCCTTACTGTGATCCTCTAAATGGTGATCTCATGCCTTTGGGTTGCCGTCAATATCTCATCAAAAGTCTGGTAATTGTGCCCCTCTATCAATTACAAGATCTCAAGATGAAACCCTTGCTGAAACCTCATAGCCCTCTGGCGCTCCGTCGCTACCATCTCTGGGGCAAACCTACTCAATCTGCAGAACTCCGCTGCATAAGCATCTGCCGTTGGATGTAGAAACTCTGAGGGTTGATGAATAAAATCTATATAGATTTGACAAGCTTTATACTTCTTTGCATATTCGATGGCGTCTGATACCATAGTGGGCCAATAATAACCCATACGTCGAATACGGTCTTGAAGTTTTGGTCCAGGCTGATGTGCTCCACAAATTCTATCATGTGCTTCGCGAATAATTTGTTGAGCCTCGTCACCGGCAACACATCGAAGAAGTAAACCATCATAAGCTCGATGATATAAGGTTTTTGTTGTATGATTGTAATAGAATCTGAGTGATACATTGCTGAAGAAGATTTCGAAAATCACGCATTAGACGGCTGTGATCTCTCGAATTCTGTACATACGTGGCATACAAAGAGACATTCTTCGACTGTCGTGCTGTCAGTCATAATTACTCTCTGACAAATGATGAGCTTTTCTCCAGCGTGATTTGTAAATATTGTCTTGATCAACTGAGTGTGACTTTTAACTTGTCCTGATCAACTCAGCATGATTGTCATTTTTAAAGGCCTACAAAAGCCCCTTCAAAGTTTTCGAAAATTGAAAAGACTTCAAAATTTTTGAAATACTTTGAAAATAAGATAAAAATGAACTTAGTCACGCTGAGATGACTTCCAATTTTTCGGAAGTCGAAAAGACTTCGAAGTTCTTTAAAAATATCCAAATGAACTTATTAAATGTCATGATGACTCTTCATTTTTCGAGACTGATTGCATCCAGTTTATGGTGGAATATGAACCGCCGGCGAGCTCTGTTATATAAACAGGGAGAGGATTCATTTTTAATCTTCATCTTACGTCAACATGACACCAAAGGAGAAAGCTAAGGAAGAAGCACGCAAGTTGGACTTTTGTTCCCATGGTGATCCCACTTTTGAGGGTAAAGAACCGGAGCCTCTGGTTTTCGAGTTCAAAGACGATCCCATACAATTAGCCAAGAATTTCTTGAGCTATTTTGGTCTGGACGGATCGTTCTCTTCCAATGAACGCAGCCTTGTAGAGCAGCGTGAAATGTTGAAGGCTCTGTTACACCGTATGGGGGTCAAGAGCGTAGAAAAACTGGGCGCCAAGCTCAGCCGCTCTACTAAATAGAGCGTGTCCTTTATGCTTCTTTTGAAAATATTGCACTTCTTCTTTTGTCTTTTGTAAGGCCATCAGTGCCTGTCTTGAAGAATGTAGTACAACTTTTGTGTTTGAACAGCGTGCATTAATGAAGAATATTAAGTGGCATTCTTTGACTGTTTCCAATGTTGCGCTGTCTTCCAAAGCACACGTGACACTCATTCCATAATTTATGAGCGCTATTTACTCGGATCTTTTCCAAGAATAGACTTGTACTTTGTTCTTTAAATAGATAGATGAGTTTCACAGATACTCGTCTTCCATTCTTCTTCTTCTTCTGTGAGAATGAAATTTTTGGGAGATTTTATTCTCAAACAGGAAAGCAATGCTTTCTAATGTTCGATTTCTGCGCACTGTATCAAACATGGGTTTGCCAATCCTTAGCACCAAACTCGAAGGTAAGTCTGTTGAAGATAGGCTTTTTGTTTCTGACTGAATAATGCACGCTTGACTCGCCAGTACGTGCCAAATGACATTTCTGTTTATTTAATCTCTTCTTCATTGCTGTTCTCTGCAGAAGCTCGGTTGAAAATTTTCTTCAGAACTGGCATTGGTGATGTAGATGCTGTAGAGAATATCCTGCTGACACCTACATCAGGGAGCTCATACGCTTTTGACGCGTACATCAGACAACTCAGAACTCTTCGTGGGATAGAAGGCTCTTCCTCAGATGGTAGGAAGAGCCTTTATACACGAGAGTTGGATGGTGGAGTCAATTCTACCCCGAGAAATCGGGTAGTAGAGTTCCTTTCACGGCAGAACTAGGAATTGTATCCCAAGGTTTGGATACATTCCTGTCTCCTCTGAAAGGCCGTTAGCATCTCCTCTTCTGAGATGGCAACAACTCAATGCGACACTTCGTCAATCGGCTCGACGAAGAAGGTGATGAGGATCAAATTCGATCAACTCGCCTATGAAGAAACGCAGCGGGCTAAGAGTGGCAAGTCCACTCCAGCCTCCACTACCACTGCCAAATCGAAGGGATACTCTGTCTATGTCCCTAAGAATCAGTTGGCAGTCAATGGTGAAGTCTCTACCACAGTGTCTACTCCTAACACTGGCAAGAACTCTACTGCAAGCACGAACACTCTTGTGCGCTCGAAGATGACAGCAATCAAAAGTCACGTTGACTGTACTGGCTCCTTAGCCAAATCTGTTCCAGCATGCAAATTCAATTCTAAAAGTCACGCTGACAGTACTGGCTCTTTAGCCAAATCTGTTCCAGCGTGCAAATTCAATTCCAAAAGTCACGCTGACAGTACTGGCTCCTTAGCCAAATCTGTTCCAGCGTGTAATCTTAAATCCAAAAGTCACGCTAATAGTACTGGTTCTTTAACCGAGTCTGTTTCAGCGTGTATTTCATCCAATAAGAATAGCTCCTTAGCTATCTCTTCTTCTTTACCAAGTTCTACTAGAACTGGGGGTGGTCTTCCACACAAAGTCCCTTCGAAAAGAAATAACTCTTTAGTTGTTCCTTCTGCTCCTGTAGTTTTTACTTCAGGAACAGCTTTGACTGACAATTTTGTTAGTCAAAGAAAAGGAGATAGTCTTTTGACTACTCTTCCTTCTGGACATTCTATGTCTTAAAACTTGAATGAGTCTAAGAAAAAACATTCCTTAATGTCTTCTTCTATGACTTCTTCAAATTGGGCACAGAATCTGTCTAAAAAAGAAGGTTTGTTACCAACTCCTAATCAAAGGGATGGTTCAACTCTTCCTTCTCTGCAAATATCCAGATCAATAGAAGGAAAACTCCATGTTTCCAAAACTAATGTGTTACCTTTAACTGATCTAAGAACAAAACTTAGCACTTTTGGTTGTAAGAAACCATATCAGTTGGAAACAAGGATAAAAGATCCAGATGCAGAGTATGCAAGAAACTATGTGGCTCATATTAATCATTCTCTATATAATCAAGAGCCATCAAGACCCAAGAACAGGAAATATACTCCTCAATCTTCACAAACAGATTTACGAGAATATCTTCAACAGAAGAGAAGGAGTGATTCTGTGTCAAAGGATCATGCTAAATGTGACTTCTATCCAAGAGTCATAATTCAATGCAGATGTCAATCAATGGTTCAGGACCATCTTGATCATGAATGTGACTTCCAGCCAAGAGTTACAATGCAATGCAGATGTCAAAATAAACGACAATCTGTCTTCAATCGGATTCAGTGTGAACCTATGCCTGATGAAGATGAGCCTTTGTTTGCTTCTGTCAACATGACCTCTCAAGATACCGGGGGTAGAGCTGATAGTCCAGATGGAGTATATAGAAACACCAGAGCAAGAGTCTTAGCTTCTAGTCAAAGAAATTTGATCTCTGAAGATGATTCTGAATTTCTTGGAGAATCTAATTTTCCACCTCTTCCTACTGGGGGTAGTTCTCCTCTAAATGACTTTGATGCACGAAGCAGTGATTCAGAGCATACAACATCCACTAATTCATCAATAATCCCTCGTACAGTCACTACATATATGGTGGATGGGAATACTGAATTGAACAATGAACCTTCCTCTTCGGTGACTCCTTAAGATCAAAGGATTACTTCTTTGGAACAGCAAATGAAGTCTATGCTGATACTATGAAGTCGATGTATGAACTCATGACAGCTCAGTTGCAAAATCGATAGACTGTATCAGATGCCATACCAACTGACACTGATGTAAGTCCAGTACAAGTTCTTCCAGTAGTACAATCCAATACTCCTGGACCAGCTCAAACAAATCCTAGTCTCTCTGGAGCTGGGGGTAGTGCTTATAATGCTGTTCCCCCTCCCAATTATTCTCTACAAGTTACAACTCCACAATCCTCCGGAGTTGTTAATGAAGAATTGAGGAATCTCAAAACTCAATTCGAGGCATTCAAACAGAAAGATGGTTTACAAATATTAGGCATCAAACAACCTTATCCGATACAATGGAAGCAAGTATCGTATCCTCCTAAATACAAGCCTCCTACTATCTCATTCTATGATGGAACCACTTCTCCAAGTCAGTTTATTAATCACTTTGAAGTGATGACTGATCAATTGCAACCAAGTGATGCTCTCCTTACTCGGGTATTTATTGGATGTCTCAAGGGAACTGCTTATGAATGGTATAGAAGTCTCCCAGATGGGTACATTACCTCATTTGCCGGTTTCAAACAGATGTTTCTTGAACGGTTCTATGAAGGGCTCAATGACATGACTATGTCTGCTCTTATTAGAATCAAGCAGAAAAATAATGAAACTACAGAGGATTACATTGAACGGTTTCGAAGAGAAGCTCTGAAGATGCCTCTTGGAACTCCAGATGCTGTCACCATCGACACATGCAAATCAAACTTATTGCCTATCATCAGCATGTGGACAGGATCCACCCAATTCCAAGACTGGCCTTCTTTCATAGTCAGTGCCAAGACAGCAGAAATTAGTGCTGAAACCTTCAAAGGTTTAGGAGTGTAGATGACTCCCAAAGAAACAGGTCAAGGTACTAACAATAAAAATAATGCTCGCAAAGGAAAAGAAACTCTTGAAGTTAATCTTCAGAGCAAAGATGTATCAACTGTTCAAACTCCTGCCTCTACAACTCAACAATCAAGAACACCTCGCCCCAAAGAAGAATATTCTTTCGATGATGATGATGTCCTTGGTATCTTTGAATGTCTGCTGAAAGGTAATAAAATACAATTACCTGAGATCAAAAAAACTGATGAAGCTGGTAAGATAGATCATCCCAAATACTGTCCATACCACAGAATGTTGGGTCATACAATTCGTACATGTTATGTACTGAAAGGAAAGATCCAAGAAATGATTAAATCTGGAGCTATCTCCCTTACTCCAAAAGAGAAAACCGTCACCTCCAACGTCGTCTCTATGCAATTCGGAGATTTTCCTCCTCAACTCCTTGAAAGAGGGATCGTTTCTATTCCCAAGGCAACTCTTGAGATAGTGAATATTCCTCCTCCACAATCTGAAGGATTAGTGCCAATCACTTTGAAAACTGGAGAAATCATGTGGATTCATCCTGATCTAGTGGCAGATTTTGAATCTCTTTTTCCTCAAAATACTACTTCTCAAAAGTCCATGAAGGCTGGAAAGATTAAGTCATGTCATATGACGTCTCTTGGATCTACCTCCGACACAGAGCCAAAAGATAAAGAAGAAGCATTTGTTAGCACTACTCGAACGGGAAAACCTTATCTAAAGGATTATTCCAAGAATCCTGAGGATACTTCTGATATCCCTCCAGCTGATAAAGATGCTCCTAATGTTCCTCCTGAAGAAGAATCATCTACTGCACCTGTTCCTTCAACTACACCGGTTGAACCTGTTCCTCCCAAGCCTACAGTTCTGGAGAAAGGCAAACAACAGGCTCGATTTGATAAACCAATCAAGAAGTCCTCTCCTCTTGGACTTCAGAAGCCTTATAATTTCGACATTTTAGCTCAGCTTGCTAATGCTCCAGCTAGAATGTCCCTTTTTGAGCTTTTACGTCTTTCTAAAGAGACTCGGGAGACGTTAAGTGAAGCACTTCTTCAGGCAGACTCTTGTCTTGCACAAGTAAAGAAGCCAGATGCAGAACCTGCCACTTGCTTACATTGCAACAGTGTACTGGAGATTATCCCAAATATCACCTTTACACAAGACGACATGCTACTGGAGGATAATCGACATGATCGGCCTCTCTACTACACCGGTTATATCGATACAATGAAGATAGATCGTATCCTCATTGATCCAGGGTCTGCTATAAGCATAATGCCAAAGAGTCTATTAGATGAACTAAAAATCCCTCTTCACAAGCTCTCCAAGACGGTTACTACTATTCTGGGATTCAATCAAAGCCAAAGCGAGCCTTTGGGAAAGATTCATCTGAAGCTTCAGATAGGCGATTTCAGATCCAAAGTCACTTTCTATGTGATTGAGATCGTGGGATCCTATAATCTTCTTTTTGGGAGGCTCTTTCTTCATGAAAATAATGTGGTGCCTTCTACTCTTCATCAGTATTTTAAGTACATTGATAGCAATAGAAGAGTACAAAAAGAAGTTGCTGATATAAATCCCTTCCATGGGGTTGAAGCTTATTTCAATGATTCCCGAATGTACAAAGAATAGTATACAAGGGTCATACAAGCTATGGAGAAAGAGGATGCACAAAGTGAGACTTTAATAATCCCTGTTAAAGGTCGAACTACTCAGCAACAATCTCCCAAACCCTCTGAAGAAGGTTCTTTCATCATTCCAGTGACTGGACGGATCTCTCCGTTACCTCAGTCGTCTGCTCAAGACACAATGATCATTCCTGTTAGTGGACGTACTATAATTCCTGTATCTTTACAGGATACTCTGCTAATTCTAGTTGGAGGGCGGACCACTCTTCCATCTCAAGCTTCAAGGGAGCTCACCTCTTCTGAGCCATTTGTTATCGATCTTAATCGAAACAAAACTTCTTCTTATTCTCCCCCTTTAGTCATTGACTTGGCTAAAATCTCTAAGGCTCAGCCTTCTCCCAATGTAAATATTGCTGCTTTTATATTCAATGAAAAGTCTCCACCTTTGCAGTACGCTGATGTATGCAATTATGTTCATAGTTATTTACATCTGTTAGATGACTTGAGCACGATAACCATAGGAGTTGTACAGACTGTTCATACAGATGTATCCCTAGAACCAGTACAATCTTCATACTTCCTAGTTCCCAGCAGAAGGCCAGGAGATATTCCAATATTCTTCTACAAAGGACCCCAAAGTCCTTCTGATTTAGAAGATGATGACAGAAATGATGATACTGGAAGATTACAACTACGTCGTTATAGTCAGCAATCTAAAGACATCATCAAAAATATGGGCTATGACTTCAGGACTGGCCTCAATAGTGGAAAAGGAAGAAAAATGCCTGTTCGTATTCCTCTTCTGAAATATGGAAGGACAAAATGCGGATTGGGCTAAATTGCTCCTACTCCTTTTATCAATATTATCTATGAAGATCCTGAATCTGACGAAGATAAGAGATCTGATTCTTCTAGTACCACTTCTTGGGATTCCGATACGAGTATCGATGACTTCTATTGTAACATTCTGTCTTCCAACATGGTTTGTATTGGCTGTTTTGAAAAAAGGTGATTAAATACTTGACGGTTCATCCGTTCATATGACGGTTCGTCCGTTCATTAATACTTGACAGTTCATCTGTTCATCCATCCGACGGTTCGCCCGTTCATTGTAATATGACGGTTAACCCGTTCATTCATCTAGTCTTTTGATTTCCGAGTCTAAAGATCATGAAAAATTGAGTTCAAGGATATTTTTACGTCTGAATTCTATTTTTTCCAATCAGTATTAAACTAAGATCATTTCTGGTTTAATATCATCTGATAGAATTACAAAGTTTGTTTGTATATTCTATTCTACTGAAATATGTCATGTATTATTTACCTCTGAACATATTTTCTATGAATCTATCATTATCAAAACAGCAAAACCAAAAATCAGATCAAGGATTTTCATTCATTCCAGAATCAAAATATGAAATACAAGTGAAAGTGAAAATAAAAGAGATTCACTTATTTGGAGTTATCAGCTCTCTAATACGATCTAGAACGGCATTCAGTTTCTCTTCATGAGTCTTTCTAACTCTTTCTACTGCCATAATTGTAACATTCTGTTCATCAAAAATAATGATGGCAGACTGGCGACGATTGACTTCTTCAATCTGTTCCACCTGCATCTGTTCTCGTTCCTTCTGAAGAGTCTCACAGCGTTCGGCTTCAGAGATATAAACAGTAGCAACATTAGCTTGCTCTGTTTCCATGACAGCAATACGCTCTTGAAGACGAGCTAATTCCTCTTTCAATTTCTTCAGTTCTTTAGTCTTGGACGCTTTATCTTTCTCTAAAAACTCTACTCTTCGACGAGCAGCTAATATTTTTTCACCCTTTTCTACTAATTTTTCAGTAGAAGAGGCAAGAAATGCATCGAGAGCTGCCTGTTGGGATTGTGCTTTATGCTCTAGTTGATCAATCTCAGCTACAGTTAAAGAGTCAATGTCCTCCTTCTTGGTCTCCCAGTATTTTCGGATAGTTACTTCTAACTCATCTAGGAGATGTTCGAAGAAGATGTACTGAGATTCGCAACCAGCATGCCGCAGCGCCATCAGTGGGAACTTGACCATAGTTCGAAGATCAGAAAAGGGCATGGCTTCATCCTTCAAGAAGCGTCTGGAATATGTATCTAGATATGAATAAATGATCTCTGGATACATTCCCAAGGTTCTTGCTAGCCCAGTCTCGAATCCAGGAGTCGCTGTCATCATGGAAGAAGAAGCTTGAATCCTTGAACAGAAGTATGTGCGACCGGAGAAGTTGGCAAGTGTGAACTCCCTTCATCAGCATTAGCCTGGATAAGCGGAGCATGAGTCAAACTCATTGCTGCAGTAGTTCCTATAGTTAAAGAAAAATATAATCAGCATTTACAAAAAAAAACAGCGAAAACAGAATTTGAAATAAAGTTCTACCTGGCTGAGGTTCATATTCAGTATGTGGAGGGAGTTTTGCTTCTTCTCGCAGCCGGTCCATGATTGTATCCGATACCTGCTTTATCTGGCTGCTTCCAGCTCCAGAATTACTGGGTGCTACAGCGTTGTTCGGTGATTGAACAGGTTCAGGGCTAAACTCCATTCTGTTCCCCTTCACTTTATCCGCATCATAAGGAGTTGAAGTGCCAGCATGCCAGTCTTCTCCTCCTTCAGCTTCTTCTTCTTCTTCGTCTTCAGGATGAACTTCTGATTCAGAATCAATGATATTTACATCTTCATGAGTCTCTGGAACAATGACGATAGCAAGCTCGGTATTGGCTGCCGGTTCAGTTGTCTCTGGAATATCGGGTCGAAGAATGATATCTTGACAAACATTCTTTAACAGATCATCAGCAGCTGATAGCTCAGACGCCGGCACGTCTTCATCGCCTCTGGCCAAAGAAATGTTTTCTTCAGTTTGATTTTCAGGAACTTCTGACTGTTTGGTAGCTTCTTCCGGAGCTGTTGCTTCTTGAGAGTAATCAATCTGGTCATCCAGTGCTTGAATGACGCCTTCTGTCCCATGCTCAAATGGGATTATCCTCGTCTCCAAGGGTTCAATAGTCTCCACTTGTGGTCGGAGCAGTTGTTTCCTGAGCTTGAACAGACTCTACTTCAGTCTGTTCAGTTGAAGCTGTTGCAAGGTGAATATCATCAGATTCGGTCTTCTCAGTAGAAGCTGCTTCATTGATTTCTGGCAAAACTCCTCCACTCATGATCGTTTCTACGAGTTTGTTACCCTTAATTTTGCTGACAGACTTCTTGACATATTTGCCTCTTGATCTCCTTATCAAAGGAGCGTCGTCTTCATCAGTCTCTTTGTCTTTATCAGCGGCATCGTCCTCATCAATCGAGATTCCCCCTAAAGATGATGTAGCAGTCACTGAGACTCCTTTCTTCTTTTTCCTAGATGTTGGAGACTTAGTACTCCTCTTGGAGATAGTCTCAGATTCATCGCTTCTCTTCCTCTTAGAAAGAGATACAAATATAGGGGGGAGAACTTCATCAGGAAAATTTCCCTCCTGAAACAATTCATACAGAGGTTCAATCTCCGTTGTTTCATCTTCGGGTTCCAGAGGGAAATGTTGAATAACAATCCTCTTCTTTGACCTCTTCGATTCATCCTCTGCAACAAAGGTCTTTAGATTGAAACTCGGCCTGAAGGTGCTCGACGACACATAGAAGAGAGCATATGTGTAAAGCATCTTTGGCCCCGAGCTAGACAAAGGATTAGGTATAGAGAATACAACTTTTGTATCCCTAGCCGCAAAATATCTCCAAGCATGAGCTCCGTCGATAAGCCCTCCACGAGCAGATAAGCAAGTGGTGGCATTCCCAATGTGAAGTTGGTCATAACCGAATTGTCTGGCAAATCGGCTGGGTAAATATGGTTCCAGATATGCCATTTCTTCGTGACGGTATACTAGATGAGAAGGCCGGATCCTCTGCAACCATTGAAAGGCTACATCGTCTAGCTTGTTCCCCATATCTCCGTCCATCATATTTAAGGGCATACTCTCATAGCCCTGTGGTGGAGGGACACATTGGATAGACCAATGTGATGCCCGATTTAAGACATTTTTGCATTCTGGAAGGGTGTGAACTTTCCAGAACGTCTCTCTAGAGTACCTCTCCAGAAAAAGACTGCTACTTTCTCCTGCCCCTGGAGGTATCAGACCATCATGATGAAGGAGAAGCCAACCATAAAGATACGTGAAGCGCATCTCTATCCTTGGGAATCCTTCAGTCATCATCCTCTGAGCAGACAGCATGTTGGTGACAAAATTCCGAAGACCCGCATTCAGTCTACAGGTCATCACCGATAATAAATCCAGCTTGTAATCATACACAAGGCGCACCGCCGCAAAGATAACGCCTCTGTGTATCATGTCCAAGGAGCTGGAACCAGGAACGATGAATCTTCTTAACCACAGGGATAGGAATCCGGCCAGATGACCGTTCTTCGACAGACTCTTGCTACTCTGCCCCACATAAGAGTTGAAAGTGGTTACAGCTTTAAATTCGTACCAGTCTTCAGTGATAGTGAAATCTTTGCAATCATATTTCTTCAGCAGATAAGTGATTTCACTTTCAGAAAGAAGCTTGAAGTTGCTAATCTGGTACCACCTCTTCTCATTTATTTTCTTCTCATCCTTTTTACGGTTCATGAAAAGGTATGACATCCACTTCTGTAAGTGGTTGCCTGCTTCATCTTTGGAACCCTTGTAATATAGAGTACATGTGCCAAAATGGCACATCATCTCTTCAAATAGATGTACCATCTCTGGGTTCTGTTCTGACAGAAAGTTCAACTCTTCTGTCGTGGGAACATACTCCTCATACGGCATTGAGCCTGAAGGCAGGTGTGAGATGTATTCCATCTCGTGAAGGGCGAAGCCCATCTCCCCTTTTGTGGTCATAAAGGTCCCCGTCCTATGGTTGTACCTCTCAACCAAAGCCAGGAACAGAAAAGGATTAGGCTTGAAGCCGTAGGATGAATTGACGACGGCATCATAGAGATTTATCTTCTTCAGTTCAGTTTCAAAATTCTCCAAAGCCCAGTGGAATAAAGTCTTCCATCTCACATTCTCCTGATTCATTAGACCGTTCATCATCGGCGTTGAATCGGTCGGATAGAATGCATTTCTGTTGGACATGAATTCGTTTATGAAAATGGGCATCCTGAACGGCATCAATATAGCTGAGTCTTCAGGTGGTATGCATCCAGGCTTCAAACCCTGAAACACTGATACATGGTCTTCTGGGGCACGGAAAAATCCCTCCTTCCTGTAAATAATACGGCTTGCCTTCGCCTGCTGATATTCTGTCAAATACCCGGACATCTTTCTCGGATAGCTGGCATGCATACATGATTGTATCCGATACCTGCTTTATATGGCTGCTTCCAGCTCCAGAATTACTGGGTGCTACAGCGTTGTTCGGTGATTGAACAGGTTCAGGGCTAAGCTCCATTCTGTTCCCCTTCACTTTATCCGCATCATAAGTAGTCGAAGTGCCAGCATGCCAGTCTTCTCCTCCATCAGCTTCTTCTTCTTCTTCGTCTTCAGGGTGAGCTTCTGATTCAGAATCAATGATATTTACATCTTCATGGGTCTCTGGAACAATGACGATAGCAAGCTCGGTATTGGCTGCCGGTTCAGTTGTCTCTGGAGTATCAGTTCGAAGAATAATATCTTGACAAACATTCTTTAACAGATCATCAGCAGCTGATAGCTCAGACGCCGGCACGTCTTCATCGCCTCTGGCCAAAGAAATGTTTTCTTCAGCTCGAATTTCAGGAACTTCTGGCTGTTTGGTAGCTTCTTCCTGAGCTGTTGCTTCTTCAGAGTAATCAATCTGGTCATCCAGTGCTTGAATGACGCCTTCTGTCCCATTCTCAAATGGGATTATCCTCGTCTCTGAGGGTTCAATACCTACTCCACTTGTGGTCGGAGCAGTTGTTTCCTGAGCTTGAACAGACTCCACTTCAATCTGTTCAGTTGAAGCTGTTGCAAGGTGAATATTATCAGACTCGGTTTTCTCAGAAGAAGCTGCTTTATTGATTTTTGGCAAAACTCCTCCACTTATGATTGTCTCTAGGAGTTTATTGCCCTTAATTTTGTTGACAGACTTCTTAACATATTTGTCTCTCGACCTCCTTATCAAAGGAGCGTTGTCTTCATCAGTCTCTTCGTCCTTATCAGCGGCATCGTCTTCATCAACTGAGATACCGCCCAAAGATGAAGTAGCAGTCACCGAGACCCCTTTCTTCTTGTTCTTGGATGTTTGAGACCTAGTACTCCTCTTGGAGACGGTCTCAGATTCATCACTTCTCTTCATCTTAGAAAGAGATATAAATATAGGAGGAAGGACTTCATCAGGAAAATTTCCTTCCTGGAAAAATTCATAGGGAGGCTCAACTTCTGTTGTCTCATCTTCGGGTTCTGAAGGAAAGTGCTGAATAACAATTTTCTTCTTTGACCTCTTCGATGGAGCTAAATCATCTTCTGCAACAAAGGTCTTCAGATTGAAACTCGGCCTGAAGGTGATCGACGACACATAGAAGCGAGCATACGTATAAAGCATCTTTGGCCCCGAGCTAGATGAAGGATTTGGCATAGAGAATACAACCTTTGTATCTCTAGCCGCAAAATATCTCCAAGCTCGAGCTCCATCGATGAGTCCTCCACGAGCAGATAGACAAGTAGTGGGGTTCCCAACGTGGAGTTGGTCATACCCGAATTGTCTGGCAAATCGGTTCGGTAAGTATGGCTCCAGATATGCCATTTCTTCGTGACGATATACTAGATGAGAAGGCCGGATCCTCTGTAACCGTTTGAAGGCTACATCATCTAGTCTGTTTTCCATATCTCCGTCCATCATATTTAAGGGCATACTCTCATAGCCCGATGGTGGAGGGACATATTGGATCGACCAATGTGACGCCCTATTCAATATATTTCTGCATTCTGGAAGGGTGTGAACTTTCCAGAACGTCTCTTCAGAGTACCTCTCCAGAAAAAGACTGCTACTTCCTCCTGTCCCTGGAGGTATCAGACCATCATGATGAAGGAGAAGCCAACCATAAAGATACGTGAAGGGCATCTCTATCCTTGGGAATTCTTCAGTCATCATCCTCTGAGCAGACAGCATGTTGGTGACAAAATTCCGAAGACCCGCATTCAGTCTACAGGTCATCGCTGATAATAAATCCAGCTTGTAACCATACACAAGGCGCACCGCCGCAAAGATAACGCCTCTGTGTATCCTGTCCAAGGAGCTGGAGCCAGGAACGATGAATCTTCTTAACCACAGGGATAGGAATCCAGCCAGATGACCGTTCTTCGACAGACTCTTGCTACTCTGCCTCACATAAGATCTGAAAGTGGTTCCAGCTTTGAACTCGTAACAGTCTTCAGTGATAGTGAAATCTTTACAATCATATTTCTCCAGCAGATAAGTGATTTTACTTTCAGAAAGAGGCTTGAAGTTGCTAATCTGGTACCACCTCTTCTCATTTATTTTTTTCTCATCCTTTTCACGGTTCATGAAAAGGTATGACATCCACTTCTGTATGTGGTTGCCTGCTTCATCTTTGGAACCCTTGTAATATAGAGTACATGTGCCAAAATGGCACATCATCTCTTCAAATAGATGTACCATCTCTGGGTTCTGTTCTGACAGAAAGTTCAGCTCTTCTGTCGTGGGAACATACTCCTCATACGGCATTGAGCCTGAAGGCAGGTGTGAGATGTATTCCATCTCGTGAAGGGTGAAGCCATAGATAGATGAGTTTCACAGATACTCGTCTCCCATTCTTTTTCTTCTTCTCTGAGAATGAAATTTTTGGGAGATTTCATTCTCAAACAGGAAAGCAATGCTTTCTAATGTTCGATTTCTGCGCACTGTATCAAACATGGGTTTGCCAATCCTTAGCACCAAACTCGAAGGTAAGTCTGTTGAAGATAGGCTTTTTGTTTCTGACTGAATAATGCACGCTTGACTCACCAGTGCGTGCCAAATGACATTTCTGTTGATTTAATCTCTTCTTCCTTGCTGTTCTCTGCAGAAGCTCGGTTGAAAATTTTCTTTAGAACTGGCATTGGTGATGTAGATGCTGTGGAGAATATCTTGCTGACACCTATATCAGGGAGCTCATACGCTTTTGACGCGTACATCAGACAACTCAGAACTCTTCGTGGGATAGAAGGGTCTTCCTCAGATGGTAGGAAGAGCCTTTATACACGAGAGTTGGATGGTGGAGTCAACTCTACCCCGAGAAATCGGGTAGTAGAGTTCCTTTTACGGCAGAACTAGGAATTGTATCCCAAGGTTTTCCCCAGCAGAGTCGCCCAGTTCTTCTACGCTCTTGACCCCCATACGGTGTAAAAGAGCCTTCAACATTTCACGCTGCTCTGCAAGGCTGCGTTTATTGGAAGAGAACGATCCGTCCAGACCAAAATAGCTCAAGAAATTCTTGGCTAATTGCATGGGATCATCTTTGAACTCGAAAACCAGAGGCTCCGGTTCTTTAACCTCAAAAGTGGGATCACCATGGGAACAAAAGCCCAACTTGCGTGCTTCTTCCTCAGCTTTCTCCTTTGGTGTCATGTTGACGTAAGATGAAGATTAAAAATGAATCCTCTCCCTGTTTATATAACAGAGCTCGTCGGTGGTTCATATTCCACCGTAAACTGGATGCAATCAGTCTCGAAAAATGAAGAGTCATCATGACATTTAATAAGTTCATTTGGATGTTTTCAAAGAACTTCGAAGTCTTTCCGACTTCCGAAAAATTTGAAGTCATCTCAGCGTGACTAAGTTCATTTTTATCTTATTTTCAAAGTATTTCGAAAATTTTGAAGTCTTTTCAATTTTCAAAAACTTTGAAGGGGGTTTTGTAGGCCTTTAAAAATGACAGTCACGCTTAGTTGATCAGACTTGCCGGCCTGCTTGAGGTTGATAAACTTCTGTTGTAGCTCAAACTGCGCCACAACTCCATAGTACCTTGTCTTGAATCTTGCTGTAAAATCGTCCCAAGCCACAGGACATCTGATGCCTATCTCCTCTGATTCCCACCAATCACGTACGAGATCCTGAAGTAACAACTTCACCTGATCCACACGTTCTTCTGTCGGTACCTTAGCCGTCGTCAAAATAGCCTCAATATCCTTAAGCCATGCATCTGCTGAGATGGCATCCTCCGTTCCTTCAAAACGGCGGGGGTTGAACTTGCAAAATCTGGTTGATGCTCCAGAATCCGGCCTTGTCCATCTTTCTAAAGCTGTCTGCAACCCTTGGTTGAGTAGTACGTTCTGCTCTTACAACTGAGCGTGCATGCGCTGTTGGGCTAACATCTGATGTTGTTGAGTAGCCATCATCCCTCTCATAATTTCCAGAAGAGCCGGTGTGTCCATTCCCGCGGGGGTAGGTAGAACTGTTGGTGGTGGTGGAACATCCGGATACTGCGATCCAGCTGCTGCTTCCACTATCACTTCTTCCTGGGTAGTCTCTTGAGTTAGTACCGGCCCTTATTGCTGACCAACATGGTCAGGTTGTCCATGTTGTTGTCCATGTTGTTGCTGTCCAGCTCTGACAGGTGCAGACGATGTGCCCCTAAGAAAAGGGACAAGAGAAAAATCAAACGACCGGACAGGAAGGATCAATGAAGTCAAAAGATACTGGAATGTCAAGATGGAGTTAAGAACCAACGAATCATGAGATCAAGGGGGAACATGTGTGATTGAGACATCCTATAAATCAAAACACCCCACAAGTCTGAAATCAGACCTGCATGGGCCACCACTAAAACCTTGTCACGCCACAGAACCAGAATACTGGAGAGCGGGGGAATGACTCAGCCAGCTACGTATTACGGGTAGATGAATACCGTATAATACGATCAATGCTGTCTACAAGACGAGGGGGTGCATACTATATGAAAGTCTCCCTATGGTCACTATACTTCTATTGTCTCAATCATTCAAACAAGAAACAGAAATAGAGAACATGTGAGATAAAGCAGTAAGGCGTCCCAAACGCTCAGTCAAAATGTTCTTGATATCTGGCTTTACAAATTACAGCCAGATGATGTAGTAAGTATACACAATTGTTAGCAGCTGCAGCCTAACTTAGTTACAATTATGCAAAAGTAGGTACAAGACAACCCGACTAACATGTCGGTGCCAAACGACAAAGTATAAAGTAGATAACAAAACGGGCGGGGAAGTAAGAAACCCACTCGAGTCCTCCTGCGATCATCCCTTTAGTGTTGACCATCTTGGAGGTAGAAGTAAGCTGGATCCTCAGGGACCGGCTCTAAATCTGGCCATGCAAAACCAGAGAGGTTAGACCTCTAATAGCAAGTACCGCAAGGGAGCACGATATGAGGAATGGAGCCAGTAATAAAAGAATATGATAATAGATCTCTGCTATCTACTAGGATTCACACAACATCACGACACTTCGAACCAACCTCCCAACTAAACAAGGACAGAAGTTGGCCCGTCATGTCCTGACATTCTGATCATCTCAGTTAAGTAACAGAGTAGGTACAGTATACAAACAAATCAATTTAAACGGCCAGGCAACTACTACGGCTTGCTATTGTGAGTCCCAAGTTATCCTGGAATTATACAATAAAGGATTTCTCAGTTCTTACTATGCACAAGCAAGGCTAGTTTACCCAGTCAATCAATTATGCCAATCATGAATTAGACGAGTCCCAGCGGGACGTCCGTCATTAATATACAATATTCAATAGATAATATAACCAGATACCGCTCCCTGCCAGTGTGGCAGATTTGCAGTATCTGTGGGGACCAACCGGCCTGTCGGGCACTACTAGTCCCAAGAGGGCTGCCATGTAAGAACTCGGGAATCCATTCTCTCCATGCAATCATTATTTTATTTAACTTAATAGTCTCTATGTTGAGTGAAGACCATGCCGTGGATCATGGTCATTCAGAATGAGTAATTTTGTACGGGATACGATATGCACAACTCTACAATAATACCAGTACGGTCAGGTTGTAGGTCTTACATAGCGTAATGCAACAATCAAACTAACCACGGAGTAATCATGCCTTGACCATAAAGTACACATGCTTCTTGGGTAAGATAAATAAATAATAAATGAATTGAAGCCTGCATGTGCCTGTATGCCAATATTCGGGATTAGCCAGTCGATTTCAATAGTTCATAATTAATATGAATGTGTCTCATTCATTCCATTCAAAAAGACGACTAGCCAGTCTCTTAGTTCCAACTAGGAACGCATGATCAATTATTAGTCAAGGTCACAATCATTATCAATGGTGACAAGGCATAAAAGTTAACTAGTATTCAGTGGGGTCGAGTCTACAACTCTCAGGGTTTAATTCCAGTCAATCGGGGTATCTATAACTCAATTCACGACACATGGTACATCCTACGTAACAATCTATATTTAACAGAAATATTAACATATCATGACTACGCTCAAGTCAGGCTACGCTCAAGTCAGGCTACGCTCAAGTCAGGCAACGCTCAAGTCAGGCAACGCTCAAGTCAGGCTACGCTCAAGTCAGGCTACGCTCAAGTCAAGCTACGCTCAAGTCAAGCTACGCTCAAGACATACGCCTCCAAGTGGCAGCGTATGGACTCCATACGACTGCTCTTCAAGGCAGCGTATGTACTCCATACGACTCCTCATCAAGGCAGCGTATGCAAGACATACGTCTCCAAAAGGCAGCGTATGAGTCAGACTGTGCTGTGCTAAAGAGCGCGCGTAGCTCAGTGGCGCAAGCTAAAAAGCTCGTGCACACTGCTCACTGTCTTCTCCAAATCAGCAAGAACTCCATGGTTTAAACCTAAAGCTTCAAAAGTCCATAACTTGGTCAAAATAAGTCCAAATCCAACTTTTCAAAGGTCAAAATTGGGTAGAATAAAATTTTCTACAACATGGAACCATCAAGACTTGAAAATAAAGAAGTTTGATAGATCAAAACTACCAAAATCCGAAAATAACTAATTTCTAGATCTACAAAAATTAAAGCCTCAAAATGGAAAATGACAAGTTCTAATGTGTCTTAGAAACATGAGGAGAAGCTAATGGAACAATAAGAATAGGCTCTTATGTGGAAGCAAGATGTACTTGCCTATGAGTTGGTAGGTAGAGGGAGTTATGAAGAAGAAGAAGAGTAAATGAGAAGGAGAAGTAATGCAGAGAGAGAGAAAGGATTGGGGCTTTAAATGGTGATGGTGGGTTCGGTTCATGATGAACCACCATAACCCAAAAATAAACCAACCTAGGCCAAACCTAAAGTAAGCTAAAGCAGAGAATAAAAGTAGAAAGTAAAATACAGAAAGTTAATTGCAGAAAATTAATTAACATAAATTTAAAGAGATTTAAATACAAAACAATACATGATAAATATTTAAATAAATATATTAAAGCAGTACATGTATTAAAAATACGTATTCTGGGAACGGGAAGTGACAAGTACTACTTTCATAAACTCTTCTTTGTACATGCGAGCGTCGTTGCAATTTGCTTCAATGCCTTTAAAAGGGTAGAGATCCGCAACTTCTTTTTGGACCTCTCCTTTATCATCAGCATACTTGAAGCATTGATGGAGAGTAGAAGGAATAATGTTGTGTTCATGAAGGAATGGTCTCCCCAGAAGAGCATTGTAAGAGCAACTGTGGTTGTCTATAATAGAGAAGGTCACCTTCGTACGAAGATTGCCAATTTGGAGTTTTAGGCGTATCTTGCCTAAAGGTTCACTCCTTCCCTCGTTGAATCCCAAGATGGTAGTGATAGTGCCAGAGAGGCTATATACTGGAATCTTTAGAGCATCCAATATCGTCTTCGGCATGATGCTGAGTGCTGACCCTGGATCTATCAGAATATGGTCGACCATTATGGTGTCAATATATCCTGTAAAGTAGAGAGGACGGTCATGTCGATTGTCTTCCATCAGCATGTCATCTTGTGTGAAGGTAATGTTTGGAATTAATTCCAGCACACTGTGACAATGGAGACAAGAGACAGGTTCTGATTCAGGTTTCTTGAGAAGAGTTAGGCAAGTTTTTGCCGGCATCAAAGCCTCACTCAGTGTTTCTCGAGTCACTTTAGAGAGGCGTAAGAGCTTGAAGATGGACAGCCTGGCCGGTGTGTTGGCCAATTGAGCCAATATGTCAAAATTGTACGACTTCTCAAGTCCAGAGGGGGAAGTCTTCTTCAAAGCTTTGTCGAAGCGGACTTGTTGTTTGCCTTTGTCGGCTGCAGTCGGTTTAGGAGGAGTTGGTTCCACAACCGGTAATAATATAGAAGGGATGTCCTCCGTAGAGACAGGTTGCACTAGAACAGCCTCAGAAGATGAAGCAGGATTCTCCTGGGTTTCGGGATGCTCCCGTAGATAGGCTTTTCCTGACCTGGTGCCCAATAGGATTTTTTCTTCAACTATGTGGTCAAAAGACACCATATTGCAGTTCTTTGTCTTGCCCTTAGAGCGTTCTTTTTGCTTAGAGAAAGAAGGAACTTCAAAATCTGAAACAAGATCAGGATGGATCTACATTATCTCGCCATTATCAAGGGATAAGGGGACAAGACCTTCACTTCATGGAGAAGGAAGATTCTCAATCTCTAGAGTGGCCCTGGGAATGGGGATGATGCCACTCTGCACCACTTGTGGCAGGAAATCACCGAACTGCACAGAAATCATATTGGTTGTAACAATCTTTTCATCCTGTTAGAGAGTGACGACATCGGCGTTGACCAACTCTTGAATCTTGCCTTTGAGCACGTAGTATGCCCAAGTAGGATGCCCTATGAACCTGTGATAAACACAATACTTAGGATGGTCAGTTTTACCGACTTTGTCAGGCTTCTTCGGGTCAGGGAGTTGTAATTTATTGCTTTTAAGCAGACAGTCGAAGATGCTCGCTGTATCATTTTTATCAAAGGAATACTCTACTTTTGGGTGAGGTTTCCTTTGGTGGAGGTGCAGAAGGAGCAGGGGTAGACGTAGGTTGAGCCACATTAACGGCCAAAGATTCTTTGCTCTTGAGGTTGATGTTCAAGGTTTCTTTGCCCTTGCGGTTATTCTGGCGATTATCTCTACCGGATGCAGAAGGCTCATCTCGATCATGGTTAGACATATGTACCCCCAACTGTTTGAACTTCTCGGTGCTAACTTCAGCTGCTTTAGCATTGACGATGAACGACGGCCAATCCTGGAACTGTGTTGACCCCGTCCACATGCTGATGATAGGCAACAAGTTTGATTTATAAGTGTCTATCGTTACAGCAGATGGGGTTCCGGGAGGCATTTTGAGTGCTTCTCGGTAGAATCGTTCAATGAAACTCTCAGTAGTTTCATTATGTCTTTGCTTGATCTTGTTGAGGGCAGATATAGTCATATCGTTGATACCTTCGTAGAATCGTTCCAGAAACATCTGCTTGAGCCCGGCAAATGAAGTGATAGAGCCGTCAGGCAAGCTGCGGTACCAATCGTATGCTGTGCTGGCTAAGCAGCCGATGAAGACTCTAGTAAGAAGAGTATCGCTTGGCTGGAGCTGGACAGTCATTACCTCAAAATGGTTAATGAACTGACTCGAAAAAGTGCTACCATCAAACAACATGATCATAGGAATCTTTTACTTTGGAGGGAATAGGACTTCCTTCCATTCAACCGGGTAAGGTTGTTTGATCCCCAGCCTTTGTAGACCATCTTTCTTTTTAAAGGCTTCGAACAGAGTACGAAGAAGTTTTATATCTTCATTGGCATCTCCTGAGGATGGAGAAGTAATAGGCTGGCTTACCGAGTTAGGAGGAGGAACAGCATGGTAAGCACTATCCCCAGCCCTTGAATGACCGGGTGTAACTTGAATAGGTATTGAGGCTGTTTGAGGAGACGGTACCCCCAGACCTGTATTAACAGGCATCGATGATGCTATAATCTCGGGATTTATAGCAGGTACAGTCGGCGACACTGTATGTTGAGCTAGAATAATGGTATGCATATTTGTGATCATTTTTGCCATGGTCTTTAATTTGTCTTCCAGTACGGCTATTCGTTGCTCTTGACTTGCCGAACTAGAAGCGTCTGGATCTTCAGTAACGACATAGGCTGACACTTCTCTGGGAACAGTAGAAGATACTGTCTGCTCAGAGCTTTCACTATATGTATCGTAATCAGAGAAAGAATCGTCCCCTGAGTGAGAAATAGAGAAATGACCAGAGGGATATTGGAGAAGATTTCTTTGACCGACTGTGTCTCGACTTCGGGATCGGGTCTATCGGAATACTCCTTCAGAAGATTCATGGAGTAAATCTAGATATCGTTGACTGGGCTTGCCATACTTTGAACACTTCTTACCCCAGTGTCTCGAGAACCCATATTTACAGAGGCATAGAGCACCTTGTCTTCGTCTTCTGACATTGGTTCAGAAGTTAGACGATCGAAGACAGATCGTTTTGTCATCTGGCAACAACACTTAATAACCACCTTGTGCTTACAATGGCGTTCCAGTGGTTGGATAGGAGGTGTTGAAGTGTTGTCCCGCTTCTGCTTAAGGTGTTCCCAAAGATCAGGGATATGTTCTTTGACGACATTCGGAACTTGATTCCAATTCTTCAGATGCTTTTTCCCATGAGTATACAGATAAGTAGTCAACTCGTTGGCATAGGTGTCAGGATTTTTCCTCCTAGAAGTTTGCTTTTGATGCAAGTTCGCCTTCGACATTAGTTGCTTGCGTTTATTGAGGTAAGCCCGTAAATCGGCAAATTCACCCCCAGGGGCCTCCGTCTGAGACACCAGCAATTTCCCCTGCTTTGATCGGGATATTCAAAGAGTTGGAAGATCTTGGAAGTGTGCTACTGGGGTAGGCAAGATGCCTCTCTGATCAATATTCTTCTCTTTAGCAGGGAGAGAAGAACTCTTGTTTGAGAGATTTTTTGTACTGTTTGGTGCCAAGGCACGTTCAGATGGATCTTCCGAGGTAAAAATCAGAGAAGACTGGGAAAAGACCAAAGGGCCTTTTCCTTTATTTTGTGAAGAAGGGTTGGCCAAAGAGTGTTTTCCTCTGTTATTTTCCAGATTTTGGACTACGAAAGATTGAGAAAAGACCAAAGGGTCCTTCCGTTTGTTCTGATATAGGGGAGGAATAGTCAGAAGACTACCCCCTGTGGGTTGCTCCAGTGCAACAGGAGGCTTTGGGAGGAGGAAAAGCCTTTCCTTTGTTAATAGAAGAGGGGAAAATAGTCAAAGGACTATCCCCTTTCGATTGCGCTGGAACAGAAGAGGCAATAACTTGCCCTATAGAAGAGATGACAAATGGCTCTTTGGCTATAGAACCAGCAGGGGGTGCAACCTGCGCTCTGGAAGAAGTAGCAAGTGCAGCCTTGGCTACAGAGGGCTTAAGTTGCACTCTGGTTGAAGAAGTAGTGGTTTGCGCAGGAGGGAAAGAAGCCGCCAACTACGCCAGAGGGAGAGGACTCCTGGACTTTACCATAAAAGCATAAGTCGTAGATTGTGCTGTGGCAAGAGAAGTAGCGTGCTGCGCCTGGTCCACAGGAGCTTTGGATTGCGTTTTGGCAGAGAGGGTGGTAGATTGCACAAGGGCAGAAGTGGCCATTGGTCCCCTGTCAGAAAAGACAACATACTGCGCAGAGGACTTCGGGGTCCACACTGAATGGACCTTGCCCTTGGCAGAGGTCACAGTGCGACGAGTAGCCCCAGAGTTGATCATCACTTCGTAGGCAGTCTGGTTTGTCACGCCCCGATCCCGCAGAGTCCTTTCGTCCTCGCTTCGGACTCTGTGAGACCGTTCGTCCTCGCTAAGGCATGATATCGTGCAAGCCTAAGTTGTGCTTGGACAAGGCCAAGACCTGAAGCAAGATAAGATAGACAAGGTTGACAATACGCAGCGGAACGTATCGCAGATAATTGAAGCAGCAGCGAACATATTTCAGAATACATGTATTGAACACAATGGTAACAAGAAACAATTCTCTTTATTCATTTCATTTGAACAGATTACAAGCTCTCAATTCTCTCTGATATAATGTTACATTCTCTCAAAACATTACAGATTACAATGATCCCGTTTCCATACATTACATCCCTTTATATACAAAACCAACTCTTGCAACAGATGTCATCTCTTGGCATCTCTTCTGATTTCTGGCTCCTGAGGATGAGGCTCGGGCTATCGCTTCGGACTATCCTTCTCGATGTATAGTGCACCTGCATGCAGACTGATGGTGGGTCAGTATATCAGCAGACTGGTGAATTGTGAACAAAGAGGCTATATTTGTCTGAAACAATCACTGTTCAGTTAGTGAGAAAATACTTCTTGTGATGTGATCTTGCTACTTTTACCTATGTTCATTTCATGCATACAGAGTTAGTTTACATCTTTTTTGAAAACATCTTTGAAAAACCAATATATCATTTCCATCTTAGCTGCTGTGCCTCCCTTGGGTTCAGCTCGTCGCTAACCGCTGTGACTCACATGGGTTCAGCTGGTCGCTAGCCGATGTGACTCTCTTGGGTTCAACACGTCGCTAATCGCTGTGACTCGTATGGGTTCAGCTCGTCGCTAGCCGCTGTGACTCGCAAGGGTTCAGCTCGTCACTAAGTGGATACCCCAATGTAAATGCAATATCAAATGAAACCATCATGCATCAATCGAGCAACTCATAAACAATTCCAACTTCTTCTCAAGCAGGCAACCGTTCTCTTTCTTAGCAGACAATGTACGGATTCTCTTATAAGCATACTCAAAGTCTAACATCTTGTTATTAGCAACAACATTCATTCAAAAGCTCAGATTCTTATTAGGTGCAAGCGAATCATAAAATGAGACTTTATCCACTCACCCAGATCAATCGTCTTCTGTTGCAAATCCAGCAATCCGATCTTTCTGTCTATCTAGTGCCATCGCGGAGCGGGGCACTACATAATTATCCATCGAAAAGAAGTTTCGTCCTCGAAACTTATAGAAAAACTTATGATATCCTTAGCAGCGATAGTCCTCATCCTTCGCCATCATCAATCCATAAAATCACAATTCAGATCATATCAAAACTCTTGTTCAATCAAGCATATCAATCTCAATCAATTAAATTGATAAAACATATACTGGCATCATAAAAATATTTACGGACTTATTGTATGGAACGTTCATCTCATTGATGATATCAACTAGGCAAAGGAATTTCGATCAGGAGAATATCTTTGAATCAACATTTGGCCAGAGGATCGTGTTGCTCTGATACCATTCTGTCATACCCCGATCCCGCAGAGTTCTTTCGTCCTCGCTTCGGACTCTGTGAGACCGTTCGTCCTCGCTAAGGTGTAATGTCGTGCAAGCCTAAGTTGTATTTGTACAAGGACAAGACCTGAAGCAAGACAAGATAGACAAGGTTGACAATACGCAGCAGAACGTATCGCAAATAATTGAAGCAGCAACGGATATATTTCAGAATACATGTATTAAACACAATCGTAACAAGAAACAATTCTCTTTATTGATTTCATTTGAACATATTACAAGCTCTCAATTCTCTCTGATATAATAGTACATTTTCTCAAAACTTTACAGATTACAATGATCCCGTTCCCATACATTATATCCCTTTATATACAAAACCAACTCTTGCAACAGATGTCATCTCTTGGTATCTCTTCTGATTTCTGGCTCCTTAGGATGAGGCTCGGGCTATCGCTTCGGACTATCCTTCTCGATGTATAGTGCACCTGCATGCAGACTGATGGTGGGTCAGTATATATCAGCATACTGGTAAATTATGAACAAAGAGGCTACATTTGTCTGAAACGATCACTGCTCAGTTAGTGAGAAAACATTTCTTGTGATGTGATCTTGCTACTTTTACCTATGTTCATTTCATGCATACAGACTCAGTTTACATCTCTTTTGAAAACATCTTTGAAAAACCAATATATCATTTCCATTTTAGCCGCTGTGCCTCCCTTGGGTTCAGTTCGTCGCTAACCGCTGTGACTCGCATGGGTTCAGCTCGTCGCTAGCCGTTGTGACTCTCTTGGGTTTAGCTCATCGCTAACCGCTGTGACTCGCATAGGTTCAGCTTATCGCTAGTCGCTGTGACTCGCAAGGGTTCAGCTCGTTACTAAGTGGATACCCCAATGCAAATGCAATATCAAATAAAACCATCATGCATCAATCGAGCAACTCATAAATAATTCCAACTTCTTCTCAAGTAGGCAACCGTTCTCTTTCTTAGCATACAAAGTGCGGATTCTCTTATAAGCATACTCAAATTCTAATATCTTGTTGTTAGCAACAACATTCGTTCAAAAGCTCATTATCTTATTAGGTGCAAGAGAATCATAAAATAAGACTTTGTCCACTCACCCAGATCAATCGTCTTCTGTTGTAGAGCCAGCAATTCGATCTTTCTATCTATCTAGTGCCTTCGCGGAGCGGGGCACTACATGGTTGACCTTCATGACCAGCGTCTTCTGCGTCTTTCCAATAGACGTAATGTCACATTGAGTTGTCACTTCCTCGTCGGAGGAGAAAGTCGTCCCCAGCAGAGTCGCCATTTTGTTTGCAAAAACAAAAGTTTATTTACAAACTTTGAAAGAAGATTACGAATAAATTCTTGGAAAGTACAACTTTAGGAATCTGATCAGAAGACGATCGCTTTATCCCTTGGACTATGTGAACTTTGAAGACTTTAGCCTCTGAAGAATGCAGCAGTACTTGGACAAGAACTCCTGATCTCTGATGATCTCGAAAATGACCTGATCCCCTTAATGAAGAACTTGAAACTCTATTTATAGAGTTCTAGAAATAACTATTTTGTAGTTATTCTGGATTGTGCACAATGGACTGTGCCAGAGATAGATTACGCAGGCTATAAACTGTGCTGGCCTTTGGGCAGTTGCTCGATTGTGGGCTAACTGTATTTAGATGCGTGGCATTGTTTGATTAAAATGTGCTTGGTCGTGTACAGAGCAGATGCCACGTGTCGAGCAATTGATGGCATGTGCACCACGTAACAAATGTTAGTTATCTTCAAAAAAATCGATGGATTGCGCCAAAGAAAAACTGTCATCATATTGCGCTGGAGACTGGACTTGGTCAAACTGTGCTGAGGAGGATCTGGCAGACCGCGCTCAAGTTGGACTAGCAGACTGCGCTGGACTGTACAGCTGTTCTCGAGCGCCTTGCCGCTCGGGATACAAACAGATTCCTCGTCTTTCGTGCTATCAATTGTTAGGAGATTTGATATTTATTGTCAGGTAATCATGACAATGCCACATCAGATTTAGGCGTTGTCTGCTGATGGCGCTGTCCATGTGTGCGTAATCCAACAAATACTGCACAGTTTAATTTCTGTATATTTGATTGTAGGTGTAACTTGATTTTTAGGTTCTACACTCCTCCCTACTTCCTTTCTTCTTATTTGACTCTCTCAGCCACATATGATATCTAGCTCAAGTGTAGAGTCGGGGGAGAAGAAGTGGACAGGAAGAGGAGGGGGAACCAGCACAACCGACGGCATGACCTGGAGGAAGTACAGAGGTTTTGCTGGAGGTGTTGGCAATTTTTCAGGATGGTGTTGAGGCCGTGGAAGATATACAGCCTGAGGTAGCTCGGGGCCTTGATATTGTTCCCCTTGGGCAACCTGGGCCTGCTCTTGGTTCCCTTGTAACCATGGCTGATGACCTAATCCAAGTTAGCGCTGAGCAAGCAGAAGGTACGAAATTATAACCCTTTCGTACACTTTCAGGTTTTTCCTTTCCGTCACTGATAGATATATTATTTCCTTGTCAGGTTCGGCTTCTTGTCAAGGGTCTTTCCTGGAGTGGAAGATCCCCATCAGGCTTCCTTCCCAACGACCTCCTCTGAAGATGACGAAATGGCCCAGGAAGTCGTCAAAGCTTTCTACTCCATCCTGAAAGTGAAGCTTCCTGGAGTCTTGAACCAGAATGCCGTCTTTGGACCTGTAAAGGCTATTGCTGAATGCCAAGTGACGGCCCTTGAGAGCATCGTCGGTTACGAGGAGCAGGCTAATGGTCTGAGGAAAGTTCTGAATGATCTGGAGGACCAGGTGGCCAGATTCCGGAAAGCCAAGCAACGGAGCCCAACCTCGATGTTTCTTATAGAAGACGAGGCTTTGGTTGTGGCTCTTGTTGAGGAGGAAGCTTCTTTCCAAGCAAGAAAGGATGCCCTTGCTAAGGAGATCAGTGAGTTGGCAGATTAATATGAATGGTTCAACGCCGCGAGTGAGGCTCGTATTGTTTCAAAGAACAAGCTGGCCTCCCAGATCACTAAAAAGTACAATCATATTGTACAGATCCACAAGAAGATTGCCCAACTGGAGGCCAGTTTAAGGACAGTCGCGTCTGAACAGGAAGACTATACGGTTCAGGCTGCTGTAACTGCCACAACTTCAGACCAGTTGAAAGAACAGCTGGTAAAGTTGGACGGGGAGCATGCGAAGTTGATCCCTTTCAAGGATGAAGCCGCTCGGCAAGAAGAAGCACACCGTCGTGCCACTGTCAAGTCTTAGACTGTAATAACGGCTTTAAGGGACATCATCAATCGGTTTTGTACCCCTTAAATCTTCTTTTGTAATTAGCTCATTTGAGCCGTAAAGACTCTTGTATCTTTTTCTTTCCTCTACTTTTTGAGAGACGTTTTTAATAAAGAATCTTTTGGCTTTCGAGACTCACGAATGTAGTTTGTGAAATATCAGAACTAGAGGTACTGTGGACGTAGTAGGGATATTTTGGTAGGTATTCCGTTGGAGAATTTGATGTGGACTTATTATCTATTTTATATTCAAGATTCTCGAATATAGATAATAAGTTGAAAGAAACTGCTAATAGAGGTAGTGTGGACATAATAGCAGGGGATGTTCGATATCTGATCAGAGGTGATACGGACGTGGACGGATATATAACATTAAGTAGGAGTCAGTAGATAATTCAGAGGTAATATGGATGTGATTATCTTTGACGAATGTTTTGCTCAGAGGTTATATGGATGCGGCAAGACATTTCTTAATTATTCCACTCGGCAGTAATTATCAAAAAATAGTTCAGAGGTAATATGGACGTGACCATTTTCATAAGATCGAGTTTGGACAAAGTTCAAACGAAGATAATTCCACTGAAGAATCTTTTTAGAGGACGTATTATCCATTGCATATTCCAGACTCTTGAAATACGGATAATAGTTAGATGATTTTTTGAATCACGTAAATATTGCACTGTATATTTAGATAATTTAAAATAGGGTATATGTGAACGCTGTATATGAAGGTTATACATAATACTTTTTTAGGAACTTGCCGTTGATCGGCATCATAAGCAAGTCACCATCAGGCTTGGTTAGTCGATATGCACTGTTAGAATACACTGATTCTATAATGAAAGGACCTTCCCATTTAGGCTGAAATTTTCTTTTTGTCTTGTACGTCATGACCATCGGTCTTCTCACTGCTAAGACCAGATCACCAAATTGAAAGAATCTTTCCTTCACATTCTTATTAAAGGCTCTATAAATTTGCACTTGGTATATCTTAATACGCTGTTGAGCTAATAAGCATTTTTCATCTAGCGCTTCCAGCTCTTGTAGTCACAGATGGTAACTTTCTTTGGTATTCAACTCACTGTCTAAGGCTACCTGAAGAGAGGGAATATGGATTTCTAGGGGAAGAACTACTTCACTCCCAAAAACCAGAAAGAACGGCGTACTACCTGTTGGAATCTGAACCATTGTACGATAGGCTTAGAGACATTCGACGAGCTTTTCATTCCAATTGCGCTTATTTGAAGACACGAACTTCTTGAGAAGTTTGATGATAGTCTTATTGAAGGCTTCTGCTAATCCATTAGCTGCTGGATTATAAGAGGTAGAGGCTACATTCTGGATTTGATTCTTATCGCAGAACTGATAGAATGCATGGCTCACAAATTGTGGACCATTATCATGGATGATCCTGCGAGACAGGCCAAAGTGGTAGATGATGTGATGTTTGACGAAACTGATCATGTTTGATGTCTTTACTTCGATGAGCGGTATAGCTTCCGTCTATTTGGAGAAGTAATCGGTTATAGCTAGGATAAATCGATGTCCTTTGGAGGATGGCAGGATAATTGGGCCGATGACGTCCTTACCTCGGGCTTCAAAAGGCCAAGATGCCACCGTCGGGTGTAGAAACTCCGAAAGTTGATGAATAAAATCAGTATGGAACTGACAAGCCCTACACTTCTTTGCATATTCAACAGCATCTGCTATCATCGTAGGCCAATAATAACCCATTCGTTTGAGACGATCTTGTAATTTGGGGCCTAGTTGGTGTACGCCACAAATTTTGTCATGAGCCTCACGTATTGCATGTTTGGCTTCTGTGTCTGATCGACATCATAACAGTAGCCCATCATAAGAATATCAATATAGTATTTTGGTAGCTATATTATAGTAAAATCTGAAGGATAGTCGTTGGATAGACACTGCTTCCTTCGGGTCATCAAAGAGGATTCCGTAGACAGCGTAGTCTATGAAAGAAAATCTCCAGTCTTTGATGTCGACGTTTGTCTCTATTACGTAGCTGTGGTGAATATGTAAGACATCTTTCGTACAGAACAACTCTCGACCAGACACTGTGATCCAAAGCTGAGTGTTGATAGGAATAGTCAAGGAAGCAGCCAGGCCGGCTAAAGCATCTGCTTCTATATTCTGTAATTGAGGCACGTGATCGATGAAGAATCCAGCGAAGGTAGACGCCAACTCAATCATTCCTTTGTGATATGGGATGGGATCTTCATGACGAACTTCATAATCCCCTCGAACCTGACTAACTATTAGCTTAGAGTCTCCATAAGCTTTAAGATAGTCAACTCCTAGTTGTTTTTCCAACTGAAGGCCAATCAGTAGGGCATTATATTCGGCCACATTGTTGGTGCAAGCTTCCACGAGAGAATACGTACGGTGTATAACCAGATGATCGGGTGAGACAAGCATGATCCCTACTCCGGCCACAATATTTCCTTTAGGTCCTGTTCTTGATGCACCATCAAAGAACATTCACCAAATGTGAATTTTCTCAGTCGTAGTGTTAGACTCAACCACTTCATCGGGGATTTCATCGTAGAGTTTGGAAGATTCTGGCACTGGATGAGCTGCTAAGAAATCAGCTAATGCTTGGCCTTTTACTGTCTTCTGAGGGACGAACAGGATATCATATGGAGTCAGCAGCATTGCCCATGTAGCTAAACGACAATTAAGAGAACTCGGTTTAGTCATGAGTATTCTGAGAGGATTGACTCTAGATACGATGTGGATAGTCTGCCCAGACACATAGTGACGTGTCTTCTGGATAGCAAATACCAGTACCAGATATTCTTTTTCCACATGTGTGTATCTGTGCTCGGTACCAACCATCATGCGGCCGAGGAGTAGATTGCCTGTTTATGACTGCCTTCATTCTTCTGAGCTAATAGGGTGCCAAGAGAATGATCCATAGCGCGGACATATAACAAGAAAGGCTTTTCGACTATCGGAGCTACCAACACTGGGGGGCTTGTGAGATACTTCTTGATGTCGTCAAATACACGCAGACATTGTTCAGTCCAGATGAAAGATACTCCATTCTTCATGAGCTGAGTAAACGGTTGACACCTTCCAGAAAGATTTGAAAAGAATCGTCTGATGTAGGCTAACCTTCCTTGGAGTCCGCGTAGCTCTTTGAGATTTCTTGGAGGACGCATATCGAGGACAGCTTTAACCTTTTCCGGGTCAAGATGTATACCCTTTGAAGTGATAACAAAACCAAGGAACTTGTTGCTGGAGACTCCCAGAAAAGACTTGGTTGGATTCATCTTGAGTTGGTGTGTACGCATCAGTTCGAAACCGTTCTCAAGATTTGGAGGTGGTTGCCCTTGAGACAACTTTTAACTGCAATATCATCTACGTAGCATTCTACTATTTTGCACAAATGATCGCAAAAAATTGTGTTCATAGCTCGCTTGTATGTCGCACCCATATTTTTTAATCCGAAGGGTATCACCGTATAGCAGTATACCCCCAACGGTGTTCGAAAAGATGTGTGTTTCTCATCATCGGGGAACATCTTGATCTGTTTATAGCCTGAGAACCCATCCATGAAGGACATTCGCTCAAAGCCACAAGTATTATCGATCATTACGTCGGTGATCAGTAGAGGAAACTTATCTTTTGGGCATGCAGTGTTCAAATTACGATAATCGATACAAACTCGAACTTTACCGTTCTTTTTCTTGACCGAAATAATGTTAGCGACCCAGTCAGGGTGTTGTTCTTCACGAATGAAACAGCTTGAAATACGCTTTTCGACTTCACTTTCAATGGCCTCCATGATATCTGGTCGGAACCGTCGTTGCTGCTACTTCACTAGCTTAGCTTTAGACGAGATATTTAGGCAGTGCATAGCAACTTTGGGGTCTAAGCCTGGCATGTCTTCATAGCTCCATGAAAATATGTCGATATATTCTCTTATAAGCTGTATAAGAGATTGCCGTTCTTCACCAGATAGACTTTTGCTGATAAAGATTGGTTTAGGAGATGATTCATCTCCTAAATTAACTTGGACGACTGCGTCTTCAGTAGGTGGTTCACGTTGTTCAAAATGTAACTCCCACCTGGTGTCCATCTTTTGAGCCCATTGTTCGAGCTCGATTGATTGGACATCTTCTGCAACTTGGTCAATTGACACCATGTTGACGGGTAGAGTTGCTTTGAGCATGTCTCCAATACTGGAGTCTGAATCCCAGAGGCAGGAATCAGAAGAATGAGAACAATGATCAACTTCAACGTCTGATCCTTCAGGAGTTGTTGGAGGAGTAACATAACCCAAGACAACATCGTTTCGTTGATAATAGTTCTCGGGTTTGCCGGGAGGAGCAAAGTGACGTATTGGCAATCGTCGTCCTTTACCGTGGTTTAGTCCCTGGTCGCTTTTTATATCATATCCCATGTTCTGGATGATATTCTTGGCCTGCCAAGTATATCGGTAAAGTTGCATTTTACCTAAATCATAGCCGGCTTTGGTGTTGTAATCGGTAGTAGTAAAGTCCTGAACGAACTTTCTTTCGCCAATTATTCGACCGAAGATAATTAGTTCTTTACCCTTCTTTCAAGCTGGAACGATGAAGTAGTGGATATCTTCTGGCCATACTTTTTCCCGCAAACGAGACGTCGTGATCGGCATACAGAGATGTTGTCCTATGCCATGCTCTAGGGCATACAACGTATCTATGTACTGGTTACCAAATTGGTAGACATCAGAGTAATTCAAAGATAAACCTTTACTAAGAAAATATGCAAGTTCTTCTTCAGGAATAACATCATCCACTGAAGGTACATTATTTCGAGTACTGATATACTCATTGAGGGCATCATTGTCCGGAAAAGGAGTCACAAACTTGGTCAAGTTCACCACGTAGGGTAACTCATCAGGATTGGGAGGATGGACTTTAGCAGGTTGCACCCGAGTCGTTTTGCGGAGAGTGATGGTCATATGGTTTGACAATATCAGGAAGCTTCTTTTGACCCAGATTGTGAGATGTAAACCCCCTAAATTTTTACTACAATTTTTATTTTTGGTATTAATTTTTGTTTTTTTTCGTATTTATACGTCGCGTACGAGTTCCCATTTTTCGTATTTGCTCGTCTAGTACGAATATGACGAGGTACATATTTTATAAAAATATTTTATTATGGAATTTAAATTTCATATGGTAAATATTTTATTTATTTACTTATATTATCTTTATTATTCGATTTACAAACTGTATTGATTTAATATAAAAAGAGTTATTTACTTTTATTATACAAATATAATTGATAATTTCAAAAATGATGTTTTACATAAATAATCTTTTACATACGAGATACATGACTTTAATTTCATGAAAATAAATATATTTTCAAAATTTATTTAATATTAATATTATATTATTCAAAAAAGTATTTTAAAATAGTTTTTTTGTTTAAATTTAATTAATTGGGATAATTTACATTTGAAAAGATTTTATTGACTTATTTTGAATAGCTTTAAATTCAAGATGGTTTAAAACGAGTTTAAATTAATTTGAATTTAATTATAAAATTATCTTATAGGCATTTAAACTATCCTAGTCTTTATCCTAATGGGATTCCCACCTCCTATAAAAGGAGAGGTACTTGCCCTCTTTTTCATGAACTCCATAACACCAAATTCTATCCCATTGTGCATCGTGTCCATGCCTTCCATCCACTATATTTTCCAGTACATATACATCATTCTTTTCCGTGTCCGACATGCCGAACACAACCTTGTTTCCGTGTCTCGCAGGACACAACTACCGACCCTTCTTTGTCGTGTCAGGATAGCCCCCGACACGACAACACAACCCTACCCCTACGCCTTTTCGACAACAGCTCCTCCAGCCAACACCACCGGAGTGGTCGTCCCATTCGCCACACACCACCACCACGTCATCGTCACCAACATACCCATCCCCGTCTTCACCTGACTACCGATCGCCCCGCCATCTCCGGCCAAATCCCCAAACACCACCCGCAACATCGTCGTCCCTCACAGCTATCGCCACCAACATCTCCATCACCATCACCACACAAAACCATCACAACCACACCAGAAAAGAAAAGAGAAATTTTAACCACCACCATCGCCGCACTCATCTCCGTCGCGCCGGCGACCTTGTGCATGCGCTGCTCCCCTAAACCCTCACCAAAACATCACCACCACCGTGTCGAGCTCTAGCACACAGACCTCGCGGCCATCTCCATGCGTCATCAAACACCTCCTTCCCCGAGGACCATGCCGAGCCACTCACCCCCACTGCCCTTGTCCGGCGTCTCCCTCCACCTCCCGCGGTGAGTACGAGGAACGCCCTCTTCCTTCTCCACCAGCAAAAATCTGCGGCCCGACTTCGCCTTTCTCGCACCGACGCGACGAGGGCCGTCCCTACACTGATTTCCCCTCCGCGTGCCGGAGTAACCCACATGGACCGTCGCCGGATCTCCTCTTCTCCGTGCTGCAACCGGTAACCCCAACGTCACACCAGCCGCCGTCGCGTCGTCCCATACGATCTCCTTTCCAGCGAGATTTGTGGTGTCTACGGGAGTCGACCAACCGGTGACCAGATCCACCGAGCGCTCCTCCATATTGTCGGCGTTCGCCCATCAGGGCTGCCGAGGCGCCGAGCCAGCCCGCACTCGGCTCCTCCGATCTCTGGTGAGCCCTTTTTCCCCTCTCTGCCCCCAAATCCCTCTTCTTTCCTCTCTCTCTCTCTCTCTCTCTTCCTGTATCATTGGGAGGGGCAGTGATATAATTAATGAGTTATTATTATTATTATTATTATTATTATTTTTGGTTTACTTTATTATGTAGTGATTTTAAAATAATATAACATATAGTGTATAAAGATTTTATTATTAGTATATAAATTTTTATAAGTTTTTGTTTGGTATTAGAATTAGTATTGTATTATTCTGGTTTACAAATATTATTTATTTATTTATTTTCCCTCTTATTTTTTTTTTTGCATCTGTTGTTTTGTTTTATATATTATCATCGTTACTACTATTATCATTATCATTATCATTATCTTATCATAATTATTAGGAATATTATTAGAATTATCAGTATTTTCAATTCTATAGAAAATATCTATGAGTATGTTGACAAATATTTTTAGTATAAGTATAATATTACCTGATATTTCATCCAAAGATTTTTATATATTTATAAAATTTAGTTTCGACACCAAAATATATTTTTGATTTTGTATTTGTCTAAAAATATAGGTATTTAAAAAGGTTATAGTTTTCTTTGCCTAAATATATTTTCGGACAATTATTTAAATAAATTCATATACGAATTATAGTTTTATCTAAATCCCTATTTGCCTAAAATTGTTTCTTAATTTATCTAAGAAAACCTAAATTTAAATAATATAAATATTTCTCTAAAAATATATATAGTACAAATACTTTCTCCATAATTACACATTTATTTTCAACCTTGACCACAACTGATCACGTGTCCTTATTTCCTTGCAAACTCAGACCATGATTGCATCGACCCTGGCTATTGAACGATCAGGACATGTCAGATTACCGTACCCCACCGAGCAACACACCAGGCAAGATACCTTGCCATATTTACTGCTTATATTTAGTTGCATTTTATTTCAGTTATTGTATCTATATTTCTTGTTTATTATTTTCTTCTTACATGTGGACTTAGAGTTAAGGGACTACTGTCAACCTACTTTATCTCATCAAACTTGTCACGATTGTATGACGAGTTGTATGTGAGTTGTGAGTATCATTTAGTGGTCACTTACGTGTTGGCTGATCACCCGTGCGCATACGTAGGAATAACTGTCAATAGATGCATGTTAGAGGACTTGACAGTTATTGAATATAAATCGTGTTGTGGAAACGATACGTGTTTGTGTGTCGTGGTTACGACACACGTATAGTATCATTGGGGGGAGGGGACAGCTACTAGCATAGGGGCTACATTTACTTTTACACACATTTGGGAGATAGTGTCTCGGATGAGCGCTACGTGTTACCCGGCCGATAGTGTCTCGGATGAGCGCTACTTGTTGGCCACTCTTTATTACTTGCTTGCGTGAATCCATTACAGCCCCTGCATAGAACGTTGTCCTCTAAAGTGCATTTCACATAGATGGTTAGGGACCCAGTTGTGTTATAGTTTATAGTATTTATATTTGTAGTTATAATGGCATATTCTTCATGTATCATGTTACGTCCCTTTGAGGACCTGGTTATCTCTCCAAGTGTGTGCTTCGGTGATATTTGCAGGTGTTTCCGCCGAGGCCGTGATCTTCTCCATCCTTTCGAAGAGGATTGCACTTGGCTTGTCTTGTTATTTCATATATTCCTTCTTGTACATTTTATTTGAGATAGTTGGTAGTGGACTTTGTCTCCGTCCAATTTTTGTACAAATTATAATTCAGTGTTGATTCCTATTTTGTATTGATTCTTTTATTGTGGATGAGATTAGTATCATGGATTACTACATTTACAGCTTATGTATACATATGAGTTCCCATATATTGGTGTAGACTTCGTATGTATGCAGCTGGCATGGATACGTATCTAGTCCTTATATTTTGGGACTGGGGCGTTACATATTTTTGTGGTGGCCCATGCAGGTCTAGTTGCCTTTTCGGTTACATGACTGTACCGAACGGGCCTGCAATATAGGATTAAAGTATTGGATCTCATCCACCTGCTTGACCCTCTTCCTTGACTAAATTTTTTGAATCACTTGTTCAACTTCATTGATCTACATCTTGCTTGAGCTCTTTTTACCGTAATCCTTATTTCCACACTTGATAGGAAGATGACTACACTAATATATGCTCATAGGTCAACCACATGGCTAGAAGGATTATATTGACAACTAGTATGCATTGAGATCCTATGTGAGTTATAAAGATATGAGGATAAGAGGGACTATATTTTCAAGAAGTATGAACATAGGAATTAGTTAATTCCAAGTTGGGTAGTAGCAACATTAATAACTTCGAAGGATTGTTAGAATTTTATCTACAAAATGATAGTGGAATCTATATACAATTGAGAAAGGAAATTGAATTGATTTTAGAGTTTTGATTTTTGAAGTTCTTTGAAAAATATTTTTGATTCAGTGAATTATAGCTATACATCCTTGAAGAGATATAAAGATAGTCAAAAAAAATATTTTGCTGCAAGAATTATGAGAGCGATTGATAAAGCTTAGTAAACTCCTAAGGTTTTAAATTGGGTTGTATGGTTCACAATTAATAAGTTCATAAAATTTTGAATTTCAAGTTTGAAGTAATGATATTGAAATTCCGGTTTAAAATATTTGGAAGAAATGGAAACGATTGTTGAGGAGATTTCAAATTTAAAATCGTGTCATTTGATCGAGGATTTACAAATCTATTTAGATTTTGGGTTTACAAAGTTGTGATTATGGATATCAAATTTTGGTAATTTTTTTTTTGAGTTTAAGAATTGAATTGCTAATATTAAATTTTTGAAAAAGTTACTAACGATGTGATGAAAAGTCATTTTGATTGATTAAAGGAATTACCATTTAAAAGTTGAGATTATGTTTGAATGACTTAGAATTGAAGTTATGATTGATGAGTGCGTTAAAATATTGAGCAAAATTTTTTAGATTGCTCATGATATGTTAATGATTTAACTTGAGGATTTCTGAGAAAATTTTGGAATTATAAAGTTATAAAGAAATATTGAAAATTTTATAGATTCATGGTTTATGAACTCTTGAGTTCGAAGGTTGGAGAAAAAATGTTAAATCTTGAAAAAGTTAGTAGTAATGGGATGAAAGATCACTTGGAGAATTATGGAAGGGATTAAACCTTTAATCATGGTTAAATTAGATGGCTTGGAGTAAATACAAATTATAGTTGTTCATTTTGGAAAATTTATTTAGAAACTCTTTGAAGGAAACTTGGGTTTTAAATTTTAATGATAGGCCGCCAAGATAACCCTAATGGGTTAGAAGGATTCCACACTAAGTGCCATATCACTCATGACCATGATAGTTGTATATACTCAAGTATAGTTGGTCATCTACCAAATCATATGGTTATATTTCGATCTTGACTCACCCAACATTCCCTCAAATCTAGTTTTATTCGTGACTTTATAACCATATGAAACTTGAGAAATGATTAGATTGCTCCTTGATCCTACTCCATTTAATTGGCTATCATATCTCGAGAAACTGTATTCCTAACTTATTTACCTTGATCTACTAGAATCTGAATTATCTTTATTTTCATGCTTTAACTTGGTCGTTTATTTTGTCCGTTAATCATTATCTCATGAACTCCCACTTTCTATATTAAGGTCTTTTGTATCCTTTACCGTGACTTGGATAATTGGAGCACGACACTAGACTTTTTCATCCAACAAATTCCATATGCAAGACCTAGACGAGCCCACCTTCATGTAGGTATATCACGTGCCACTAAAACACTTCTCCTTGTATTATATTTTCATGATATGACTTTGAGTCATAAGAGACTAAACTGTACCTTACCATGATACCAATATATTTATCGACCATGGACCTCGACTCAATTCTTTCAAACCGATATGGAATTGTGTTCTACTTAATTCCTTAAATGCTTAGCATGTGTTTATTTTTAACCCGTGCCTTTTACTTTCGTGTATTATCTTAATTTGCTTAGACCCATAAATTTTATCCTCGTGCAATAATCGGTATTTATTATCCAAACCATATCACGACCATTGAGCCTAACCAATACTTTCTTCTAAATCGTTTTGATTTTCCTTTCAAAAATTTTTATTTTGATTTGCTATTATTCATGCAACCTTGCTCTTGTGATTCCTTGGGCTTAGATAAAGATTTGATCATGACACCCTTTGGTTAGACATGGACTAGATTGGAAGGCATCATAAAGGAGATTAGCAGCTTAATCAAGTAAAATGATACGTGAGTATGAGACATTAGTTAAATGTGCTATTTGATTAAGAGGTGTGATATTATGTTTTGGGAAGATCAAAGGATAGTACATTTACGAGTGTCAAAAGGTTTGAGATTAATCCAAAGTGGAAATGAAGTTTATGTTCGGTGCATAAGGGATAAATTTTTCTTTATGTTGATAAATAAATCTAAATTTTCTAGAAGAGTTTGACTTTTACTTCAACTACCTTGATTAAAGATTTTGAAATTTGAATTTCAAGGAAATTAAAGCTCGAGGAAATACACATATTTATGTTGGAAAAGAAGGATAGAGATTCATTGAATATCTATTTTGAAGAGAGTATGAATGGCAAAATCTATTTGGAGAAAATATCTATGTATATATAGATATGATTGAGAGAAGTAAATTTAAATTTATTTTTGGACTTATCTAATTTCGATCGTTCGGATAACGGATTCGATATATAAATATAGTGGGAATTCAAGATTTTATGAGTAAACTTTGGAGGTAAACTTCAAAAAAAGGGTGGATTATAAATTTTTTTGTGAAGAATAATAGACGAAAGGTTGAATGCGAAAAGACATTGATGATTATATCGAGGGTTATGACAATATCAAAAACACAACTTGAATTTTGAAGATTGAATATAGAAAGGCCTTGGTGATTATGCCTAGAGTTGTGGCGATATCAAAAACAAGTTAGATTTTGAATATATCATAAGATCGAGGTGGAAGAGATTCTTGCCTATTTTGAATACACATTTTGTTGATTGAATTTGATAGTTGTCATGAGATATCTTCCAAATCATACCCATGAATTCATTTTTCTAGATATCGTAATATTCGGTTATTCAAAAATCAATGTCATTGTATGCCTTTTAACTTGATCAAATTCCAGTTGCCTCAACCCTACCTACCCTATCTATTCCTAAATTTCGAGGACGAAATTCTTTTAAGTTGTGTAGAATGTATACCCCCTAAATTTTTACAACAATTTTTATTTTTGGTGTTAATTTTTTTTCATATTTATACGTCGCGTATGAGTTCGCATTTTTCGTATTTGTTCGTAGAGTACGAATATGTGCGAGGTACATATTTTATAAAAATATTTTATTATGGAATTTAAATTTTATATGGTAAATATTTTATTTATTTACTTATATTATCTTTATTATTCGATTTACAAACTGCATTGATTTAATATAAAAAGTGTTATTTACTTTTATTATACAAATATAATTGATAATTTCAAAAATGATGTTTTACATAAATAATCTTTTACACACGAGATACATGACTTTAATTTCATGAAAATAATTGTATTTTTGAAATTTATTTAATATTAATATTTTATTATTCAAAAAAGTATTTTAAAATATTGTTTTGGTTTAAATTTAATTGATTGGGATAATTTAAATTTGAAAAGATTTTATTGACTTATTTTGAATAGCTTTAAATTCAAGATGGTTTAAAACGAGTTTAAATTAATTTGAATTTAATTATGAAATTATCTTATAGGTGTTTAAACTATTATAGTCTTTATCCTAATGGGATTCCCACCTCCTATAAAAGGAAAGGTACTTGCCCTCTTTTTATGAACTCCACAACACCAAATTCTACCCCATTGTGCATCGTGTCCGTGCCTCCCATCCACTATATTTTCTAGTACATATACATCATTCTTTTCCGTGTCCGATATGCCAAACACAACCTTGTTTCCGTGTCTCGCAGGACACAACCACCGACCCTTCTCTGTCGTGTCAGGACAGCCCCCGACACGACAACACAACCCTACCCCTACGCCTTTTCGACAACAGCTCCTCCAGCCAACACCACCGGAGTGGCCGCCCCCTTCGCCACACACCACCACCACGTCATCGTCACCAACATACCCATCCCCGTCTTCACCTGACCACCGATCGCCATGCCATCTCTTGCCAAATCCCCAAACACCACCCGCAACATCGTCGTCCCTCACAGCCATCGCCACCAACATCTCCATCACCATCACCACACAAAACCATCACAACCACACCAGAAAAGAAAAGAGAAATTTAAACCACCACCATCGTCGCACTCACCTCCGCCGTGCCGGCAACCTCGTCCATGCGCTGCGCCATAAACCCTCACCAAAACATCACCACCACCGTGTCGAGCTCTAGCACACAGACCTCGAGGCCATTTCTACGCGGCATCGAACACCTCCTTCCGTCGAGGACCATGCCGAGCCGCTCACTCCCACTACCCTTTCCGACGTCTCCCTCCACCTCCCGCGGTGAGTACGAGGAACGCCCTCTTCCTTCTCCACCAGCAAAAATCTGTGGCCCGACTTCGCCTCTCTCGCACCGACACGAGGAGGGCCGTCCCTGCACTGATTTCCCCTCCGTGCGGGAGCAACCCAAATGGACCGTCGCCGGATCTCCTCTTCTCCGTGCTGCAACCGGTAACCCCAACGCCGCACCAGCCGCCGTCCGCGTCGTCCCGCGCGATCTCCTTTCCAGCAAGATTTGTGGTGTCTATGGGAGCCGACCAACCGGTGACCAGATCCGCCACCGAGCGCCCCTCCACATTGTCGGCGTTCGCCCATCACGGCTGCCGAGGCGCCGAGCTAGCCCGCACCCGGCTCCGCCGATCTCTGGTGAGCCTTTTTTTCCCTCTCTGCCCCCAAATCCCTCTTCTTTCCTCTCTCTCTCTCTCTCCCTGTATCATTAGGAGGGGGAGTGATATAATTAATGAGTTATTATTATTATTGGTTTACTTTATTATGTAGTGATTTTAAAATAATATAACATATAGTGTATAAAGATTTTATTATTAGAATATAAATTGTTATAAGCTTTTGTTTGGTATTAGAATTAGTATTGTATTATTCTGGTTTACAAATATTATTTATTTATTTATTTATTTTCCTTCTCATTTTTTTTTGCATCTGTTGTTTTCTTTCGTATATTATCATCGTTACTATTATTATCATTATCATTATCTTATCATAATTATTAGGAATATTATTAGAATTATCAGTATTTTTAATTCTGTAGAAAATATCTATGAGTATGTTGACAAATATTTTTAGTATAAGTATAATATTACCTGTTATTTCATCCAAAGATTTTTATATATTTATAAAATTTAGTTTCGACACCAAAATATATTTTCGATTTTGTATTTGTCTAAAAATATAGGTATTTAAAAGGTTATAGTTTTCTTTGCCTAAATATATTTTCGGACAATTATTTAAATAAATTTATATACAAATTATAGTTTTATCTAAATCCCTATTTGTCTAAAAATGTTTCTTAATTTATCTAAGAAAACCTAAATTTAAATAATATAAATATTTTTCTAAAAATATATATAGTACAAATACTTTCTCCATAATCACTCATTTATTTTCAACCTTGACCACAACTGATCACGTGTCCTTGTTTCCTCGCGAACTCAGACCATGATTGCATCGACCCTGGCTATTGAACGATCAGGACATGTCAGATCACCGCACCCCACCGAACAACACACCAGGCAAGATACCCTGCCATATTTACTGCTTACATTTAGTTGCATTTTATTTCAGTTATTGTATCTATATTTCTTGTTTATTATTTTCTTCTTGCATGTGGACTTAGAGTTAAGGGACTACCGTCAACCTAGTGTATCTCATCAAACTTGTCACGATTGTATCACAAGTTGTGTGTGAGTTGTGAGTATTATATAGTGGTCACTTGCGTGTTGGCTGATCACCCGTACTTATGCGTAGGAATAACTGTCAATAGATGCATATTAGAGGACTTGACAGTTATTGAATATAAACCGTGTTGTGGAAATGACACGTGTTTGTGTGTCGTGGTTACGACACATGTATAGTATAATTGGGGGGAGGGGACAGCTACTAGCGTAGGGGCTACATTTACTTTTACACACATTTGGAAGATAGTGTCTCAGATGAGCGCTACGTGTTACCCGGCCGATAGTGTCTCGAATGAGCGCTACTTGTTGGCCACTCTTTATTACTTGCTTACATGAACCTGTTGCAGCCCCTGTGTAGAACGTTGTCCTCTAAAGTGCATTTCACATAGATGGTTAGGGACCCAGTTGTGTTGTAGTTTATAGTATTTATATTTGCAGTTATAACGGGATGTTCTTCCTGTATCTTGTTGCGTCCCTCTAGGGACCTGGTTATCTCTCCAGGTGTGTGCTTCGGTGATATTTACAGGTGTTCCTGCCGAGGCCGTGATCTTCTCCATCCTTTCGAAGAGGATTGCACTTGGCTCATCTTATTATTTCATCTATTCCTTCTTGTACATTTTATTTGAGATAGTTGGTAGTGGACTTTGTCTCCGCCCAACTTTTGTACAAATTACAATTCAGTGTTGATTCCTATTTTGTATTGATTCTTTTATTGTGGATAGATTAGTATCATGGATTACTGCATTTACAGCTTATGTATACAAACGAGTTTCTATATATTGGAGTAGACTTCGTATGTATGTAGCTGGCATGGATATGTACCTAGTCCTTATATTTTGGGACTGGGGCGTTACATGAGAGGCTTTAGAGTACTATTTGGAGTAGTACGTCCTTTGACTCGAATGACCAGGGGATCGTTACTGGCAGATGAATTGACTTCAGGTTCATCGTCAGCTTTGTTGTCGTCATCTTTGGGAGGCTGAGATTGATAAAGTACCGAATCTCTATAATAGGCTTCAATACCCTTGAAAGGATTGACATCGGCAAACTCCGTCTTCACGATGCCATCACTGTTGACGTACTTAAAGTACTGGTGAAGGGTAGAAGGAACAATCATGTTCTTATGTATCCACGAACGTCCCAACAAGACGTTGTAGTTACATTGGCATCAATGACATAGCAAGCAACTTCTATCCGAAGATCGCCAATCTGGCACTTGAGACGGATCTTGCCCAGAGGATGACTTCTCCCAGCATTGAAAGGTATGATAGTTGTATTGGCTGCAGACAGGTTGTGCAGAGGGATCCCTAGAATTTGGAGTAAACTTCTAGGGATAATGTTGAGGGAGGAACCTGGATCGATATGCATCCGATCCACCTTAATCATCCCGATGTACCCTGTATAGTACAGAGGTCTATCATGACGATTATTTTTGAGCAGCACGTCCTCTTGTGAAATATGATGTTTGGAACCACTTCCATAGTGCTATGACAGTGAGGACAGGAGACTGCTTCTTCAGCGAGGGCTTTGACTTCCGCGAGATAAGGGTCAACATGTAGTAATACCTCGCTTAAAGCTTTACGCATCTCTTTGGAGAGTCGTAGTAGGGCGAACAATGACAATCTGGCAGGTGTATTGGCCAGTTGTGCTAGTATGTCAAAGTTGTAAGGCCGAATAAGAGGACTGTTTTGCACGACAATTTGGCTATAGTCAGCTTCTTTTGGACAATGATAGCCCCATTTGGAGTCGATAGGAAGCTTGATCGATGGGGCACGTGCATGGGTTTATTACAATGCCGGATTGCAGGAGTATATTAAAACCTCTACAGTGAATATCATGGACTTTGACAATCAGAGGACCGTTGGGGTATACTGCTATACGGTGATGCCCTTCGGATTGAAAAATGTGGGTACGACATACCAGCGAACTATGAACACAAATTTTTGCGATCATTTACACAAAACAGTGGAATGCTACGTAGATGATATTGCAGTTAAAAGTCGTCTCAAGCGCAACCACCTCCAAGACTTGAGAATGGTGTTCGAACTGATGCGTACACACCAACTTAAGATGAATCCAACCAAGTCTTTTCTGGGAGGCTCCAGCGGCAAGTTCCTTGGTTTTGTTATCACTTCAATCAGTTGTGTACCCCTTAAATCTTCTTTTGTAATTGGGTCATTTGAGCCGTAAAGACTCTTGTATCTTTTTCTTTCCTCTAGTTTTTGAGAGACGTTTTTAATAAAGAATCTTTTAGCTTTCGAGACTCACAAATATAGTTTGTGAAATATCAGAACTAGAGGTTGTGTGGACGTAGTAGGGATATTTCTGGGGTATATTTCGCTGGGGAATTTGATGTGGACTTATTATCTGTTTTATATTCAAGATTCTCGAATATAGATAATAAGTTGAAAGAAACTGCTAATAGAGGTAGTGTAGACAGTAGCAGGAGATGTTCTATATCTGATTAGAGGTGACATGGACATGGACGGATATATAATATTAAGTAGGAGTCAGTAGATAATTCAGAGGTAGTATGGACGTGATTATCTTTGATGAATGTTTTGCTCAGAGGTTATATGGACGTGGCAAGACATTTCTTAATTATTCCACTAGGAAATAAGAAAAATAGTTCAGATATAATATGGACGTGACTGTTTTCATACGATCGAGTTTGGACAGAGTTCAAACGAAGATAATTCCAGTGAGGAATATTTTTAGAGGACCTATTATCCATGGCATATTTCAGACTCTTGAAATACGAATAATAGTTAGATGATTTTTTGAATCACATAAACATTGTACTGTACATTTACATGATTTAAAACAGGGTATATGTGAACGCTGTATATGAAGGTTATACATAATACTTCTTTAGAAACTTGCCGTTGATCGGCATCATAAGCAAGTCACCATCAGGCTTGGTTAGTCGATATGCACTGTTAGAATACACTGATTCTATAACGAAAGGACCTTCCCATTTAGTTTGAAAATTTCTTTTTGTCTTCTGCGTCATGACCATCGGTCTTCTCACTGCTATGACTAGATCACCAACTTGAAAGAATCTTTCCTTCACAATCTTATTAAAGGCTCTAGAAATGCGCGCTTGGTATAGCTCAATACGCTATTGATCTAATAAGCATTTTTCGTCTAGAGCTTCCAGCTCTTGTAGTCGCAGACGGTAACTTTCTTCGGTAGTCAACTCACTGGCTAAGGCTACCCGAAGAGAGAGAATCTAGATTTCTAGGGAAAGAACTGCTTCACTCCCATAAACCAGAGAGTACGGCGTACTATCTGTTAGAGTCCGAACCGTTGTGCGATAGGCCCACAGACATTCGCCGAGCTTCTCATTCCAATTGCGCTTGTTTGAAGACACGAACTTCTTGAGAAGTTTGATGATAGTCTTATTGAAGGCTTCTGCTAATCTATTTGCTGAAGGAGTGTAAGCGGTAGAGGCTGTATTCTGGATTCGATTCTTATCGCAGAACCGATAGAATGTATGGCTCATAAATTGGGGACCATTATCATGGATGATCCTGCGAGGCAGGCCGAAGCGGTAGATGACGTGATATTTGACGAAACAGATCACGTTTGACGTCTTTACTTCGATGAGCGGTATAGCTTTTGCGTATTTGGAGAAGTAATCGGTTATAGCTAGGATAAACCGATGTCCTCTAGAAGATGGTGGGATAATTGGGCCGATGACGTCCATACCCCAGGCTTCAAAAGGCCAAGATGTCGCCGTCGGGTGTAGAAACTCCGAAGGTTGATGAATAAAATCAGCGTGGAACTGACAAGCCCTATACTTTTTTGCATATTCAACAACATCTGCTATCATCGTGGGCCAATAATAACCATTCGTCTGAAGCGATCTTGTAATTTTGGGCCTGGTTGGTGTGCACCACAAATTTTGTCGTGAGCCTCACGTAGTGCATGTTTGGCTTCTGTGTCTGATAAATATTGTAACAGTAGCCCATCGTAAGAACGTCGGTACAACAATTTGGTAGCTATATCATAGTAAAATATGAGGGATTACAGTTGGATAGACACTGCTTCCTTCAGGTCATCAGGGAGGATTCCGTAGACAGCGTAGTCTATGAAAGGAAATCTCTAGTCTTTGATGTCGACGTTCGTCTCTGTTGCATAGCTATGGTGAATATGCAAGACATCTTTCGCACGGAAGTACTTGTAAAACCCCTAAATTTATGGAATTTTTATTTTTTTAATAAAACAGCCATGATATTTTATAAATAATACTTATTTTATGAATATATTCTTAGTCATGGCTAAGTTTTGTTGTATAGGCTGATTTGAAAGTATTGCACAGCTGGTGCAGTCATATGCCAGGACTAGCTTATTAGCTAGTGAACTCAATAAATCTATTTATTTGATTGTTAGTTGGTTACCATTTACTAAATCATTTATGGTTATCTTTCTAGGTTTTAATATTTGCTTATCTATTTTTCGAAAGGATTTTGAAATACTTTTTCTTTGTTTAATAATAATAGAAATTTTCTATACTAAATAAATATTTTTATGATATATATAATATGAAGATATAAATAAATTTCTTTGTTGTAAATATTTATAAATATTATATATTTTTATATATTTTTAATGTTAGGAATTTCTAGAATTATTAAGTAAAAATTTAGAGTTTTATATGATATGTACAATTTTTTTCCTTTTGTATAATATATATTGTTATTAAGTATAATATTTTATTTAAATTATTGAAATAATTTTGGGATACTAGGAAATAAATATATGTGTATATGCATAGATGTATATGTCCATATACATTTATATAGATATATATAAGTTATAAAAAAAAGTTTTCAAATTTTATATATATTTGATTTTGTAGTATTTCATCCACATGTATTTATATATGTATTAGATATTTATATATAAGTATACACATAAAGAAAAAGAACAAGAAAAGCAAAAAAAAAAAAATTTGAACCCTCGGGTGAACAGTAACTGCGGATGGACCATTGTTCACCCGAGCAAGGTCTAGCGCCCCTTAAGTGTATATAAATATACACTTTAAACAACAACAACAACTACTACTACAACAACAACAACAACAATCACAAATCGAAAAATTATAAACCCTAACCCATGGTCGACCACCGCCATACCCTGGCCCCCGTGCGTCGCCTGGACGGCCGTCGGCCACCGGAGATTGCCGGAGACGCGTACACAGCGCCGGACAACGCAGGGAAGCAATAGTAGCAGTTAAACGTGCAACTTCGTGACGAGATTCCTGCCTCTTCACTCCACCTTTTCGTGAGCCGATTTCTCTGGTAAGTAGACAACCTAACAATCTTCACTTTCCTTTAAATAGTTTTTTTTATTTCACATCGAGCGCGATGAAAATCGAGTTCCAAAAATCGAGAAAAAAAACTTGATTTTCTGAATATAGAAACTGTCCCAAAACCTCAACTTTAACTTTGAAGATCGATTTCTGAAAACCATTTACTAATTTGAAAATCCACTTGAACAGAGTTGTAGACAACCTAACCACGTTTAAATGCCTGCAAACAGTTTTACTTTTAGCCATATAGTTTCTGTTTAAATTCAATTCCAAAAATCGACAAAAATCAGTTTTTAAAACTTAAAAATCTCCGATCCGAGGTCCGTCCCGACAAATCGGACAACTCCGTCGCAAACCGAGGAAATCGAAAGTTGCGTATCAACTTTGTGGACGTGTGGACTTTGACGAAATTCAAATTGGTCGCGTGTGCGCGATGAATTTGACCTGTATCCGTCGAAGAATGCTGTATCGATTTTTTCCAAATTTCTCAATTACTTTGTGTACACTCATCAAATCGTGACAAAATTTGCGCCATTGGACTCGAATTATTTTTCTAGTCCTGTGAGCCAAGTTTGGTCCAATTTTGAGACAGTTTACCGCATCACCGTTTTGTGGGCCCCACAATCCGATTCAATGGGCAATTTTGTGCACGGCTCATCGGAATCCAAAATTGGACATACCATTGAGTTCATCTCGAAAAAACAAATCTGTAGATATATAGTTTGACGACTTTAGAGAACTTATATACTGGCACACATTTTGGTGCAAGGCGGGTCCAACGGCGGACATCATTTTGACCCAAAATTACGATTTTGCTCTTGTTCCTGAATTGGACTTTTTGACAGGCGTTTCCTAGATATATCTTTTACATCGAAAATGTTTTTGATGTTTGTTTCAACATTCGAGAACGTTTGTGGAGGTTCTACTATTGTAGCTTCATCTCGCTTGTGAATTTCATCTACTGGATGTCGTCAAAACACCTTCCAACCACCAGGCAAGTATACCTTGCTAATTAACTGTCATATTATTTATTTTCAGCATTTATTTCATTTGTTTCATATTTTTTATTTTTAATTGTTATAAACTACGCGTCCAAGCCATACTTGGGTGCAAGCGACTCTATTAGTCGTTTTTCATTGTTTTACTTTATTTTATGTATGTTGACTTAGTTTTAGTGGACTACCTTTTTGTTGTGGGATATTCTTATATCTCCTTCAGCCATAACACGTTCACTACATGATTTGAGATATTTTGCTAGGGACACGGCTTGCATATTGATTGGCCATCTCTATAGTCGTGTGTCGGATAGATGATCGTAATTGCTACGATTAAGGTATAGATACTCGAGCAGTTACAAAACTGGGCGGATTATGGACATGACTTGGTTAGTGTGGGAAATATTAGGGGAGGACAGTCATTAGTGCGTATGGGAAGCCAAACAGGTAAACCATAGTTTTTGAAAGGAACTATGGCGAGATTATATTTGCAGTTATCCTCTAACTTTTTGGACGTTACGGCCGGATACGTATGACTGGATGCCAGTTACGTACTTATAGCCTAAATCCCACCCATGCACATGAAAGTTGTCCTCTAAATTGCACATTAGACGGTTAGAATCCCCTTTACATATTTGTGTCTAGGTTAGTCTTTTGTATATTATTTTATTATTTTGACAGTTCATATTAGCATGTTCTTCATGTATCTTGTTACGTCCCTCTAAGGACCTGGTGATTTCTCCAGGTGTGTTTGTGATTTTCGCAGGTGCTTTAGCCAAGGACATAGTTTACAATCTACCTTCGCGATGCTAGTTTTTGGATCGTCTTTCGCTTCGTTCGACTCTTCCATCGTCACTATGTATTTCTCTCTTTTTGTTGGTAGTGGATTTGTCTCCGCCTAACATTTTATACAATAATATTTATAAGTTGATTTTATGATATATTGGTTTGTGGATGATATTAGTTTTATGGTTACTGTATTTTACAGCTTATGTATACATACGAGGTTCCATATATTAGAGTATGCTTCATATGTATACAGCTGGCATGTCTACGTACTTGGTCCTAAGTAATTTGGGACTGGGACGTTACATATTTTTGTGGTGGCCCATGCAGGTCAAGATAAATTATTTGGTTGCTTTACCGTACCAAGCAAGCCTGCGTATAGGATTAGAGTCTAGGATCTCATCCATATATTTGACCTCCTCGATTCTATTTTGAATTCCTTGATTTGTATCTTGCTTGATTCCCTCTACCGTTAATTCTTATCCTTCTATCGTACTTGATAGTGGTTTGGAAGGTAACCTATACTAGGTAGACATGGCCCATTGTCCCATCACAAAACAAGTTTAACTCTTGTAATTTGGGTAGAATACCTCGCGACCTAACAAAACCTTTGTCCTTGTGACCCATATTGATAAGTTTACTTAGAGTATAGAATTCAGAGGACCCTAACTTATCTAGCCAACCAAGCCATAGATAAGGAAAGACTAGGACGACTGCATAGGCCCAAACTTCGGACGAGACTTAGAGGATCCTGGACTATTTAATTTCTTTCATCATTATCCCGTACTTATATATTGACTATCTTATGCTGCTAAATTAGCCTAAATTTTACAAGCTTATTTTTTTTCGAGCATGATCATGACATGTTTTATTGGGTGCGCACCCACTAACATATTGTCTAATCAGAACCGTTGCATGATGGTCTGATCAACCTAGTGCACTTTGGTTCGCTTTTCATATATTGTTCTACGTGGATAGAGACATAGTTAAACTTGGCCTCTAGAATCTCATCTGTGACTGCCTTGGCAATTTTTGTTTGAAAATTTTCAATCGTCTTTGAACCACTTATCCATATTCGATAATATCTTCTTCGAATTCTTTATTATTTTCATCTTTCGCCAATTTTAGAAAGAAAAATGTATGTACTTGATATCCCCTTAGTTGCCCTACCATTTATTGCCAAAATAGTTAGCCACTGACCAAACAATGTGACTAAACCTAGTCTTGAGTTACTCGTGCTTTTTTTCTTGATCCTCGATTCATAATCGTGACCTTCTAATCATTCTTGAAACTTAAGAATGAGTCAAATCATTTCCTTAACCATATCCTAAACCTAGACGACTGTTTCTCTTAAGGAAGCAAAACTCCCAAGTTCCTAAATTATTCTCGATTCCTTGCTATTCTCTAATTCATGTTATCATGATTTTATTGCCTTAACTAGCAATCATCGTTCAATACCATATTCATGATTTATTTTCGTAGATGTCAAAATCATGATTTTACAGTGAATGTTTGTGTTGAACGTAGTTTCCTTGCCTCGCCTAATAATTTGATCATGTTTTCTTATCGATATACCCTTGTACCTTCTCAACCTCCCTATAATTATTCTTAATTTTGAGGACAAAATTCTTGTAAGTTGGGTAAGATGTAAAACCCCTAATTTTATGGAATTTATATTTCTTTTTTTAAGTAAAATAGCCATGATATTTTATAAACAATATTTATTTTATGAATATATTCTTAGTCATGGCTAAGTTTTGTTGTATAGGCTGATTTGAAAGTATTGCACAGCTCGTGCAGTCATATGCCAGGACTAGCTTATTAGCTAGTGAACTCAATAAATCTATTTATTCGATTGTTAGTTGGTTACCATTTATTAAATCATTTATGGTTATCTTTCCAGGTATTAATATTTCCTTATCTACTTTTCGAAAGGATTTTGAAAATACTTTTTCTTTGCTTAATAATAATAGAAATTTTCTATACTAAATAAATATTTTTATGATATATATAATATGTAGATATAAATAAATTTCTTTTTTTCAAATATTTAAAAATATTATATTTTATATATATTTTTAATGTTAGGAATTTCTAGAATTATTATGTAAAAATTTAGAGTTTTATATGATATGTACAAAAAAAATTTCCTTTTATATAATATATATTGTTATTAAGTATACTATTTTATTTAAATTATTGAAATAATTTTGGGATACTAGGAAATAAATATATGTGTATATGCATAGATGTACATGTCCATATACATATATATAGATATATATAAGTTATATAAAAAAAGTTTTCAAATTTTATAAATATTTGATTTTATAGTGTTTCATCCACATGTATTTATATATGTTTCAGATATTTATATATAAGTATACACATAAAGAAAAAGAAGAAGAAAAGCAAAAAAAATATTTTAAACCCTCGGGTGAACAGTACCCGCGGATGGGCCACTGTTCACCCGAACAAGGTCTAGCGCCCCTTAAGTGTATATAAATATACACTTTAAACAACAAAAACAACCACAACAACAACAACAATAGCAATCACAAATCGAAAACCCCGAAACACTAACCCATGGTCGACCACCGCCATACCCTGGCCCCCGCGCGCCGCCTGGGCGGCCATCGGCCACCGGAGATTGCCGGAGACGCGCGTACAGCGCCGGACAATGCAGGGAAGTAACAGTAGTAGTTAAACGTGCAACTTCAGGACGAGATTCCTGCCTCTTCACTCCACCTTTTTGCGTGCCAATTTCTCTGGCAAGTAGACAACCTAACCATCTTCACTTTCCTTCAAACAGTTTCTTTTATTTCACATCGTGCGCGACGAAAATCGAGAAAAAAACTCAATTTTTTGAATATGGAAACTATCCCAAAACCTCAACTTTGAGGATCGATTTCTGTCAAACCGTTGACTAATTTGAAAATCCACTTGAACAGAGTTGTAGAAAACCTAACCACGTTTAAATCCCTTCAAACTATTTACTTTTATCCATATAGTTTCTGTTTAAATTCAAGTCCAAAAATTGACAAAAATCAGTTTCTAAAAACTTAAAAATCTTCGATACGAGGTCCGTCCCGACAAACCGGACAACTCCGTCTCAAACCGAGAACATCAAAAGGTGCGTATCGACTTTGTGGATGTGTGGACTTTGACAAAATTCAAATTCATCGCGTATGCACGATAAATTTGACCCATATCCGTCGAAGAACACCGTATCGACCATTTTCTAAATTTCTTAATTACTTTGTGTACACTCGTCAAATCGTGACAGAACTTGCGCCGTTGGACTCGAATTATTTTTCTAGACCTGTGAGCCGAGTTTGGTCCGATTCTGAGACAGTTGACCGGATCGCCGTTTTGCAGGCCCCACGATCTGATTCAACGGATGATTTTGTGCACGGCTCATCGAAATCTAAAATTGGACATACCGTTGAGTTCGTCTCGGAAAACCAAATCCGTAGACATGTAGTTTGACGACTTTAGAGACATTATATACTGGCACGCGTTTCGGTCTAAGGCAGGTCCAACGGCAGATATCGTTTTGATCCAAAATTACGATTTTGCCCCTGTTCCGAAATTGGACTTTTGGACAGGCGTTTCCTAGATATATCTTTTACACCAAGAACGTTTTTGATGTTTGTTTTAGCATCTGAGAACGTTTGTGGAGGTTCTACTATTGTAGCTTCATCTCGCTTGTCAATTTCATCTACTGGATGTCGTCAAAATACCTTCTAACTACTAGGCAAGTATATCTAGCTAATTAACTGTCATATTATTTATTTTCAGTATTTATTTTATTTTTTTCTAATTTGTTATTTTTAATTGTTATAAACTGCACGTCCAAGCCATACTTGGGTGCAAGCGACTCTATTAGTCGTTTTTTTATTGTTTTACTTTATTTTATGCATGTTGACTTAGTTTTAGTGGACTACCTTCTTGTTGTAGAATATTTTTATATCCCCTTTGGCCATGACACTCTCACTACACAATTTGAGATATTTTGCTATGGGTACGGCTTGTATATTGATTGGCCATCTCTATAGTCATGTGTCGGATAGATGATCGTAACTGCTACGATTAAGGTATAGAGACTCGAGCAGTTTCAAAACTGGGCGGGTCATGGACATGACTTGGTCAGTATGGTTAATATTGGGAGAGGACAGTCACTAGTGCGTATGGGAAGCCAACAGGTAAACCATAGTTTTCGAAAGGAACTATGGCGGGATTATATTAGCAATTACCCTCTGACGTTTTGGACGTTACGGCCGGATACGTATGACTGGATGCCAGTTACGTACAAACGACATTTATAAGTTGATTTTATGATATATTGGTTTGTGGATGAGATTAGTTTCATGGTTACGACTCTTCCATCGTCACTATATATTTCTCTCTTTTTGTTGGTAGTAGATTTGTCTCCGTCCAAAGTTTTGTACAAATGACATTTATAAGTTGATTTTATGATATATTGGTTTGTGGATAAGATTAGTTTCATGGTTACTGTATTTTACAGCTTATGTATACATAGGAGGTTCCATATATTGGAGTATGCTTCGTATGTATACAGCTGGTATGTCTACGTACTTGGTCCTAAGCAATTTGGGACTGGGACGTTACACAACTCTCGACCAGACACTGTGATCCAAAGCTGTGTGTTAATAGGAACAATCAGGGAAACAGCCAGGCTGGCTAAAGCATCTACTTCTATATTATGTAATCGAGGCACGTGCTCGATAAAGAATCCAGCGAAGGTAGAAGCCAACTCAATCGTCGCTTTGTGATATGGGATGAGATCTTTATGAAGAACTTCATAATCCCCTCGAACCAGACTAACTATTAGCTTAGTGTCTCCAAAGGCTTCAAGATAGTCAACTTCTAGTTGTTTTGCCAGCTGAAGGCCGATCAGTAGGGCATTATATTCGGCCACGTTGTTGGTACAAGGTTCCACGAAAGAAAACACACGGTGCATAACCAGATAATCGGGTGAGACAAGCCCGATCCCTACTTCGGCCATAATATTTCTTTTAGGTCCTGTTCTTGATGTACCGTTAAAGAACATTCGCCAAATGGTGATTTCCTCAGTTGCAGTGTTAGACTCAACCATTTTATCTGGGATTTTATCGTAGAGTTTGGAAGGTTCTGGCACTGGATGAGCTACTAAGAAATTAGCTAATGCTTGGCCTTTTACTGCCTTCTGAGGGACGAACAGCATATCGTATGGAGTCAGCAGCATTGCCCATGTAGCTAAACGGGAATTAAGAGAACCCGGTTTAGTCATGAGTATTCTGAGAGGATTGACTCTAGATATGATGTGGATAGTCTGCCAAGACACATAGTGACGTGTCTTCTGGATACCAAATACCAGTACGAGACATTCTTTTTCTACATGTGTGTATCTGTGCTCGGCACCAACCATCGTACGGCTGAGGTAGTAGATTGCTTGTTCATGACCACCTTCATTCTTCTGAGCTAACAGGGCACCAAGAGAATGATCTATAGCGCGGACATATAACAAGAAAGGCTTTCCGACTATCGGATCCACCAATACTGAGGGGCTTGCGAGATACTTCTTGATGTCGTCAAATGTACGCTGACATTATTCAGTCCAGACGAAAGATACTCCTTTCTTTATGAGCTGAGTAAACGGTTGACACCTTCCAGAAAGATTTGAAATGAATTGTCTGATGTAGGCTAACCTTCCTTGGAGTCCGTGTAGCTCTTTGAGATTTCTTGGAGGATGCATATCGAGGACAGCTTTAACCTTCTCCGGGTCAAGATGTATACCCTTTGAAGTGATAAAAAAAACCAAAGAACTTGCCGCTGGAGACTCCCAGAAAAGACTTGGTTGGATTCATCTTGAGTTGGTGTGAACGTATAAGTTCGAACACCGTTCTCAAGTTTTGGAGGTAGTTGCCATTGAGACGACTTTTAACTATAATATCATCTACGTAGCATTCCACTGTTTTGCGTAAATGATCGCAAAAAATTGTGTTTATAGCTCACTGATATGTCGCACCCGCATTTTTCAATCCGAAGGGCATCATCGTATAGTAGTATACCCCTAACGGTGTTCGAAAATATATGTGTTTCTCATTATCGGGGAACATCTTGATATGGTTGTAGTCTGAGAACCCATCCATAAAGGATATTTGCTCAAAGCCATAAGTATTGTCGATCATTATGTCAATGATTGGTAGAGGGAACTCATCTTTTGGGCATGCAGAGTTCAAATTATGGTAATCAATATAGACTCAAACTTTACCATTCTTTTTTATGACCGGAAAAATGGTAGCGACCCTGTCAGGGTGTTGTTCCTCGCGGATGAAACCGCTTGAAATAAGCTTTTTGACTTCACTTTCAATGGCCTCCATGATATCTGGTCGGAACCGCTGTTACTTCTGCTTCACTAGCTTAGCTTTAGACGAGATATTTAGGCGGTACATAGCAACTTTAGGGTCTAAGCCTGGAATGTCTTCATAGCTCCATGTAAAGAAGTCGATATATTCTTTTATAAGCTGTATAAGTGATTGTCGTTCTTTACCAGACCGACTTTTACTGATAAAGATTGGTTTAGGAGATGATTCATCTCCTAAATTAACTTGGACGACTGCATCTTCAGTAGGTAGTTCACGTTGTTCGAAACGTAACTCTCACCTGGTGTCCATCTTTTGAGCCTATTGTTCGAGCTCGATTGATTGGACATCTTCTGCAAGTTAATTGACACCATGTTGACGGATAGAGTTGCTTTGAGCATGCCTCCAATACTGGAGTCTGAATCCCAGAGGCAGGTATCAGAAGAATGAGAACAATGATCAACTTCAATATCTTATCCTTGAGGAGTTGTTGGAGGAGTAACTTAACCCAAGCCAATACTGTTTCGTTGATAATAGTTCTCGGGTTTATCGGGAGGAGCAAAGTGACGTATTGGCAATCGTCGTCCTTTACCGTGGTTTAGTCCTTGGTCGCTTTTTATATCATATCCCATGTTTTGGATGATATTCTTGGCCTGCTAACTATATCGGTAAAGCTGTATTTTACCTGAATCATAGTCGGCTTCGGTGTTGTAATCGGTAGTAGTGAATTCCTGAACGAACTTTCTTTCGCCAGTTATTCGACCGAAGATAATTAGTTCACCCTTCTTTCTAGCTGGAACGATGAAGTAGTGGATATCTTGTAACGCCCCAGAACCAGAATACTGGAGAGCGGGGGCGGACATAGCCAGCTACGTATATTGAAGTACAACCCACCTCGCTATACGGTCACGACTGTCTAGATACATGAGAGTTTAACTAGAAGCCATCGGTCTCTTATGGTCATGAACAAGCCTATTGTCTCAATTTCAAGCAAGTAATAGTAGTTACAAGATGTCAGAGCACCAAATATACAATAGTAAGGCGTCCCATACAATACATATTTGGATGATCATGAAGCTAGTCATACAAAATGTGAAGACTAGCAAGAGTTCAGTCATACATGATCAACCCTAGGATTTGTTAATCATGCTATAGCCCGTAGGCAGACAGTAAGTAAAGGTGCAATCGAGCTAACACGTGCTCGTTGGCTAAACGCCTCAAAAGAATATTTTTACAATAGAGAGGGAGAGCAAAATAAAAATCCATTCGTTACCAGGATTATGCCTGGTGGTCACTTTCTGGCTGGAAGACAGGGAGATCCTCTGGTGCTACTCCGGTATCTGGTCATGCAAAACCAGCTGGGTCAGATCCCAGAAAGTGCAAGTGCCACAAAGGAGGCTTCACTTAAGAACTAAGACCAGCAATTAGCACAAAACATATTAATATAAGAAAAGAAAACAGAAGATATGGTCAATCATGATGATATACGATAAGATAACCATGGGACTGTTGGCCCATTGGTCATGGTCAAACCTGATTTTAATAATTGATCAAAATCTGTCTCGATATAAATGCAAGTCAATTCAGATGTTTACCTATGACGTTTTGAACACTGCTCAATGATGGATATCTACGATGTTCAAGACTGAAGCTGTTTGCCATTCAAAATATATTTCCTTCAAAGTATTGTAATTTTTCATTTTATTGAGTCTAGGAATACATTGTACACCAAGTCGTACTGGAAAATAGGCTGTCCGGAATCGTTTTTTAAAATTACCCTATCCTTTTAAAAATGACCTATGTTTTGAAAAATATCCTTTTTACTAAAAGCTTCTGAAGGACATTTCAAAAAGCTAAAACAATTTTTCTCAAAATCAACTGGCAGAACCCTAGCAGAACTCGGCCAGAGTTCGGCCAAGTTGAACGTTATGTGAACGTTTGATTTTGAACTTGGTCACCCGTCAGTTGCGGTTTGTTACTAAGAGTTATGTCCGAATTCTGCCCGAATTCTGTCAGAATTTTGTCTTTGGAAAAACTATAAATAGAGAAGGATTTCGATCATTTCAAATCACCAATTCACTTTCAATCTCTTCTCTTCTAAAGCTTACATTTTCTCCAAAGAGTTCTCAAAAGCTTATATTTTTAAATCCAAGCCAGTTACAATCCTTTAGTCGATTTGCCAGTACGGTACGGTCTAGAAGTTTTAGAGCGGTTGTAATCAGAGGCTTGATTGAAGAAACACCTCTTCACAATTAAAGTTGGTCGAGTTCTTCGTATCAACGCTCGCGTCTGTAGAAGTTGTAAGGACTTCGTATGAAAACTTACAGTATTTTTCAATAATGGATTCAACTAGAAGCTAGAGTTCTTTCGACTGGACTAGTCCTCACAAGAGGGAAACCCGTATAAATCTCGGTGTTTGCGTTTGCCTTCTGATCACTTTTCATTACTGTCATTTACTTTGTGATTATTTTTTATATCTGTGATCTCACTGCTAACGAGATTTTTAATTAGCAATATTCTGCTAACTAATTTATTCACCCTCCCTCTAGAGTATTCTGCTTTACGATTTCGTTCCTACAATTGGTATCAGAGCAGGCTCTCCATCTAGAGGTATTATATTCTGATCCCAATAGTTCCTACAATTGGTATCAGAGCGGGTTATACAGGTAAAGTAAGGTAAAATTGTAGTTATATTTAATTTTTATATAGATCACAGCATTACACATGGCAACTGTGAAATTCACAAGTGAAGGCCAAGACACAAACAGACCTCCACTGTTTGACGGCACTAATTACACTTATTGGAAAACACGTATGAGTTTCTTTTTGAAATCTCTTGATTTTGACTTATAGTCTGTAGTTATTGATGGCTATAAAAAGCTCCCTCGTATTAATGTTGATGGTGTTTTAGTTGAAAAACCCCATGACAAATATACAGAGGAGGAAAAGAAAAAGGCCAGTCTTGACGCACCTGCTATTAACGCATTATTTTGTACTTTATACAGAACTGAATTCAACAGGGTATCTACTTGCACAACATCAAACGAAGTGTGGAAACTTCTCGAAGTAAACCACGAAGGAGCAACACAAGTCAAGGAGTCAAAGATCAACAGACTTGCTCAGGAGTATGAGGCGTTCAAAATAAAGCCAAGTGAATCAGTCACTCAGATGTTTACAAGGTTCTTGGATATTATAAATCCTTTGTCTTCACTAGGCAAGGATTACAGTAACCATGAGAAGATTCGTAAACTTCTACGAGCCCTTACAAAGAACTGGATTCCAAAGGCTACATCAATCATTGAAGGGAACGACCTCTCAACAATGTCTCTGGAAACACTCATGGGTAAGCTACTCACTCACGAGTTAGAACTTCAAGACTTTGAAGATGCTACACCAAAAGAGAAGGTAGAAAAGTCGATCGCTCTCAAGGCTCAACATAGAGGAACTGTCGAAGATGACTCTGATGACAGCGACTTCGACTCTGAAGATCAAGCTCTTCTGGTAAGAAAATTCAAGAAGTTCATGAGATTTAACAGGAGAACAAAAGACAGCAACAAAAACAACAACGAGGAAGATCCTATTTGCTACAGATGCAAGAAGAAATGACACATAAAGAAAGACTGTCCGACAACATCATTATCAAAGAAAAACAGCAAATATGACAAAGGCTACCTGAAGAAATCTACATCAAGGAAGTATGCCAACACAAGCATTTGACATGAAAGTGAAGCCAGCGACTCAGAAGACGAACAATCAGATGACGCTGTAAATGTATGCTTGATGGCTTGCGATCAGGTAATCACTAATCCTCTATTTGACCCTTATGATGATTTCACCTTTGAGCAACTAGGAGAGGCTTTCAGTGACCTGCTAAATGATTACAGGAAACTGTGTAATAAATATGAAACCTCTAAGAAGGTACTCAAAGAGTACAAAGGTGAAATAGGAAGACTTACTGACCTACTAGATCATGTTAGACATAATGACTCTTCAAATGAGTCTGGTGAACTTTCTTCTATTAAGTTGTTGTTACACGAGACTGTTAACCTATCCGAAGAAAAAGACCAAACTATTTTCCAGTTAAAGAAAGACCTATCTAAGGAGAGAAAGAGTCTCCAGTGTGCACAGGTCAGATTAGAATCACTCACATCTGAATATACTAGATTATATGACACTTCCAAAAAGTTAGAAATTAGTTTAGGAAAACGACCTGAAGTTGTTGCTTCCTACTCTAACATGTGTCAATTACCGAATCATAGGAACACGCCCAACACTGTCAGACCAAACCATACCAAAACTATGCCCAAGAAGACTAATAGGCATGCATTCTTCTATACTAGAAAACCAAAACCTACCAATCATGTACCTCACACTACTTTCAACACTCAACATGCTAAATGTCAATATTGTAGCCTCATTGGTCATATATCTTCTGCATATAGAATCAGAAAGTTAGTAGATTTAAATATTTATGCATGGATACCAAAAACTAACCAGTCATGACCCTACGAGAAATGGGTACCAAGAGTTTTATCTGCAAATTATTTCGTAGGTGGGACGCCCTTCACATGCTATGAGCAAATGGATCCTCGACAGCGGTTGCTCACGGCACATGACCAGTGACGCTTCATTATTTACAACACTGTCGAAGAGGAATAAAGAAGGATATGTCTCCTTCGATAATAATTTAAGAGGGTACATAATCGGTATCGGTAATATTGGTAAGGCTCCCTATCCAGTGATTAAAGATGTTTGTCTAGTTACTGAGTTAAAACATAATCTGCTCATCATAAGCGATTTAGCTGATCACGATTATGGTATTAACTTCGTAAAAGATAAATGTACTATAGTTGATAGTTTAAATGGTAGTATTATATTTGAAGGTATTAGGGAAGACAACATATATGTTTTCTATTTATTGGAAGATGCTAACAAAGTAGGTAGATGTTTGATGGCCAAAAGCGTTGAGAGTCAACAATGGCATATGAGACTCGGTCATACAGACTTGGATACAATTTCAAGACTATCTACAAAGAAGTTGGTACGCGGCTTACCGGATATTTCTTTCAAGAAGGATACGGTATATAGTGAATGTGAAAAGAACAAAGCTACAAAATCCGCATTCAAATCCAAGAACGTTGTAAGTACCACTAAACCTTTACAACTGTTGCATATGGACTTATTTGGACCAATTAGAATTGCTAGTCTAGGTGGTAAGTTATATGCATTTGTCATTATAGATGATTTTTCTAGATATACATGAGTTCATTTTCTTGCACCCAAGAACGATGCATTATCAGAATTCGTCACCTTTTGTAAGAAAGTACAGAATAAAAAAAGTGTTCATGATTACTTGCATTCGTAGTGATCATGGCGACGAATTTGAGAATGCAGAATTCAAGCAATTTTGTGACACACATGGTTATCTGCATGAATTCTCTTTCCCTAGGACTCCGCAACAAAATAGAGTTGTGGAACGTAAGAACAGAACTCTATCTGAAATGGCTAGAGTAATGTTAAACTAGTTTAGTCTACCTAGATACTTATGGGCTGAAGCTATAAATACAACATGCTATATTCTCAATAGGGTTCTAATTCGACCTATATCGAAGAAGACTCCCTATGAACTATGGTTTGATAGAACACCAAATGTTTTATATTTCAAGATCTTTGGTTGTAAATGTTATATTCTTAATACTAAAGATAGTTTGAGTAAATTTGATGAAAAGGCCGATGAAGGTATATTTTTAGGTTATGTAGCAAAGAGCAAAGGATACCGAGTCTTCAACAAAAGAACCGTGATCATCAAAGAATCTATCAATGTCAAGTTTGATGAGCTAAATTAACACTTAGACGATGATGACAATGAAGACATAATCACACCAAGTACAGCTATTGCAAAACCTTCACACAAAGATACAGAACCATCACATCAGGCATCAGATGAACCTCCAAACAAAGAAGCCAGAACTAGCAATCTTGAGACTACACCAAAAGAGATGAGATTCTTGGCTAATCATCCAAAGGACTTGGTAATTGGTGAGATTACCAAGGGTGTAAGTACTCGTTCCTCGAATAAAGATATAGCTTCTTGTGTTGCTTTTGTCTCGTAGTTTGAACCCAAAAATATTAATGAAGCATGTAGTGATAATTTTTGGTTAGATGCTATACAAGAGGAATTAGACAAATTCGAACGAAATCAAGTTTGGGAACTTGTTCCCAAGTCCATTGATTATCCGGTCATTGGCACCCGATGGGTATTCCGAAACAAATTGAACGAGAATGGTTTAGTGACTCGTAATAAGGCTCGACTCATAGCTCAAGGATACAATCAAGAAGAAGGTATCGACTACGATGAGACTTATGCCCCAGTTGCGGGATTAGAATCCATTCGCATGTTTTGTGTATTTATATGTTTTCATAATTTAAGTTATTTCAAATGTATGTCAAAAGTGCACTTTTAAATGGTTTTATAAGAAGAAGTTTATGTAGCTCAACCTCCCGGTTTTACTGATTTCAAATTTTCTGAATATGTTTTCAAGTTGAAGAAAGCCTTATACGATTTGAAACAAGCCCCTCGTGCTTGGTACGATGGTCTAAGCTCTTTTCTACTTGATAACGGTTTTTCAAAGGAAAAGGTTGATACTACATTATTTATAAAATCTTTGAATAATAATATTCTTTTGATTTAAGTCTATATAGATGATATTATTTTTGGATCTACTGATGAATCTCTTTGTCAACAATTTTCAAAGTGTATGCAGAATGAGTTTGAGATAAGAATGATGGGAGAGCTAAAATTCTTTCTCGGACTGCAAATCAAACAAACCAACAATGTGACGTTCATAAATCAAGCAAAATACATAAAGGATCTGTTAAAAAAGTTCGACCTGGAAGCAGCAAAGCCACTTAGCACTCCAATGGCGACCTCAACCAAGCTTGATATTGATGAACAAGACAAACCCGTCGACATACATAAGTATCGAGGTATGATCGGTAGCTTGCTATATTTAACAGCTAGTCGACCAGACATTATGTTTAGTGTTTGCTTATGTGCACCCTTTCAAGCTAATCCTATGGAATCACATCTGTGCGCAGTTAAGCGTATATTTCGATACCTTAAAGGCACTTCTTCTATCGACTTATGGTATTCCAAAACCACGTCGTTTGACCTGATCAGTTATTCTGATGCTGATTTTGCCGGATGCAAAGTACATAGAAAAAGCATTAGCGGCACATGTCATTTCCTAGGAAAAGCTCTAGTCTCTTGGTTTAGTAAGAAGTAAAATTCTGTTGCTTTATCAACAACCGAGGCTGAGTATATCGCGGCAGGACATTGTTGTGCACAAATTTTATGGATGAAACAAACTTTAGAAGACTATGGATTGCATTTTACACATATATCCATTTTCTGTGACAACACTAGCTCTATTAATTTGACTAAGAATCCAGTATGTCACTTTCGTACTAAACATATCGAGATTCGACATCACTTTCTTAGAGATCATCAACAAAATGGAGATATAGACCTTGTATACATAGACACACAGAATCAATTAGCTGACATACTCACAATACCTCTAGCGAAAGATCGTTTCAATTATCTACGTCGAGAATTAAGAATTTTAGATACAATAATATTAATTAATTTTATTTTATTAATTAATTTATTCGATACTCAAAAACTGTTTTCGAGACAAGCCTAAAAAGAGTCTGTCTGTCACCACGACTACGGTCGAAGCGAAGCGATACTTAATAGTTCTCCGGTGAACCTCCGTTAGCTGGGACAGTACTCCTACAGCTAATCTGAGACAGATATTGAGTAAAGAATATTAATTTATAAAATAATATTAATTATATTATTTTGAGATTTAAAATTACTAAACTCTGAATTGAATATTTGAAACGAATTAATGAAAAAGATGTGGCCTATTGTTATTTTTTTACCACATATATAGCCAGGCAACCCTTGGCGAATTCGGCCCGAGTTCGGTCCGAATTCTGCCAGAGTTTGGCTAGGTATATATATATATGTACTAGCCAGAACCCGAGGCCCCCATCTTCTTCATTCTTCCAAACTACATCAAACAGCAGCAGCAACGCCCCAAAACCCTAGCTCTTCTCCACCTTTGTTCTTCCAATCCGCGTAGAGATCTTCGTCCAAACTTTGGATTCGTACGGAAAATTTTGTCCTCTACAACATATCCAATTCTCAGAAGGTATAATTCCTTCTCTCATCCACTTTTCAATTATTAGGGTTTCTAGATTTTGGGATAGAATGCTTAAGGGATTCAATCCTTTTAAGAGGAAGAAGCCCAATGCCATTGAAGAGGCATCGTCTTCGGATCCGCATACGGATTCCCTCTTTTCTCCGGTCCAATCGGATGACGGTGCATCGGACGAATTTTACTTCAAAACTCCCGACCAAGCCCTATTTGGTATACCGATTTCATTATGCGTACTATTTGTACCGGATCTCCGATCAAGTGGACTGTCTTTCCTGACCACCGTCCTTACTTTGACGCATTAGGGTTATAACACTTTATTTCTTTACAATTCCCTATAGCTACTAATGCCATTAGATTATTTTACTGTAATTTCGTGTTAGACACTTTTACCGCGAGAACATGTGTCGGAGGGACAGATATTGAGTTTACTGATAAAACGTTAGCGAAAATCCTTGGTATTCCAAACAAAGGTGCCCCGCTCGATGACATTACTGATTTCGATTTCCCCGATGGTATGACTCTTGTTAGTTTCAAGAATGAGCTTTATGCGCCCGCACGTGCTCGTCCTGGAAAGTTCAACGCCAATAACTTGAACTTGTTTAACTACGAATTATATTGCATCATCTATTCCACTTTACTTTCGAAATACACTTCCAAAGATGATGTCACTGCACTTGAGCTTTCTGCTCTATATCACATTCTTAAGGGGATTCCTTTTTCTGCCCCTAAGACTATCATTCAGATGATGGGTACATATCTCGGAAGAGACCGCAATCTCTCTTATGCGATGATCATCCCACGCATCTTTCAGAGATTTGATATTGACTTATCCACTTGTGCACTTGACCTGAGCCCAAGTTCCTCAAAATCTCTCGTCGCAGCATTACCACTGTTCCTCCACCTAGTGCACCTGCTCATCCTGTACCTACTCCCATAGCACCTGGTCCTCCTCAGTCCTACCCTATGACATTTGAAGGTATTCATCAGCACCTATCAGATCTGTAGCCATTCTATGTTGACACTTCCAGGGAACGTGAGTTACGTGACGTGACTCAGTTCCAGGCTATTGCCAACTCCTTTACTGATCTGAGATTTGCGCAGACAGGTCACTCAGCTAGCTCTCTACCTCGGGACCCTTCTATTTCTGGCTACCTTATTGATGATGAGGCGGTCCACTCTCTGTTCCAGCCAGGGAACGCTTACGATTGGTATTGTACTTCTGGTGCCACTCCTCATGCTTCTGGAGCTGGTACTTCTGGAGCTGGTCCATCTGGACATGCTGGCGCTGCAGCCGATGACGATAATGATGAGGATGATGATTTTTGAGATGTTACATATTGAGACTGATATTTTTGTCTTATGTTTACTTGGAAGTGCTCCGACATTCCAAGATATTATTAGCACTCTTTATTTTAGTTATTATTTGTGCTTTTCATAGATATGGTTTTATTATGCCTCCGTTTGGCATATGTTTCACTTAGTTTATTATTCAGCATTTTATTTATTTCAGCTTTATTATAGCATTATCTCTCTTTTTATGCTTCCATATAAACTGCCTGTGACAAATACTATGCCTGTGTTGTTTATATAATTTTTCTTATACCATCCCTGCGATGAATGTTTTATATATATTTCTTGTGTTTCTTCACTGTTTGTTACTTATACATTTATTGCGGGGGAGCTTTCTCTTTTGTAATTATTTTGCTAAATGACAACGGGGGAGAAATAGGATCTAACATCTTAATGAATGCAGGTTATGAACAATTTTTGTTTTCTCTGGTATTACACATTTTTGAATTGATCCATACTTAGATGTTATATCGGCAAGGTTTGTCAATTATCAAAATGGGAGAGATTGTTGGCCCATTGGTCATGGTCAAACCTGATTTTAATAATTGATCAAACTCTGTCTTGATATAAATGCAAGTCAATTCAGATGTTTACCTACGACGTTTTGGATACTGCTCAACGATGGATATCTACAATGTTCAAGACTGAAGCTGTTTTCCAATCAGAATGTATTTCGTTCAAAGCAATGTAATTTTTCATTTTATTGAGTCTAGGAATACATTGTACACCAAGTCGTACTGGCAAATAGGCTGTCCGAAATTGTTTTTCAAAATTACCCTATCCTTTTAAAAATGACCTATGTTTTGAAAAACATCATTTTTTACAAAAAGCTTCTGAAGGACTTTTCAAAATGCTAAAATGATTTTTTTTCAAAATCAACTGGCAGAACCCTAGCAGAACTCGGCCAGAGTTCGGCCAGGTTGAACATTATGTGAACGTTTGATTTTGAACTTGGTCACCCTTCAGTTGCGGTTTGTTACTAAGAGTTCTATCCGAATTCTCCCTGAATTCTGTCAGAATTCTGTCTTTGGAAAAACTATAAATAGAGAAGGATTTCGATCATTTCAAATCACCAATTCACTTTCAATCTCTTCTCTTCTAAAGCTTACATTTTTTCTAAAGAGTTCTCAAAAGCTTACGTTTTCAAATCCCAAGCCAGTTACAATCCTCTAGTCGATTTGCCAGTGCGGTACGGTCTAGAAGTTTCAGAGCAGTTGTAATCAGAGGCTTGATTGAAGAAACAACTCTGCACAATTGAATTTGGTCGAGTTCTTCGTATTAAAGCTTGCGTCTGTAGAAGTTGCAAGGACTTCGTATGCAAACTTACGGTATTTTCCAATAGTGGATTCAACTGAAAGCTAGAGTTCTTCCGACTAGACTAGTCCTCATAAGAGGGAAACCAGTATAAATCTCGGTATTTGCGTTTGCCTTCTGATCACTTTTTATTACTGTCATTTACTTTGTGATTATTTATTATATCTGTGATCTAACTGCTAACGAGATTTTTAATTAGCAATATTTTGCTGCCTACTCTATTCACCCCCCTCTAGAGTATTCTGCTTTACGATTTTGTTTCTACAATTGGTATCAGAGCAGTCTATCCATCTAGAGGTATTATATTCTGATCCCAATTGTTCCTACAGGGACTATTCAGATAAACAAGTTATAACCCTTAAACCAAATAAGGACCGGGGTTGTAATCCTTCATCTGAACGGAACTTGGTTTCCTACAATTTAACGGTAAAGTAAAGCACAAGCATTCAGGTCATGTAACAATCTTATACAGGACCAGGACAAGACTAGACTGGGTTAGACTCCATCCACTCAAATCACGGCTAAATAATGAGTACGGCTTGATACTTTAACTAACTAGGGTTATCACAGGCCTAATTACTAACAAGATGCAATAAGATTATTCCACAGCCACAAGCCCTACAGACCATCCAGGCTATCCGGACGAAAATTAGGGGTTGAATTCATGTAGGTACATTGTCCCAAGAACACATGTACCCTTAAATAGCTTGAAGGGTGCAACACATGACAGTGTGCTGGAAATGTGCCCTACTCGACGGCAGGCTAAAGATCCCATGATGGGGCACCCAGATAACGGGATTGCCTGTGGCTGAGAATTATCTTTATGGCTACTGGATTATTCTAGTTATTAGCCTTAATCAGTTTAAGTAGGTACCCCTGACCGTGGTACTCAGGGGTCTCTACCCTAGACATGATGTAAGACCATACTAGTTCACTTGTACAAACACAATCATCCACGGTGTTCAAGCCATTCATTTTTGTCATACCATTCTTGTCATGTCATGCTAGCCGTCGCAACAGCTTTCAGTAGTTCCCATCGGGCTTGCTTACCATATCATGCTATGTCATGTTAACTTCATACCATGCCGTATACAATTATCATTTCAAACATATTAAGTAAATTCGTGATTATCAAGTTTATGACAAAAGGCATAAGGATATAAAAGGGTAAAGGCGAGAGTCTGCTCGACCCAGGGTAAAGGTGTACGCCTTAGGGACTCAAGTCTCTACGTGCGTACCACTACGCTTGGCCAAGGGGCCTCAAGCGTAAGTGGCTTACGCGAGCAAGAGCAAGGTAAAATAGCTCTACGCGAGCAAGGGTGCATGCGGGTGGGGTTTTATGCGAGCCAGGGCTTTACGCTAGCAAGCCGTAGGCAAGCGAGGCTCTACGCGAGTGAAACACTACGTGAGCAAGCTCTACGCGAGGGAAACACTCGAGCAAGACTTTACGCACTCGAGAGTCTGCTCGAGCCAGGGTTTTACGCGAGTACGATTTTATGCGAGCGGGAGGGCCCCGAGCGTAAAATTCGAATAAACTTGGCACAGAACGGAGTACGCTGGCACGCAAATGTGTGTGCTTAAAAGGCCGAATAATATGCTGTCACATAAAACGTGGGCGTAAAGGCTAAATACTACGCTAACACGTTTAGAACGTGTGCGTAAAACTTCATCTTCTCCCCATGGCCAAGACAAGCAGGCGTAAAAGCTCACGAACTCAAGTAAGCCCCATCTCGGTCAAATCTCGATGAAATCCAACCATTCAAGAGCCAAACTTGCGTAAAATCGAAATCCCTACTACATGGAACTCTCCATTTCGAAAATAACCAAGTTTTGGAAGATCAAAACCATGAAGATCAAAAATGCTAAAACTTAGATCTACACGAAATGGGCCATGAAATTTGAAAATGCTAAATACTAAAGTGACTTAGAATCTCATGAGGAAGACAATAAAACAACAAAATTTGAGTTCCTCCATGAAGCAAGTTGCACTTGCCTAAGCCTCTCTCTCTCTAGTCAGTGGAGAGAGTTAATGGAGGAAGGAGAAGAGTAAATGAAGAAGTGAATGAAGAGAGAGAATGGGTTGGTGGGTTAATAAATGAGGGATGGTGGTAGGTAGGGGTTTACATTCCAACCCAAACCGAACCCAACCGAAACCGATGCATGCCAGAACCATGAAATGCTAACTAACTCATGCCAATGCAGAACCCAAGGCTAGTCAATCAGGACAAGTCTAAATGCAAGTCTGAGATTATGTATACGCATACCAAAATACGTAATACGAGCTACAGGTGCTACAACTCTACCCACCTTAAAAGAATTCCGTCCTCGAAATTTAATTAAGAGGCTAGAGGGACAAGGACAAGCTATACTAATCAGTCTACCTTATAATCATTCTTTCAAGCAAGGAATCGAGAGTATAAGGCATAAGAAAGACATTATACCTTACGAGTCAAACATGTCGGGATATCGCGATCGGATATCATCCTCACGCTCCCACGTTGACTCACCCAAAGAGTGATGACCCCAAGCAACACGGACTAACTTGATAGTCTTGTTCTTGAGTATCTTCTCTCTTCGGTCCAATATGGATACAGGCCTTTCCTCATACGAAAGGTTGGTACCGACAACCAATTCCGAATGTTCAAGGACATGACTCGGATCCGGGATATACCGTCGCAATTGGGATACATGGAAGACATCATGCACCTCACGTAACGACGGCGGAAGAGCGAGACAATAGGACACATCTTCTACTCGCTCCAGATGTCAAACGGTCATATATACCTAGGACTAAGCCTTTCCAGTACGCCAAAACGAATAACGTCATGGGTAGGCGAGATCCTCAGGAATACATGGTCGCCGACAGAAAACTCAAGGGGACGCCAATAAGAATCAGCCCAATGACGCTGGCGATCTTGTGCGACACGAAGATGATCTCTCACTCTTCTGACCACCTCAACTGTCTGAGTAATCATTTCCGGACCGAGCATCTGCCTCTCTCCAACATCGTCCCATGCTAGCGGGGATCTGCATTTCCTACCATAAAGTGCCTTGAACGGTGCTATCTGGATACTGGCTTGGAAACTGTTGTTATAGGAGAGCTCCACGAGATGCAGGTGATCTTCCCATGAACCACCGAAGTCGAGTGTACATGATCGTAACATATCTTCCAAGGTTCGTATGGTACGCTCTGACTGACCATCTGTCTGCGGATGATAAGCTGAGCTGAACTGGAGATGAGTTCCCAAACTCTCTTGTAGGTTGCGCCAAAAGTGCGACGTAAATCTTGAATCTCTGTTCGAAGTAATACTGGCTGGTACACCGTAAAATCTAACGATCTGCCTGAGGTACATCTCTGCTAGCTGAGCCGTCGACTGAGCAACTCTAAAAGAGAGAAAATGAGCCATCTTAGTAAGCCTGTCGACTACAACCCAGATAGCATCTCTCCCAGCTGGGGATCTAGGTAATCCTGTTACAAAATCTATGGTAATGTGCTCCTATTTCCATTCTGGAATCGGTAAAGGCTGAAAAAGTCCAGCTGGCCTCTGATGTTCAGCTTTAACTTGTTGGCAAACCAAATACCGAGAGACATACCGGGCTATCTCCCTTTTCATGCCATTCCACCAAAAATACTGCCAGATATCTCGGTACATCTTCGTACCACCGGGATGAATCGAATACTAAAAACTGTGAGCTTCTGCCATGATCTCCTATCTGATATCACCACTAGGTACACAAAGACGCCTCCCATGCCGAAGTGTACCGTCCTCATAGATACATAACTCTTGTCTTCACCCTGCTACACATTCCGTCCTAAGCCACTGAAGCTTAGAATCCGCTGACTGAGCTAACTTGATCCTCTCAACTATACTGGACTGAACTTGCATACTAGCCATCAACGCCACATGGGTAGAAAGAACAACTTCAATACCCATCTTCTGAAGGTCTGTTAACAACTCTGGTTGTGCTGTTAGAAAATAAGCTCCGGCTCTCCTGCTCAATGCATCTGCTACTACGTTGGCCTTTCCATGATGATACTGCAGGTTGATGTCATAATCCATGAGTAGCTCTAGCCACCTCCTCTGACGCATATTAAGATCCTTCTGAGTGAATACATACTTCAAGCTCTTGTGGTCGGTGAAAATCTCCACCCTATCTCCATACAAGTAATGCCTCCACAGCTTAAGTACAAACACTACTGCTGCCAGCTCCAAGTCGTGGGTCGGGTAATTCTTCTTGTCACGACCCGTACCTATCGTAAGGGTACGAGTACGTAACAGCGCCTAGCCTACGTCGCAGTGTCCGCAAAAGAACGCTGTTCTAGGTCATGAACTATGACTAACTAATATCAATATACTCTTCAAAAAGGAGGCCAATACAGAGGTACAACTCAATCACAATCTGAGGTAGAATATAGCACGATAGAAATAGATAAGAAATCCTCAACTGAGGTACAGCAGAAAGAAATAACAAAGTCTCAACATCTCTAAAATATACAACTCTGAAAATAAAGACAACATCTAAACATGAAAAGAAAGGACAGTCTAAGCTATCTATCTACACTATGCAAGGTATCGTCCTCAGCAGCTGCCTGAACCTCCCCAGGGGTCCAGGTCGCGAGTGTCATCTAGGCAAGCTCCAAAGTAAGGGGTATAGGGTTTCTCATCATCCTCTGTAAAATTTTCAACAGGTCCAGTCAGGATGGGAGCGAGCACAGTACATCTCAACAGTTCATAGCAGGTTAGAAAATATAATCATGCAGTAAAGTAAGATATAGATACTGAAGGAAATGTAGTATGTAAATAGAAAGAGAACTGTAATAGAAATATCTACTATAAGTAGAGAGCTACCCGTGACTAGTGATTTAGAGTACAAAGTCGACATGTGAACGGCTTGATTTGCACATGGCTATACTAAAGAGGCGTACATGGCTATTCTACTTTGGAATTGTTCATATGGCTATTTATACTCCTCTGTACCCCCAATCAGTACACAAGGATCCAACCAGATTATGTTATGATTCTATGTAACGGCCTCCGAAGGGTGGTAAGCCCCCGAAGGGTGGTATGCCCCCGAAGGGTGGTAAGCCCCCGAAGGGTGGTACATAGTAGTCCCATAAATGGGGATTCTGGAAAACCCAATAAATAGGATAAGGATTCAAAGAAGACTCTGTGATCATAAGAGTATATGTCACAAGTGATCAAAGAACTAAAGAAGCATAGTGATACGCCATAAAAGTGAAACGCACAGAACATAGAGTACCCGATGCTTCCTGAAGGGATAACATCTCAAGAAGGGATCCATATAGTACTAATCCGTGTGACCAACGTGACAGTATGAAGTAAAGTAATTTAATACAGGAAAATAATTCTAAGCAGGATATAAAATGATCAGAGAATGTACTCGCCTCATATCTGAATGTCTAAAGTAAATATACTGTCCGAGATGAGATACCTGACTCCTAGTTAGAGCAACACAAGTCAAGATGTATACAAGGGATGATAAATGTAATCTACAATGCATCTGTATGCTGTCTAGGTCAAACTAGACTAAAGTAAACACTTGGTCAACTCCAGTCAACTACACTAGTCAAACTAGGTCAACTAAACCATTCCAAGTCTAAACCTAGACTAACAAGTCATTCTAGGTCTAGCCAAAACTATCCTAGCAAGCACACTCCATTTCAAGGCTATACAAGCCTACAACACCCAATCTATGTCGCATGCATACATTAGTATCATAGGATATACATTAGGCAACATTCACATAGAGTGTACATGTCTACTCATATCTACACATGCCCATATTAGTTTAGATCAATAGGCATATCACACATGGCATGGGTTCATACATTACATGGCATTTTAGCTAAGTTATCATAACATGGCTTACATTTTAGTTTTAGACAAAACATACATAGCCAACATTGTATAGGCTAACATTGCATATTTATATATATAATACATATATACTCACTACATATAAGGCATACCTATATATATATAGGAAATTTATCCATGGCTATATGCCCACATACATATGTATATTCATATATTTACTCATACACACACAACTCTAAACTCACACACACATAGGCTTATAGGTTCACATATATATATACATATATGGGTATGTAGTGGACTGACTTAGGCTGTAAAAGGGGTAAATATGGACTGATATTGGCTGTCTATTGGGACTGATATTAGAGGCTGGATATAGGGCAGGGAATGGACAGGTTTGGGGCTAAATGTTGGCCTAGATTTGGGACTAGTAAGGGCTGTTTTGGGATAGCCACTTAGTGGCTAGGTTAGGACTGAACCAAGGGCAATTATGGGCATGTTATGGGGGCCAATATGTGGGCTGATATTAGGCTGGATTGGGGACTGCATTTGGGTTGAAATGTATGGGGCTGTATTAAGTGGTTTAAGGGCTGTCATTGAGGGTGCTATGGGACTAATTTTGAGAGTCCTATAAGTCCTGAACATGGGCTGAACATAAGGCAAAAGGGGGCTGAACATAGGTGGACTGAAAACATATGACATGAATATGTGTGTATAGACTGAAACATGTGTGTGTGTGTAGGAACAATTGTGTGTAGGTTAGCATGGTATGACAGGAACATGTGAAATGTGTGTATGAGTATACATGAGATAAGTGACAGTGCAAAAATGGGAAGGAAACCAATTCAGTTGCAATTGGGAAAGGCAAATCAGTGTGGCAGGACATTAGTGTGTGTGTGTGTGTCAATAGAATATAGAGTGTGTGTTAGAGTGTGCCATAGGGTATGGGAACCTTTGTGCAGTGTTCCAGTGAGGGGAAAATCAGAGCAGTGTGCGTGTATGTGACTATGTGACAATGTGTGTATCACAGGAATACAGTAAAGTGTGTGAGAGTGCACTGTGTGTGTGAGGAAATGTGAGGGTGTGTGTAGTGTCCTGTGAACAGGAAAGTATAGGTGTGTATGTGTGGCAGGCAAATAGATGTGACATGTGTGTAGGAATATATGTGAACTGTATGTGTGTGTCTCAGGATATTAACTCAGGGATTGACAGCACATACATTCTCAGGATTTAGGATTTAAAATAGTGTATCATAGTGTCTCACGTATGGGAAATGACAGGAATTCAAACTCAGGTATTTAAGAAGAAATGGAAATCAATTCTTAGTTTAATAAGGAGAACAAGACAGTTTAAAATAGGAATAATATCATTCAAATGAAAACCCAATTCACATTAAAGTAAAACTCAGTTTTTAAAGGCTAAAATCCAAACCCCATTTCATTTTCAGGTTCATGGTTTCATTGAAGATACAAATCTCAGTTATCATAATTTCAGTTAAAAGGTACAGGGAATAAATTGGTGTGTAACAGAAATGTAAATCAGTGTGTATAGGGAATAGGTAACAGGAATAGGTAAATCTCAGATTTCAGAATGTGTGTGTGTATGGACTGTGTGTGTGTGTGACTTAATTAGGAGATCAACTCTCAAATTTTAGATTCCTGAAACAATAACAGTGCAAAGAGCAAGCAGTGCAACCAATCTCACATTTCAACCCCATTGCATCAACACAAATTGAATTGAACATGTACTTCAACCCTAACATGTGTGGGTGAGTCCAAATTATCATTTAATCACCATTTAAATAGATAAAATATAAATCAAACTCAGGAAAAATGTTTCAGTTGAGTGGTATCAGTCATACACATTGATTTCGAAAGCCATCCAATGCTAACTTCTCATTTCAGTAATCAACAACCTAATCTAATATGTACAATCTAGCTAACATGAACTAACACATATGTCCAAGGATTAAAATGGCAAATTAATCATTAATTTAAACAGTTTGAAACTGGAATAAACTTCAGAAAATTAGAAACTGAATGCATGTATCAGTTACAATAGGAATTCCACATTACGAAAACCAAAATCCTAAGGAACACACAATCAGGCATATGGACGTGTCCCCCATGTGTACTCGTGTCGGGGGGGTGTTCTCGTGTCCACATTGCTGGACACGAGGTGTCAAACCTTAAAGTGCAGCATCAGTGAAGAAGAGCAAAACACAGTATCGTGCAGAGATGTCGTGTCAAAAATGATACGACACAGTGCTCGAGTGTCCACGTGGCCGTGTCTAGGGTTAGAGGGGGACTAGGGGTACGTGTACATGTGTCTGTATCGTGTCCAAGTGAGTCATGTTAGGAGTTATTTGTGTGTATCAGTGCAGAATTTTCCCGTGTGTACAGTGCGTGCAAAATCAGTACGCGCGTGTTTTCTTCGTACACACACATCGAGGTCGCACAAAATTTTTTGGGTGTGATGTCAGTCACGTCCCCGACCTTACCCTAAAATTTTGTGTCCAAACGTGTCGTGTGCAGCGCACACGACGTGTCCAGTAGCAGGACAGTGCACGAGGGTGTCGTGAAGTACATGCGTGTCCTATTTGGACACGGACACGACACAGAATCCAGCACAGTCTACACAAAATATTTTATACACACATAGATCTATAATTCCATGTAATTAGTTTCACAAAAATCAGAAATAAAATCCTAAGAGGCATTCCATCAAATACCTATACGTACACTATGACACGTGTCTATACGGATACCAAATGGACACGAATCGACACAAAACCAATACCTACGGCTAGGGGACACCTAGGGCTTCCTATCTATGCAAAGAAAACGAAATTTGGTGGAGGAAATAGGGATTTACCTATATGTTGAAATTCCAATGAGAAGCTCCAAAAAGGGGGTTTCTTCTTGATGACCAAGTGCTCCAAATTGGTTCAAACCTGAGATTTCTCTCCATGGACATGAAATAGAGTTGGATTAGGAACTAATGCAAAAGACTAGAGTGGAAAAGGAATTAAAATGAATAATCTATGGGTTGGGAAAGAATGGACAAACCTCTTTCTTCAAAACTTGGAGAAATTAATAAAAGAGGCAAGAACAAATGGAAGAGGCATTAAATAGGGTATGAAACCCTAAGTTGGCTGCCATGGGTGGGCTTGTTGGGGTTTGGGCTTAAGTCATGGGCCTATGATTTAATTCACAAGTCATTAAATCACAAGTCATTACATTAAACCATAAGTCATGACTTAATTTCACTAAACCTAATCCCCTCATTCTAAAACCAATCTCTAATGACTAAAATGGGTTAACTCAAGTTAGGCTAGGGTAACCATAGCTAGGGTTAGGTTCTAGGCTAGTCTACAAGTCTCAAACTAGTCAAGACTAACATAACACATAGCAATATTAATTAATAATAAATTCTCACAAATTCTCATAAATCATAATAAATTCAAATAAATCCTAAAATGACCAAAATACCCTCTAGGCTAAAATGTACTAGTTAAACATCCTAATCACATGGCTAGCTCTAGGTCAACAGTCTCTACGGTTTCACTAGCAAAACACCAAAATTATAAGTCATGATTTAAAATAGTTTAAAATGATTAAAAATTACCAAAAATCATATTATTATTTAAATATCATAATTAAATAAATTAAAGTATAAAATTTCAAAATTACCCTTATTTTAGAAACTGGGTGTTACAAGTCTACCCACCTTAGAAAAATTTTGTCCTCGAAATTAAAATAGTAGTAGTCCTTCTAGGTCAAACATAGTCAAGGGTCAGTCACTAGTCAATTTTCTTAACATCCTAGTACTTGGTCATCAGCTGGTCAACTTCTTAGAATTTTACCTATGCTAGCTACCTAAGTTTTGGCAACTAGAATTTATCAAAAGAGAAACTCTATATTAAGCTAGCTCTTAACTTCCCAATCCTATCAAGTCACCCATAACTAAATACCTACAAGCTAAGCACACCAATCCCAAATACCACATATACATAAACTCAAGAACAACAACCCATCCCATATATCCTAAGTATATCATCTGTAATCTATATGTATATAGGCCTCTCAGTCTTAGGTGAACTACAACTATACTCAAGGACATGCTCTGGTCACTGGGTGCCTCACAAGAAGGATAAAGGAAAACAATAAATAATCATCAAGGTTGTATGGCATACTAACATCCTATATGTGTAAACTGGTTGGTATTATAGATAACAGGAGAATCACCTACATTAGGTTACTATTCTAATACCAATGCTAACTACTATCTCTAGGGTACAAACATCCTACAAGTCGTCATATCATTATACTATGAAGGAACTATTTATGAATAAGCTCTACAAAACTAATATCCCAACTCCTAAGTTATTTACAACAACAGAAGGGTATGATATTTAAAACCTTCAAGATACAATCTGTTAATCATATGCGTCTGTCCACAATCATGTTGTCCAGAGTCTTCATCATGCTAGTGAGCAAGGCTACGATAATCATAGTGTCCTTGACTAAGGTATGTATCTCTAGGTTCATGGTATTTAAAATTTTTGTATTATCGCATGTGACGACGAAAACATTAAATTTCCCTACCCGAGAAATACATCCGAAATCTGACTACATGTCCCCACTATGCCAACTAACACGACCATCGAAGATTCTAGACTCCATAACTGAGGTGACCTAGCCCATATGATTTTTTCAGAAAGAAAAGAAGAAAACAAACATAACAAAAGAGCAACATAACAAAATTAATCAATCAACAAGGAATAGATGGAACCGGATTTCAAGGTAGTTATAAAAGACAATTTCGGGAATGGAATCAAGAAGAACGGAACTTGCAGCAAGATCTCCAATGGTGTGTACATCCTCGACAGTCCTGACGATAGCTCGCCCTATTGGTTTCCCCTGGTCTGCTGCTGATGCTGCATGAACCGCTGCTGCTGAGAGAATCAGAAATGACGAGAAAAAGTCTCTGTACAGACAGAGGTGTACCTCCAATGTAGCAGAAATGCCAACCTGAGTCGGCACAACAGGAGATGCGGTCTCGAGGCCCTGATGAACAGGACGAGAGGTGGCCAGCCTCTCGATAGTATTCCCCGAACCGGAGGGATGAGATCGTGTCTCCATAACCATCATGAAGACAGATCAAAACAAGAAGCAATTTCTGAGAATGGAGCAAAAATTCAAAGGAGGACAGTTTATATTCAAGGGAAATCAATAAGCAGCAATTTAGATAAAAAGAATCTGATTAAGAGTTTTTCCTAATGTGATTGAGTACCTCAAAAAATATCCTAATCCTACTACAGGCTGTAGTGATACTCTAGTTCGAATACCACTACATAAACTCGACCTGCATGGGCCACGACTAAAAATGTGTCACGACCCGCACCCATCGTGAGGGTACGAGTACGTAACAGCGCCAAGCCTACGCCGCAGTGTCCGCGGTAGAACGCTGTTCTAGGTTATGAACTATGACTAACTAACATGAATATACTCTTCAAAAATGAGGCCAACACAGAGGTACAACTCAATCACAATCTGAGGTAGAATGTAGCACGATGGAAATAGATAAAAAATCCTCAACTGAGGTACAGCAGAAAGAAATAACAAAGTCTCAACATCTCTAAAATATACAACTTTCAAAATAAAGACAACATCTAAACATGAAAAGAAAGGATAGTCTAAGCTATCTATCTACACTATGCAAGGTATCGTCCTCAGCAGCTGCCTGAACCTCCCCAGGGGTCCAGGTTGCGAGTGTCATCTAGGCAAGCTCCAAAGTAAGGGGTACAGGGTTCCTCATCATCGTCTGTAATATTTTCAACAGGTCCAGTCAGGACGGGAGTGAGCACAGTACATCTCAACAGTTCATAGCAGGTTAGAAAATATAATTATGCAGTAAAGTAAGATATAGATACTGAAGGAAATATAGTATGTAAACAGAGAGAGAACTGTAATAGAAATATCTACTGTAAGTAGAGGGCTACCAGTGACTATTGATTTAGAGTACAAAGTCGACATATGAACGGCTTGATTTGCACATGGCTATACTAAAGAGGCGTACATGGCTATTCTACTTTGGAATTGTTCACATGGCTATTTATACTCCCCCGTACCCCCAATCAGTACACAAGGATCCAACCAGGTTATGTTATGATTTTATGTAACGGCCCCCAAAGGGTGGTAAGCCCCCGAAGGGTGGTAAGCCCCCGAAGGGTGGTACATAGTAGTCCCATAAATGGGGATTCTGGGAAACCCAATAAATGGGATAAGGATTCAAAGAAGACTCTGTGATCATAAGAGTATATGTCACAAGTGATCAAAGAAGCAAAGTGATACGCCATGTAAGTGAAACGCACAGAACATAGAGTACCCGATGCTTTCTGAAGGGATAACATCTCAAGAAGGGATCCATATAGTACTAATCCGTGTGACCAACGTGACAGTATCAAGTAAAGTAATTTAATGCAGGAAAATAATTCTAAGCAGGATATAAAATGATTAGAGAATGTACTCGCCTCGTATCTGAATGTCTGAAGTAAATGTACTGTCCGAGATGAGATACCTGACTCCTAGTTAGAGCAACACAAGTCAAGATGTATACAAGGGATGATAAATGTAATCTACAATGCATCTGCATGCTGTCTAGGTCAAACTAGACTAAAGTCAACACTTGGTCAACTCCAGTGAACTACACTAGTCAAACTTGGTCAACTAAACCATTCCAAGTCTAAACCTAGACTAACAAGTCATTCTAGGTCTAGCCAAAACTATCCTAGCAAGCACACTCCATTTCAAGGCTATACAAGCCAACAACACCCAATCTATGTAGCATGCATACATTAGTATCATAGGATATACATTAGGCAATATTCACATAGAGTGTACATGTCTACTCATATCTACACATGCCCATATTAGTTTAGATCACTAGGCATATCATACATGGCATGGGTTCATACATTATATGGCATTTTAGCTAAGTTATCATAAAATGGCTTACATTTTAGTTTTAGACAAAACATACATAGCCAACATTGTATAGGCTAACATTGCATATATATATATATATAATACATATATACTCACTATATATAAGACATACCTATATATATATATATAGGAAATTTATCCATGGCTATATGCCCACATACATATGTATATTCACATATTTACTCATACACACACAAGTCTAAACTCACACATACATAGGCTTATAGGTTCACACATATATATATATATACATATATGGGTATGTAGTGGACTGACTTGGGCTGTGAAAGGGGTAAATATGGACTGATATTGGCTGTCTATTGGGACTGATATTGGAGGCTGGATATAGGGCAGGGAATGGACAGGTTTGGGGCTAAATGTTGGCCTAGATTTGGGACTAGTAAGGGCTGTTTTGGGACAGCCACTTAGTGGCTGGGTTAGGACTGAACTAAAGGTAATTATGGGCATGTTATGGGGGCCAATATGTGGGCTGATATTAGGCTGGATTAGGGACTGCATTTGGGTTGAAATATAGGCTGAATGGGGAGTTATAGGACAGGTATGGGGCTGTATTGAGTGGTTTAAGGGCTGTCATTGAGGGTGCTATGGGACTGATTTTGAGAGTCCTATAAGTCCTGAACATGGGCTGAACATAAGGCAAAAGGGGGCTGAACATAGGTGGACTGAAAACATGTGACAGGAATATGTGTGTATAGACTGAAACATATGTGTGTGTGTAGGAACAATTGTGTGTAGGTTAGCATGGTGTGACAGGAACATGTGAAATGTGTGTATGAGTATACATGAGATAAGTGACAGTACAAAAATGGGAAGGAAACCAATTCAGTTGCAATTAGGAAAGGCAAACCAGTGTGGCAGGACATTAGTGTGTGTGTGTGTCAATAGAATATAGAGTGTGTGTTAGAGTGTGCCATAGGGTATGGGAACCTGTGTGCAGTGTTCCAGTGAGGGGAAAATCAGAGCAGTGTGCGTGTATGTGACTATGTGTCAATGTGTGTGTCACATGAATATAGTAAAGTGTATGAGAGTGCACTGTGTGTGTGAGAAAATGTGAGGGTGTGTGTAGTGTCCTGCGTACCGAAAAGTATAGGTGTGTATGTGTGGCAGGCAAATAGATGTGACATGTGTGTAGGAATATATATGAACTGTATGTGTGTGTCTCAGGATATTAACTCAGGGATTGACAACACATATATTCTCAGGATTTAGGATTTAAAACAGTATATCATAGTGTCTCACGTATGGGAAATGACAGGAATTCACACTCAGGTTTTTAAGAAGAAATGGAAATCAATTCTTAGTTTAATAAGGAGAACAAGACAGTTTAAAATAGGAATAATATCATTCAAATGAAAACCCAATTCATATTAAAGTAAAACTCAGTTTTTAAAGGCTAAATCCAAACCCCATTTCATTCTCAAGTTCATGGTTTCATTGAAGATACAAATCTCAGTTATCATAATTTCAGTTAAAAGGTACAGGGAATAAATTGGTATGTAACAGAAATGTAAATCAGTGTGTATAGGGAATAGGTAACAGGAATAGGTAAATCTCAGATTTCAGAATGTGTGTGTGTATGGACTATGTGTGTGTGAGTTAATTAGGAGATCAACTCTCAGATTTCAGATTCCTGAAACAATAACAGTGCAAAGAGCAAGCAGTGCAACCAATCTCATATTTCAACCCCATTGCATCAACACAAATTGAATTGAACATGTACTTCAACCCTAACATATGTGGGTGAGTCCAAATTATCATTTAATCACCATTAAAATAGATAAAATATAAATCAAACTCTGGAAAAATGTTTCAGTTGAGTGGTATCAGTCATACACATTAATTTCGAAAGCCACCCAATGCTAACTTGTCATTTCAATAATCAACAACCTAATCTAATATTTACAATCGAGCTAACATGAACTAACACATATGTCCAGGGATTAAAATGGCAAATTAATTATTAATTTAAACAGTTTGAAACTGGAATAAACTTCAGAAAATTAGAAACTGAATGCATGTATCAGTTACAATGGGAATTCAACATTTCGAAAACCAAAATCCTAAGGAACACACAATCAGGCATATGGACGTGTCCCCCATGTGTACTCGTGTCGGGGGAGGGTGTTCTCGTATCCACATTGCTAGACACGAGTAGTCAAACCTCGAAGTGCCGCATCAGTGAAGAACAACAAAATACAGTATCGTGTAGAGATGTCATGTCAAAAATGACACGATATAGTGCTCGAGTGTCAACGTGGCCGTGTCTAGGGTTAGAGGGGGACTAGGGGTACGTGTACATGTGTCTGTATCGTGTCCAAGTGAGTCGTGTCAGGAGTTATTTGTGTGTATCAGTGTAGAATTTTCCCACGTGTATAGTGCGTGCAAAATCAGTGCGCATAAGTTTTCTTCGTGTACACACATCGAGATCATACGAAATTTTGTGGGTGTGATGTCAGTCACGTCCCCGACCTTACCCTAAAATTTCGTGTCCAAACGTGTCGTATGCAGCACACACGACGTGTCCAGTAGCAGGACAGTGCACGAGGGTGTCGTGTAGTACGTGCGTGTCCTATTTGGACACGGACACGACACAGAATCCAGCTCAGTCTATACAAAATATTTTATACACCCATAGATCTATAATTCCATGTAATTAGTTTCACAAAAATCAGAAATAAAATCCTAAGAGGCATTCCATCAAACACCTATACGTACACTATGACACGTGTCCGATACGGACACCAAATGGACACAAATCGACACAAAACCAATACCTACGGCTAGGGGACACCTAGGGCTTCCTATCCATGCAAAGAAAATGAAATTTGGTGGAGGGAATAAGGATTTACCTATATGTTGAAATTCCAATAAAAAGCTCCAAAAAGGGGGTTTCTTCTTGATGGCCAAGTGCTCCAAATTGGTCTAAACCTGATATTTCTCTCCATGGACATGAAATAGAGCTGGATTAGGAACCAATGCAAAAGACTAGAGTGGAAAAGGAATTAAAATGAATAATCTATGGGTTGGGGAAGAATGGACAAACCTCTTTCTTCAAAACTTAGAGAAATTAATAAAAGAGGCAAGAACAAATGGAAGAGGCATTAAATAGGGTGTAAAACCCTAAGTTGGCTGCCATGGGTGGGCTTGTTGGGGTTTGGGCTTAAGTCATGGGCCTATGGTTCAATTCACAAGTCATTAAGTCACAAGTCATTGCATTAAACCATAAGTCATGACTTAATTTCACTAAACCTAATCTCCTCATTCTAAAACCAATCTCTAATGACTAAAATGGGTTAACTCAAGTTAGGCTAGGGTTACCATAGCTAGGGTTAGGTTCTAGGCTAGTCTACAAGTCTCAAACTAGTCAAGACTAACATAACACATAGCAATATTTAATTAATAATAAATTCGCACAAATTCTTATAAATCATAATAAATTCAAATAAATCCTAAAATGACCAAAATACCCTCTAGGCAAAAATGTACTAGTTAAACATCCTAATCACATGGCTAGGCTCTAGGTCAACAGTCTCTACAGTTTCACTAGCAAAACACCAAAATCATAAGTCATGATTTAAAATAGTTTTAAATAGTTAAAAATTTCCAAAAATCATATTATTATTTAAATATCATAATTAAATAAATTAAAGTATAAAATTTCAAAATTACTCTTATTTTAGAAACTGGGTGTTACACTTCTCATGATCACGAAGTTGACGTGACGCATAAGCTATTACCTTCCCATGCTGCATCAAAACACATCCTAAACTTCTAACTGAAGCATCATAATATACTGAAAATCCTCCAGTCCCATCTGGAAGCGTGAGAATGGGTGCCGTCATCAAGCTTCGCTTCAATTTCTTAAAAGATTCCTGACATTCTGCTGTCCAACCAAACTGCACACCCTTGCGGGTCAACTGGGTCATGGGTGCTAAAATTCGTACAAAGTCTGAAATAAATCGTCGGTAGTAGCCGGCCAAGCCAAGAAAACTCTGAACTTCTATAACTGTGTTGTGTACTGGCCACGTCTCAATAGCCACGATCTTCTGGGGATCCACTTCTACTCCACCTCTGGTGATAATATGACCCAAGTATGAAATACGATCGAGCCAGAACTCGCATTTACTGAACTTGGCATACAACTGGTGCTCCCTGAGAATCTGAAGAACTATACGGATATGTTGCTCATGCTCCGCCTCACTCTTGCTATAGACCAAGATGTCATCTATAAACACAATTATGAACTGATCCAAGTATGGCATGAAAATGCGATTCATGAGGTCCATGAATATAGCTGGCGCATTGGTTCTTCCAAATGGCATAACAAGAAACTCCCAATGCCCATACCTCGATCTGAATTCTGTCTTCGGGATTTACTTCCCTCTGACTCTGATCTGGTGGTATCCTGACCGTAAATCAATTTTCGAAAATATGGACGCCCCTTTGAGTTGATCAAACAAGTCATCTACCTTAGGGAGAGGGTATCTGTTCTTGATTGTCACTGAGTTCAAGGTACGATAGTCAACACATAATCTGGACGTACCATCCTTCTTTTTCATAAGAAACATAAGGGCTCCCCAAGGCGATCCACTAGTACGAATGAATCCCTTGGTTCTAAGTTCTTCAATCATCTTGTACAAGATCTCCAATTATGACGACGCCATCCGGTAGACTCTCTCCGACACTAGTGCTGACATGGGAATCAAATCTATGGCGAACACGATCTCTCTCTATGGTGGCATACCTGGAAGCTCCTCGGGAAAAACATCGAGAAATTCTTCTACAATTCTGGGAAACTGAACTGCTACTGCCACTGCCATCCGCATCACTGGAGGTAAAGGTTCTACTCCATCTCGGAAGAATAAAAACTTTGGCTCACCAGGAATACTATAAATAGATATGGCAATGTATTCTAGCATACTGGTCCCTCAACCAATTCATTCCTAAGACCACATCATAATCGGCCATCGGGAATTCTATCAACCTGGCGAAAAACTTTCTACCGCTAACTACAATCTGACACAAGGAAAACACTCTATCTACTCGTACAAGACCATTACCAGTAAGTATATTGAGCCTTAATGATAATGACTAGGGCTCCAGTCCTATCCGTGTCGTGAATCGTACAGACATAAATGAATGCGATGCACCAGAATCAAATAATGCTAATGTTGGGAAGAAGTTGACGAGAATAGTACCTGCCACTACCATACTTGATGCTAACTCCTCCTCCACGGTCAAAGCCATCACTTGACCGTGCCCTCGGGGTGCTGGTCCCCGCTGCTGGAAACCTCTTTGGCGGTTCTGGGTCTGAACTTGGACTTGTACATACTGCTGGGGGTCTGCTGCTGAAATGCTTGAGCCTGAGGCGGCATAGGCCTCGGAAACGGGTACTGCTGCTGCTGGACTGGTACTGGAGATGGTCCCCTAACCGAGGGACTAGAAAAAGTCGAAGAAGTAGAACTCCCCCTATTCAGGCAGTTTCCAACCCTGTGGTCTGGTACACCACAAACCAAGCGCAAACCCTGTACTCTGTGATACTCTGACACCACGTGCCCTGGCTTCCCATAATGAGTGCAATCCACTGCGGAAGATGACTTCTGCTGCTGCTGGGGATACGTCGGGGTCGAATTCTGAACCGACGTAATAGAAGTCGTCCGCCTCGGAGCTCTAATGGTCAAAGCCCGAGCGGCCGGGGCTGGTGCTGAAGACTAGTTCATCTGGCCGTGAGAACTCTTCCGACTCCCGGTCCGATCCATATTCCTCTGGGAGGTATACTCATGCCTCCTCGCTGCTCTCAATACTGCATCAAAAGTCTGATGCTCAAACTGCTCCACTGCCAGTAAAATCTCCAGGTGGAGTCCCTGCTGGAACCGCTGAGCTCTGTCGAACTCGGTCGCCACCAAGGTGGGAGCAAACCAGCTAAGTCTAGACAACTCGGCCGCATATCCATCGACCGTCCTTCCTATCTGCTTCAAATTAGTGAACCTCGTATGTAGGTCGTACCGAGCTACAGCGTCAAAATACTTGTTCTAAAATCTCTCACGGAATACTGTCCAAGCAATAGGTGCCACTAATCCATCGGCCTGCGATGTCCACCAGCTGCGGGCTAGATCCAATAACTGCAGACGTACTACGGCCACCTTCTCGTTCTCTGGGGTCCTGGCTACTTCTAGAATAACCTCAGTATCCTGTATCCAAGCATCTGCGACAATAGCATCTTCATTGCCATCGAAGAAAAGAGGGTTCAAGTGCTAGAAGCTGTTGGCCGCACTTTTACCTGGATGACCTCCTCTATTCAAGGCATCTTGTATTGTCTGGTATAATGCATTACCCCGACGATCCTGTGATGCAATCAACTCTTGGATGAGTCCAACCAAGACTCCATCATCCTGCCTTGCAGGCTGGGCTGGCTGTACTAGCGGTTCTAGACCTCCGGGAAGCATAACACGAGAGGCTGCTCCTGAGTGCTGAGCTTGATCTTCTTGTTACGGGGGTACTCGCGAAGCTTCATCCGGTTGATTGGAAGGACTAGAAATAATGCCGCTGAAGAAGACGACATAGAGAACAATAAGGAAGGACCAGGACAGATCAAAGATACAAGCATGTGATCAGGTCAAGATTTCAGGGATTTAGGGGATACGAGTAGAGATCAAGGACGAGTGCTGATTGAGACATTTATTCGATAAACCATCGCATATCTTAATTTTTAAGACCTGCATGGGCCACCATTAAAACCATGTAATACACCAGAATCAGAATACTGGAGATCGGGGGCGGACATAGCCAGCTACGTATATTGAAGTACAACCCACCTCGCTATACGGTCACGGCTGTCTAGATACATGAAGGTTTAACTACAAGCCATCGGTCTCTTATGGTCATGAACAAGCCTATTGTCTCAATCTTAAGCAAGTAATAGCAGTTACCAGATGTCAGAGCACCAAATATACAATAGTAAGGCGTCCCATACATTACATATTTGCATGATCATAAAGCTAGTCATACAAAATGTGAAGACAAGAAAGAGTTCAGTCATACACGATCAACCCTAGGATTTGTTAATCATGCTACAGCCCGTAGGCAGATAGTAAGTAAAAGTACAATCGAGCTAACACGTGTTCGTCGGCTAAACGCCTCAAAAGAATATTTTTACAATAGAGTGGGAGAGCAAAATAAAAACCCACTCGTTGTCAGGGTTACGCCTGGTGGTCACCATCTGGCTGGAAGACAGGAAGATCCTCTGGTGCTACTCCGGTATCTGGTCATGCAAAACCAGCAGGGTCAAATCCCAGAAAGAGCAAGTGCCACAAAGGAGGCTTCACTTAAGAAATAAAACCAGCAATTAGCATAAAACATATTAATATAATAAAAAACTGGAGATATGGTCAATCATGATGATATATGATAAGATAACCATGGGACTATTCAGATAACCAAGTTATAATCCTTAACCAAACAAGGACCGGGGTTGTAACCCTTCATCTGAACGGAACTTGGTTTCCCACTATTTATCGGTAAAGTAAAGTACAAGTATTCAGGTCATGTAACAATCTTGTACAGGATCAAGACAAGACTAGACTGGGTTAGACTCCATCCACTCAAATTACGGCTAAACAATGAGTACGGCTTGATACTTTAACTAACTAGGGTTATCACAGGCCTAATTACTAACAAGATACAATAAGATTATTCCACAGCCACGAGCCCTGCAGACTATCCAGGCTATCCGGACGCAAATTAGGGGTTGAATTCATGTGGGTACATTTGTTTGCCATGAAATATAAAAGAGCAGAACAATTATCGGAGGACTGGACTTTTACTTCATAATACAAACTCGCTTGTACAAAGAAAGCCTAGAGACGAAAACCTAGGTACAGCAATCTAAGTACAATTGTTTATTTTAGATTCTGGGGGTGACGATAGAGGCTCGGGAAAGCGACGACAGCTCTGCCTTACTCCTTGGACGATCAGGTGCAGCCTTGGCTATGTAGAAGAACTGCTTGGCATTGATGAAGAAATGCTCTCTTTTCAGGCTCTCTCTCTGGCTCTCTGGCTCTCTATGTCTCTCTCTATATATGTCTTCTCCGTATATCTCTCTCTGTGTATGTATGTATCTCTCCACAAAAGAATGGCACCTTGCTATTTATAAGAGTGGCGGACCTCATTAGGGTTTGCAATGATTGTCTATTCTTAAAAGTCGGCGGCTAAGGATCACTGGATCTGGGCCGTTCATCTAGATTTGAGCAATAAATATGATTGCATCAAATCTTTTGTGGATAATTAATGATGATTGACATAAATCCTCCTGATTTGTCATGCCAACCTCGGATTTCTCGACACGTGTCATTAATTTGCTTATTTATAAATGATCTGATTTGATCCTAATATTTTATTAGGATTTGTTGAGGGATTTCGATCAATTTGATGCCACGTGCCCCGTTATCATGCCAAGTGTCTTAACTGCAAGCCACTGCAGAAATCTGAGTCGCAGGAAAGTAGCTCCTTTTTGAGCCGTATAAGGCTGGCCACGTGTCAAGGCTGCTTGAGAGTGGCCCCCTGAACATTTGGACCGCATGGTAATGATTTGAGCCGCATGAGTGTGGATAACCGCATGATGAGTGCCTTCTTTGTGAACCGCATGAAGATAATCTTCGTGAGCCACATGGGGCTAGTCTTCGTGAGCCGTATGGGGCTAGTCTTCGTGAGCCGCATGGGGCAGCCTCCGCTTGAGCCGTATGGGGTGATCTCTACTTGAGCCGCATGCGACTGTCCACGTGTCAAGGCCGCATGACAGTTTTTGGATCTCGGAGGATCGTGTCAGAGATTCTTCATTTTCCTAGGAGTCCGTCATTATGACGGAGTCATAATTGTATTTTTGTGTCAGGGCTGCCATGTGTCAGAGCTGTCAGCCGTCAAGGTATTTAATGCAGTAAAGGACAAACGGAAGAGTTGTTTGCAGGCTACGTGGCTTCTCTCCGAGCCGCATAGAACTGGTTTGAGCCGAATAGATCTTTGATCCGCATGGATCCTTTGAGCCGCATGAACTCTCTGAGCCGTATGGGGTTCTCTGGCCGCATGGATCTTTCTTTATTCTTTTCTATGCTTTTACAAGACCCCCTTCAAAGTTTTCAATTTGCAAAATTGAAATACTTTGAATAAGAAGCATGGCCATGTATAAATTCTTCTGACCGTATATGATGTCCTGGCCGCATGGATGTCTCGGCCGCATGGATGTCTCGGCCGCATGGATGTCTCAGTCGCATGGACTTTCGGGCCGCATAGGCTGTTCGGGCTGCATGAGTTCCTCGCCACGTCATCCTGCCACGTGTGACAATCTTTTGCATTAAATGTTGTTGATCTGCTGTCAGTTTTAAGGCTACTTTTCGGGGGAGTATCCCAGGAGTTTGGCCTTCATTTTAGGCGGCTCGCCTCGATAATCGAAGGATCGGTTTTTGTGTTATACGAGAATCAAAATGCCCTACTTTTGTTTATAAATAGGGACGAATTCAGTAGGAGAGATTTCTTTACTTTCTCTTTCGTCTCCAACTCTTGATGTCTCTACTTTCTTTCCTTATCTCCCTTCTTCGACCGTCGAAAATGGCTCCCAAGTCTTCCAAGGTTGCCTCTGCTGCTGCAAATGGCAAGAAAGCGGCTTCCTCGTCGGCCGCCGTGCCCGAAGTGCACCATGATGTCCACCCTGCTTTTAAGGGTAAGAAATGGATTTGAATACTTTGAATCCCAAGGACCTATGGCTCTGTTGCATAACATATGCACAAGCCTTCATCCTTTGTTTTCATTGAACCGCCCAAGCTCGACCATGATGGAGCCGTATATGTTGTATGGGCCGCATGACCCTCTCATATCCGAGCCACATAGGGCATGCCCTATGTTTGAGCCGCATGAGAAAGATTTGAGCCGCAGGAGTACTCCTGGATTTGAACCGCATGGAACCTCCTTTGAGCAGAACCGCATATGTTCCTGACAAACTGGCCCGCATAGAATTTTGTTGAGTCGTGCCGCATAAACTCTTCTGCGAGATAGAACCGCATAAGTTTTAATCCGAGCCGCATAAGCTATCGAATCAGTGTCACATGGAACTCCCAACTGAATTGGGCCGCATGAGGCTGTGTTGACCCGAGCCGCATAGGCTCTATTGAAGCCATGCCGCATGAAACCCAGCTGAATTTGGCCGCATAAGGCTTCGTTGATCCGAGCCGTATAGGCTCATAGAAACTTCTTTTTGAGAAACTTTAAGTGGTTTCGTTTTAACCTATCTTTTAATCATATTTCTTTTGTCCTTTTCCAGTGAACCTCCCAACCAACCCGACAGGAGAGCTTCTGGTGGGTTCAGCTCAATTTGCCGTGGGTGTGCGGCTTGACGGCCTAATTTGACATGTGACGGATCAGCTTCCCATAAATGAGCCTTTGGAGAGGGTGGCTGCCATCAACAACCAGCCTTTCCACTTTTTTTGTACTATGATGAATTCGGGAAAACTGGACGGAGAATATCTGAAACCAGCTTTTCTCTTTGGAGATGCTTTATCCATAAAGAACTCCCGAATGCTGGACGTTTCTGAAAACTGGGACATTACTGTGGATGGGATGGAGATCCATGTTCCCGAGATGGAACGGCATTTTCCCCTTTCGTGGTTTAATATGGTGCCGTTGAGCAGGAAAATGGCGGGCTCCCTAACTCCAACCCAGCCGGGGATGTTCGTGGGCAACATCTACTATAATATGAGTATTAGGTCAGCATGTGCGAGTAGGGAGTCAGTCAGTCGGAGTATGATGGAGCTGATTCCTGGTACTTTTATAAACGTGTCTGGTCCCAACTTCACTTTTACTCGAGCTGATACCTTCCTGAATCAGCTCGCTCGTAAAGGGTCTTATCCTGTGGGCAGGTTGTCGCTGCTGAATTGGATAAACCCCATTCCTACATAGGCCAATCTTTCCTCATGGATCCAGAGGAACTACAAGGAATTCCTTCGGGAGATTGACCTTTACCACGCCATCCGGGGCACCTGTTACGGATTGCCCATTAACAAGCCGCTATTCATGGCCCTTTTGGAGATATATAACCGACGTACGGGGACTTTTTTCGTGCCCGAAGGAGAGTTGGGACTTGCTCTCCATGAAATGCATGCTGTTTCTAAGCTGCCATGGGGGGAACGAGGCCTTTGAAGTATACACCCCGACGAACGAGGAATTCGATGATCTGGATCGACGATTCCCGAGTTTCGTCGCTGTGTACCGGGAACTGGTGTGCCACCATAGCATCTGTCACCAGACTGCTATCAAGAAGAATAATAGCTCAGAAGGGAACGCCCCTCATACTACGGCCTGGGTCGCGTATCTTTTCAAATTACGCCCTTCCGGCTGGGTTTTTTCTTGAGGTCCTCAAACCAAGGTGGAGGTAAAGGACTTGATGTTGAATGCCAAAAGGTCCAGGTCTACCCGCGATAGATTTGGGAGTCGTACTGACTCCTTCAGTTATTTCCACTACGGTACCCGGCAGATGTCTGAGAAAGCAATCTTGGCCGGGTTCTTGATGGTATGGCTACAGAATTTCGTAGTCTCGGGGAGGGGGGGCAGGTTCTACTGAAAGGATCAGCCGCCACTTCATTCTCCCGGCTGTGAAGCTGGTCTTCAAAGTCAGACTGGCCCTTCTTCTGTCTATGGTGTGTAGCATACACCACGGCCTCCGTGCCTTTTCGTCTAAAGTCATTGTTCGCGAGACGACGCTGGACTTTGAGCGGATAGAGCTACCATACCATTATTTCATGGGGTGGTTATTGATGCATTATCGGTCGTTGATGAGGCCCAGAACAGAGGATGATGTTACTGATGATGATGCCTTCCTTTTCCGATACCGTCATCAGTCTTGGGAGTACGACACCATGCCGGCTTGTCAGAGGGCATTGGCGAGAGTTGACGGGCCCGACTTCTTTGTGTCTCTTCCTCAATTTACCCCTAGAGAAGTAAGGGGTACACGTTGATGGCATTGAACCTCCCCAGCTCTTATATGAGAAGATGCTTCTTTGGCTGCGCAACATTCGCCTTGCGTACCTAGTATATCGTTACCGAAATAACGTATACCTGGAGCCTTATTTGCCCAGCAAGTTTTCTTGTTAATTCAGGTATAGTCAGTTGTTCCTTGACTGCCCCAGTGCTTGCCTCGGCTTCGAGGGCAGTGTCCTTGACGGTATCTGGACGTGGCATTATTACAATACGGTTCATACCCGGGCTAGCTTCTCGGTCCCCAACGCTAATACGCAAGGGGATATTTTATACATGGTGGCCCTTTATCATGTTGCGGCGAGCAAATCTTCCATGAATTTTGACGTGAATACCAGCTTTATTGTCGGGACCGGCTTGGCAGAGAAGCCCGAGGGTTCCAGAAAGAGAAAGAAAGGGGCAAATAGGGTTCCTGTGCCGGACTCGGAGTCCACTACGACGGACGAAGAGGATGACGAGCAGGACGCCGATGACCCATCGCACTCTTCGGACGAGGGGTGGGGGACCAGCCTCCTACTGTACCGAACGAAGAGGTGGAGGATCATCCACTTGCTGTGCCTGATGCTTCGCACAAACGAGGCAGGCGCCTGTCCACTGATGGTGGTAGGACCTACTCCACGAAGCGGGCTACGGTAAGACGTCGCAGGCTGTTTATTGATGATGTTGATGCTGTTTCTGAGGTGATTGGAATTTCAACTGCCTTTTCCTTCTTTTTCTAAGTTATGGCCTAATTATTTTTTTTTTTTGCTCTTTGTAGGCGTCCGGGGAGTCCACTTCTCGGGACTCGACTGCTGAGGTCGATCCGGCCTTGTCCACTTTGATCAATGATATGTGTACCGCCATCACTTCTGCTGGGGTTCTTCCGGAGGCGGTCGGGGAGTCTCACCTTGTTGAGACCTCAACCCAGGGGGACGGGGACTCTACTGCACCTGTCCCTGAGACAGCTGAATTTCAACATGATGACACTGACCTGGCTGGCTCCCTTTCAGGGGTGGCTGGGGCAGAGAAACCAGTTGAATTTGAGTTGGAAGTCGCGGGTGGGAAGACCATGCCAGCTGTGAACGAGCTGCAGCCTCCGTGCTCTTCCTCTGGTAAGATAAACCAGCTTATTAACTTATGAGGAGGCCTATTTGCTCTATCTTCCTGTCCTTCGTGGATTAATGATTGCTTTGGACGTGCAGGTCCCACCCCTTTATTGCCGGTGACGGACATTGCTGGGGCGGACTCTACCGGAGGGAATCTGATGGAAGCACGTGTGCCTCCTTCTTTTCCAACCTATACTGAGGGGCCTCCAGCTGGGTCAAGTTCGGAAGCCCTGGTGATAGCACAGCTGGGGCAAGGGACGACGCTTTCCACGCCCTCCTCTGCGAATATAGTTTCGGGAGTTAACCTTTCCGCCCTGCCAAGTATCCAGGCTCTTCGGGCGGCGGAAGAGGAGCTAGCAGCTATTCATGCATCTTTTCGCACAGGATTCATTTCCCTGGTGGCAGGGACGGCAAGTTCTGAGGCTACACCTTCGGTACTGCCCTCCACACTCCCTTTGACGCCGTCCTCTACAAAATTTTTGGATGTAGTGTCCCAGGATGTGGTCGACAGTTTCCACCGCCACTTGAAGAGGGGGATTGAGGCAGCTGTGGAGAGGTGGACTCCCTTTGCTATGACCCGTCAATGCGTCGGTGGCCAAATTAATATCCTTAGAACACTTCCCGGTGGGACGGGACTAGCGGCGCTTCTGGAGCCTAAGCTGTTAGAGGTCGATCATCTTGTGGCCCAGTTTCGCGTACTGCGACAAGCTGATCTATCAGTAGCAATAGGTCAAGAGCGTACTTTCCTCACAACTGCGGCAGAGAAGGTGAGGGTTGCTCGGGAATCGCTCAAGCCAGCTATATTGAAGGATCGCCAGGATCTGACTCAGTTGTACGATCAATGGAGCCGTCGCACTGAAGATTGCGCGACTCGGGAAGCGACTGCCTTCCGCGGGGTAACTGACACCCGGGAGCAGATTCTCAAGCTCCAGAGGAAGCTGGCCTTCCTGGAGTCCGAGCTCGAAGCTTCTCGTACTGAGAAAGGGGTTGCTATTCAGGAGGCTGACAAATTTAGTAGAGCTTCTGCCAATGTGGAACTTGCTCTGAAGAAGATGGAAAATGACTGGCAGGCATATATGCACTTGAATGATGCGAAACAGTTGTCCCAGAAGGCCGAGTGCCGAGCTAGGCAGTGGCTTGAGCGAGGGACTACCTTGGTGAGAAACCGCCTTTTGGAGTTGTGTAATGCCGAACTATAGTCGGCCTTTTCTTCTTTTGTTTCTATTTTTCTTTTCTTTTCTCATTGAGAGGGACGTGGTCCCAAAACATGTAATGCTTTTTCGTCTTTCAAATAAAGAGTACTTTCCATTCTACCCTTCATTTGTATTGCTTGTTGGTGCCTGTGGTATTGTGGTGATGTGTGCCCCGCATGGGGGACATGTTTGTGGACCTGTTACCCCTGGCATACCTTGCTTTTAGGTACAGGTAACAAGTTTGATTGGGGATACCTAGAACAGTTGCACAGTAAGGTGGTCGTGGGTGTTCGGGGTATCAGGAGATAGAATGCCATGGAGAAGCTGGGCTCCCGGGGCATGATGGGGAATGGTGGGCCTGTACTAAGAGACTTAGCTAAGGACATTTGTGGGCCTATTATCCTTGGCGTACCCCGACTTAGGATACGGATAATCGGATGAAGGGGAACCAACATACTTACTCAGAGGTAATAAGGACATGGCAAGTATGAGGGTTTTACCGTGGAGTCTTTCTACTCAGAGGTAATGAGGACATGGTAGGAGTGGACTCAACGGAGGATATTTGTGGTCAACAGAGGACATTTGTGGGCCTATTACCCTTGGCGTACCCTGGTTCAGGGTACGGATAATAAGACGAAAGAGAACCAACATACTTACTCAGAGGTAATGAGGACATGGTAAGTATGGAGGTTTTACCGTAGAGTCTTCCTACTCAGAGGTAATGAGGACATGGCAGGAGTGGACTCAACGGGGAATATTTGTGGACCTATTACCCTTGGCGTACTCCGGTTGTGGGTACGGATAATAAGTCGAAAGGGAATCATCATACTTACTCAGAGGTAATGAGGACATGGCAAGCATGAAGGTTTCTTCGACGGAGCCTTCCCACTCAGAGGTAATGAGGACATGGCAGGAGTGGGCTCAATGAAGGAGGGTACATAGAATGACTCAGAGATAATGAGGACATGGAAGTTCTATGTAAAGGGGTGATTTGTTTTTGGCAGAAGTGAAACGACTCAGAGGTAATGAGGACATGGCCATTTTAGAAATTTGTGGATCTGTTACCCTTTTTGTGCACTGGAAGTGCGGGTAGTGGATCATGAGGAAGGATCTCTTCTAGGAAAAAAGTTCAGAGGTATGGTCATACATGACTTACTATCTGAAAGAGTGACCGGAATGTGAGTTCAGAGGCACCTGCGGGTACATAACTCGATAACCTGAGAGATTGTAAGTTCAGCGGTACGGAAGGGTACATGACTCAATGATCTAGAATTTGGAAATGTGAGTTCTGTGGCACTAGCAGGTACATAACTCGATGATCTAGAATATTATGGATGTGAGTTCAGCCGCACCAGCGGGTACATGACTCAATAATCTGGAATGTTGTGGATGTGAGTTCAGCGACACCAGCGGATACATGACTCGATAATCTGGAATATATCGTTTAGACATAATATTTCTTCAGGAACTTACCGTTGACGGGCAACATGAGCAAGTCTCTATTTTGTTTTGCGAGGCGGTAAGCACCGTTGGATAATACAGCCTCGATGATAAATGGACCTTCCCATTTTGGCTGGAACTTGCCGGCGGTCTTGTTAGTCATGACCATCGGCCTTCGGACTGCCAGAACGAGATCGCCCACTTGGAATGTTCTGATTTTAACCTTCTTGTTGAAGGCTCCAGAGATGCGTGCTTGGTATAGCTCGATCCGTTGCTGAGCCAGGAGGCGCTTTTCATCTAAGGCCTCTAACTCTTGTAGTCGGCGTCGGTAGTTATCATCTATCGTCAATTGATAAGTGAGGGTGACACGGAGCGAGGGTATTTGAGTCTCCAATAGGAGAACTGCCTCACTCCCGTACACCAGGGAGAATGGTGTGTTCCCTGTGGCCGTTCGGACTGTGATACGGTACGCCCATAGGCATTCACCAAGCTTCTCGTTCCAGTCGCGTTTGTTAGAAGAGACAAACTTTTTGAGAAGTTTGATGATTGTTTTGTTGAATGCTTCTGCCAACCCATTCGCCGCTGGATTGTATGGCATTGAAGTAATATTTTGGATGCGGTGCTTGTCGTAGAACCGATAGATGGCGTGGCTTACAAACTGTGGACCATTATCGTGGATGATCCTTCGGGGCAGTCCAAAGCGATAGATGATGTGATGCTTAAGGAAGCTGATCACGTTTGAAGTCTTTACTTCTGTCAGTGGGACAGCTTTCGCCCATTTGGAGAAGTAATCTGTAATTGCGAGTATGAAGCGATGTCCTCGGGAGGAAGGTGGAGTAATCGGACCGATGATATCCATTCCCCATGTTTCGAACGGCCAGGACGCCACTGTCGGATGTAGAAATTCGGATGGTTGGTGGATGAAGTCCGCGTGGACTTGGCAGGCTTTGCACTTTCTTGCATAGTCTATTGCATATGCTACCATCGTGGGCCAATAGTAGCCCATTCGGCGAAGACGGTCTTGTAATTTAGGGCCAGGCTGATGGGCCCGCAGACTCCGTCATGAGCTTCTCGTACGGCTTCTTTGGCTTCTGCGTTTGACAGACACCGAAGCAATAACCCATCGTAGGATCGCCGATACAGCATTTTCGTCTCTGTATCGTAGAAGAATCTGAGGGAACGCCATCTGATGGAGGTGGCTTCCTTTGGATTCTTGGGCAGGATGTCGTAGACTACGAAGTCAATAAATGGTTGTCTCCAATCTGGGACTTCGTCGATCGTCTGAGCGAAATAACTCGCCACGAATTGAACGTTGTTCTTGGGGCAGACCAGTTCGTGGCCTATCACATCTACCGATTGATGAGTATAATTTGGCACTGCTAGGAAAGCGGCCAGGCTGCTAAGGCATCGGCTTTGATATTTCAGAGTCTGGGAACATGTTCGATGAAGAACTCCTCGAATGATGAGATGATGTTGATCGCTATTTGGTGATAGGGACCATGTCTTCGTGGCGAACTTCGTATGAGCCCCGGATCTGATTGACGATTAACTGAGAATCGCCGTATGCCTCAAGATATTCTACCCCCAGTACTCTTACAAGTTGGAGGCCAATGTCCAAAGCATTGTACTCGGCCACATTGTTAGAGCAGGGTTCTATGAGAGAGTAAGCGCAATTGATCACCAATCCGGAAGGAGAAACCAGCACCACCCCGACTCCGACGACGATGTTGCCCTTGGGTCCAGTTCTCGAAGCACCGTCGAAGAACATTCGCCATATATCATCGTAAGAGGTTGCATGTGAGTCGACGACATCATCTGGGATTTCTTCATATATTCTGGACGACTCCGAGCCCGGGTGGGCTGCCAAAAAGTCTGCCAGGGCTTGACCTTTAACAGCCTTTTGTGGGACGAAGATCATATGATAAGGGGACAGCAGTATTACCCATGTAGCGAGGCGAGAACTGAGTGCCCCTGGTTTAGTCATGAGAACTCTGAGAGGGTTGACTCGTGAGATCACATGTATGGTTTGTCCAGCGACATAGTACCACATTTTCTGAATGGCGAATACCAGGGCGAGGCATTCCTTCTCCACAGCGGTGTATCGGTGCTCTGGCCCGATCATCATTCGACCGAGGTAATATATGGCTTGTTCATGGCCTGCATTATTGTTTTGTGCCAGCAGGGCGTCGAGGGAATGCTCTATCGCCCGTACATAGAACAGAAATAGTTTTCCAGCAACCGGGGCCACCAGGACTGGAGGGTTCGACAAATATTCTTTGATGCTGTCGAAGGCACGTTGGCTTTCTTCATCCCATACGAACGAGACACCCTTCTTTATGAGATGGGTGAATGGCTGACAGCGCACGGAGAGGTTGGAAATGAACCTCCTAATATAAGCTAGCCTCCCTTGGAGGCCTCGAAGTTCTCGAAGATTTCTCGGGGGACCCATCTCCATGATTGCCTTTGTCTTCTCAAGGTCTACATGGATACCCTGGACGGTGATGATGAAACCCAAGAACTTTCTGCTTGATACGCCTAAGAAAGATTTTGTAGGATTCATTTTCAGGTTGTGTGCTCGTATCAGGTCGAATACCGTCCTTAGATCCTGCAGATGGTCTCCCTTACAGCGACTCTTGACGACGATGTCATCAATATAGCACTCCATCGTCTTGCGTAAGTGGTCTCTGAAGATGATACTCACGGCTCTTTGATATGTGGTGCCAGTATTCTTTAAACCGAAAGGCATGACTGTGTAGCAGTATGTGCCAATCGGTGTTCGGAATGATGTATGCTTTTCGTCGTCAGGAGACATCTTAATTTGGTTATACCCCAAGAAGCTATCCATGAATGACATACGTTCGAAGCCGCAGGTGTTGTCAATCATGATGTCTGTGATAGGGAGGGGGAATTCATCTTTGGGACATGCTTCGTTCAGATTGCGAAAGTCGATGCAGATTCGAATCTTCTTATTCTTTTTGAGGACGGGTACTATGTTGGCGACCCAGTCTGGATGTTGCTCGTCACGTATGAAGCCGGTGGCTATCAGTTTGTTGACTTCGGCTTCGATCGCATCCATGATGCCCGGGCGGAAGCATCGTTATTGTTGTTTGACCGACTTTGCATCTGGCCGAATGTTGAGCTTGTGAAGGGCAACCTTAGGGTTTAGTCCTTGCATGTCTTCATAGCTCCAGGCGAACACATCGATATATTCTTTGACAAGCTCCAGTAGCGATTCTCGCTCTTCGTCTGTCAGGCTTTTACTGACGGAGATTAGTTTTGGAGAATATTCGCTGCCGAGGTCGACCTGTATAACCTCATCTTCAGTAGGAGGTTCTCTCTGTTCGAACCGCTTTTCCTATTGTACATCCAACTGTTGGGCCCACGATTCTAGCTCGAGGATTTCAGGAATGTCTTCATCTTCTTCATAAGCGTCGGCGAATGCCATGTTGACTGACAGGACTTGTCTGAATACGTCTCCGATGCTGGTATCCGAGTCAGAAGTTGGTGACCCGGTTGAATGTGAATGCCAGTCACATTCTTCATCTGAACTCTCCGGGGTCGTCATGGGTGTAACATACCCTAATCCACATCGAGTCTTACTATAGTAGTCCCGTGGTTTGCCAGCCGGGACTGGTGGCTTTAAAGGTAATCGTCGTCCAGTACCGTAGTTGAAGCCTGGCGTCGTCTCTAGATCATACCCCTGTTTTTGTATGAGATATTTGGATTGGGGGCTATAAAGATACAGAGGCAGTCTCCTGGCATCTGATTCAAGGTCGGCTTCTTCTATGGTGAAGGGCTGCAGATCGTCCTTCTGGCCGAAGATGATTAGATGGTCCCCTCCCTCGATTATATGGTAAGCGCCTTCCACTGGAGTAAGCTGGTTTGCGGTATACATATTTATCACCTGTCTGTGTAGGTGAGTGCCTATACCGTGTTCTATAGCATACATTGTACAAAGCTTATTAAGCTCGAGGTAGTTCAAAGATAGCCCTTTATTGATGAAGTAAGGTATCTTTTCTAGCGGGATTACATCATCTGCGGAGGGAACATCAGTGTGGGCAGCCATAGACTTGGCTAACTCCGGTTTCTCTTCGGCTACCCCTTGTATAAATGAAGACTGAGAAGACGACCTGGGCAGCTTGATCGTCAGGGGTTCAGCTGACGGAGCAGAGAGGGGAGTTGTTGGCAGACTAGCGACCCCCAGTTTGGTACTCGATGCTGGGCGGGGAGTGGCTGGTTCGCTAGAAGTCCCAGACCTTGTATCGGGGTGACGACTCTTCTTGGGAAGGCGTATCGTCATTGGCTTGTCGGAGGGATTGAGCTTCTCCGTTTGCGGCTGGCCGACTCATGGCAGTCTGATTGTCAGTGGCTCCATTGTGGGTCTTGGCATTTGGCCAGACCTTGGCAGCCGGATTATCATTTGCTCTTCTTGTGCCGATAGGCTGATTGCGTCCTTACGCAGAGTGGCGGTAAGGGGTACGGACTTGCCAGGTTTGCGAGCTTGAAGGTGGATCGTTAGGGGTTCTTCTGATCCTGTGGCTACCTCGGTATGAGCTTGCACATCTCCTTCATCAAGGTACTTCTTCGACTTTTCGTACAGGCAGGAGTCTGAGTAGTATGATTCGACCCCTTTGAAGGGATCGATGTCGACAAATTCTGTCCTCACGAAGCCGTATTTGTCGACATACTTGAAGCATTGGTGCAGCGTGGAAGGCACGATCATATAATCGTGTATCCAAGGGCGCCCCAAGAGGATGTTGTAAGAAGTGTCAGCATCTATGACGTAATAGGTGACTTCCGACTGGAGATCTCCAATCTGACACTTCAGACGAATCTTCCCAATTGGGTAGCTCTTGCCCGAATTGAAACCGCTGATGGCGGTGCTTGTAGGCGTCAGGCGATGCATAGGGATACGGAGATGATGTAATAGACCCTTCGGGATAATGCTTATGGAAGAGCCAGGATCAATATGCATCCGATCCACCTTTACCTCGTCGATGTATCCAGTGTAGTATAACGGGCGATCGTGCAGGTTAGTTTTGATGAGCATGTCCTGCGGAGTGAAGACAATGTTGGGCATCGCTCCCGTGCAAGCACTGTCTTGGAGATCTGCAGGCGGGTTCTCTTCCGTGAGGTTGACCTGAGCCAGGTACGCGTCGAAATTTTGGAGTGCATCGCTCAAAGCCGCGCGAACATCCTTTTAGAGTCTCAGAAGCTCGTATAATGATAACTTGGCTGGTGTGTTGGCCAACTGCGCCAATATGTCGAAGCTGTAGGGCCTCTCCAGCCCTTGTGGTATCTCTTTTCGGAGGGATTTGTCAAAATGAGTGTCCTTCGGCCTAGGCTTGTCGGTCGTCGGAGACTGAGAAGGTCCCAGAGCGTCAGTTGTAGCGGGATGATGATCTTCAGCTGAGTTATCAGCCACGGGTTGGGATTCTGCCCCAGACCGAGTGACGATGGCTGTAGCTTCTTCGATATCTGCCGAGATTGTGCGGCAGGACCTGACTTTTCCACTCTTCTTCTTGCAAATAGAAGATGGTGTGGGCTGAGTCACTTCTGATACCAAGTCTGGATGGACCCACATGACCTTCCTTCGCGATGTGGTGAGGGGCACTAGACCACCAGCCTGATCTCGGGGAGGTAGAAGATTAGCAATCTCCATTGTCGCCAGAGGGATGGGGACCACACCGTCTTAAGTTTTCGTCGGAGGGAAGCTGCCGAATTGTACCGATACCATATTGGCTGCTACGGTTACCTCTTCGAAATCGATGGCCAGAGTGTTCGAATCGATGAGATTTTGGATGTACCATTTTAGCTAGTAGCAGTCGTGTGTAGCATGGTGGACGTAGCGGTAGTAATAGCAGTATTTTGGGTTCTCCATTTCTGTCGGCCGAGGTTCTCGTCTTGGTGGAGGAAGCTGAATTCTGTATCCTTGTATGAGCATGTCCAAGATGGGCTTGACGTGACCGTCTTCAAAGGAGCAAGTAATTTACGGCCATTATTTGTCTGCCGATTTTGACTCTGGTTTCTGGGCTGTGTCGGCCACCATAGCCTGCTTACCTCTGCTTTCCCGATTGTTGGAGGGGCTACCCCTATTGTCGTTGTTGGTGTTAGGACGCTTGCCCTTGTTCTCTCCGTCCGAGATGTACAATCCTAATTGGCGAGCCTTCTTCAACCGTTCTTCGGCACTAGTGGCACTGATGATAAACGTCTTCCAGTCCTTGAATTGACTTTCGCCCATCCAGAGGATGATTGTCGGAAGCAGTCTCTTTTGGCAAATTTCAATTAAGGAGGAATCCGGGTTACCAGACGGCAGCTTCATTGCGGTTTGGCGAAACTGTTCAATGTAGTTCCTTGTTAGCTCTTTCTCCCCTTGGACGACGTCCATGAGGGTGGACATTGTGATGTCCTATCCTACTTCGTAGAATCTCTCCAAAAACATGCGCTTGAAGCTGGCGAAGGAGTGGATGCAGTTGTCTGGCAAGTTGCGATACCAGTCGAAGGCGACTCCTTCCAATGCCCCAATGAATAATCGTGTGAGGATGGCATCGTCATGGGGCAGATGGGTGACCTCGAAGTAAGTGATGTACCGACTTGCGGAGGTCTTGCCATCATACGGGTTGATGTTGAACGGCTTATATCTTAGCGGGAAGGGGACATCCCTCCATGCAGCAGGGTACGGTTGTCGTATTCTGAGGTCTTGAGAGTTTTTTCGAGCGTGAAACATGGCTCGGAGCTCCTGGACCTCTCTTCTCGCTTCTCGGGCCTCATCCACAGCGGTGGGGGCCGTTACTTCAGGAGGATTGCTGCCCGGATTTGGTGCCGCTGAATTCGAGTCCACATTGATCGCGGGACCCGCGCTTGTTTGGCCAGGCGTCCCTCCTTGCAGAGTTGGAAGGGCCGCTTTGATCTCGTCCACAGACTTGACCAAGGCATGCAGTATGGCCTCCAGAGTATCGATGCGTTGGCGATCACTGGAACCACCTTGGCTGCTGTCCGTCATGAACATCGTCTTTACATGAGGAGAGATGGATGGAGCGGTGGAGGAAGCACCCTCTGAGTCATACCCCTGTAGTGAGAAGTCATCGGGATATGTGGGAATGTCTTCCTCTGGTTCGGACTCAGAAGGAACAGTACCCCCATTTTTCGAGTTCGCCTCGTCTTGGGAGTTGTGGACGTCCTCGGGGATGTCAGGGTTTGCTGCATCTGATAGAAAAGTTGTTACCCCCGGCTCGTCTTCTTGGAACATCAGATTGTCGTGGAGGTTCGGAGGAGTGCTACCCCCAGTCCCAGCAACCCCCAGTGGTGTGGACGACGAATCTCCTACTGTAGCAGATTTTGTCTTAGAACGGGTAACTTAGAAAACTCCGGTGGTGGGCACCCGTTTAGACGATGGTCTTTTAGTCATAGTGGTTAAAATCTTCGGACTGGGAACTTTTGTCTTCTTCCCTCTCCCATCGACGGGGACTTTCGGAGCAGAGTTGCAGAAGACGACGGGAAGTGCCTCATCCTCTGAACATGGTTGTTACAGTCTTTGGAAGACGGATCACCGGTCCTCTCGTATTGTCGCGTTATTACAACAGCAGTTTACGATGACTTGGGTGCAGTGACGTCCGTGGAAGGACTCTTTGTACCCCGATGCTCCTTCTCTTTCCTTACGTTTGTAGAGGATGGCCTCACGCAAGTCAGATGGGTCTGGATCGACTATGTTCGCTCCCTTGGTTTTGGGAGGCTTTTGCGAACCTTTCTGTCCGTTTGCCGTCGGGGGCTGGACTCGAGTGGTTCTGTACAACTTCCCATCTGAGGCCCGTATAACGGTATGCGGGACGATCGGATGGTCAGAGATCGGATCAGCGAATCGAGCTTACCAAGCTCGTGCTGCCCTAGACTTCTTTGCTCTAGTGCGTAAGGGCACATAGTAGGAAGAGTCTAACTGATGCTGGAGAGAGTCAGACATATCTTCTTGAGAGCACAAGAGATCAGGACCATAGGAGAGGCGGTCGAAGACAGAGCCACGTAGAGTAGGCGTCATGCGGCTGGAATCAATGATCTTCATGCGGCTGGCAGGCGTAGCCGCATAGGCTTTCTTTATGCGGCTGGGAGTCTCGGCCGCATGAGTTTTCTTCATGCGGCTGGATGATCTGGCCGTATAGACCTTCTTTATGCGGCTGGCAGACTCAGCCGCATAAGCATCCCGCATGCAGTTGGCAGACTTGGCCATATGAGCGTTCGGCTTCTTCTTAGGGTGCGTAGAATCACTCTTTGTCCCTGCAAGTCCAGCATCGTATTGCTTTTCTTTGCCAGACTTGGGGACAACAGAGTCCTCTACGGCTTGAAGTGGAGCCGTATGAGAGTTGCCTTCGCCGTCTTGGGTAGCAGAGAGTACTCCATCCAAAGCCTGGAGAGGAGCAAATAATTTTGGCCTCCACTCGCTACGAGCTTTCTTTGTGCGGGTTCGCTTCTGGACCGGGCCAATGCTTCCCTCAGAGAGCATTTCTTCAAACGCCTGTTGGTCGAAGCGGACGACCATCTTTTGTTGCGTGGAGCCAAGTTTGGCTGCATCCGATTGCGTCACCAACTCCTCAGCCGTGGAGAAGTTTGTCCCCAGCTGAGTCGCCATCGTGTTTTCCATGAAATGTAAAAGAGCAGAATAATTATCAGAGGACTGGACTTTTACTTCACAATACAAACTCGCTTTTACAAAGAAAGCCTAGGGACGAAAACCTATGTAAAGCAATCTAAGTACAATTGTTTATTTTAGATTCTGGGGGTGAAGATAGAGGCTCGGAAAAGTGACGGCAGCTCTGCCTTACTCCTTGGACGATCGGGTGCAGCCTTGGCTCTGTAGAAGAACTGCTTGGCGCTGATGAAGAAATGCTCTCTTTTCAGGCTCTCTCTCTCTGGCTCTCTGGCTCTCTATGTCTCTCTCTGTATATGTCTTCTCCGTATATCTCTCTCTGTGTATGTATGTATCTCTCCGCAAGGGAATGGCACCTTGCTATTTATAAGAGTGGGGGGCCTCATTAGGGTTTGCAATGATTGTCCATTCTTAAAAGTCGGCGGCTAAGGATCACTGGATCTGGGCCGTTCATCTAGATTTGAGTAATAAATATGATTGCATCAAATCTTTTGTGGGTAATTAATGATGATTGACATAAATCCTCCTGATTTGTCATGCCAACCTCGGATTTCTCGACACGTGTCTTTAATTTGCTTGTTTACAAATGATCTGATTTGATCCCAATATTTTATTGGAATTTGTTGAGGGATTTTGATCAATTTGATGCCACGTGCCCCGTTACTTTGCCAAGTGTCTTAACTGCAAGCCACTGTAGAAATCTGAGCCGCAGGAAAGTAGCTCCTCTTTGAGCCGCATAAGGCTGGCCACGTGTCAAGGCTGCTTGAGAGTGGCCTCCTGAACATTTGGACCGCATGGTAATAATTTGAGCCGCATGAGTGTGGATAACTGCATGATGAGTGCCTTCTTTGTGAACCGCATAAAGATAATCTTCGTGAGCCGCATGGGGCTAGTCTTCGTGAGCCGCATGGGGCTAGTCTTCGTGAGCCGCATGGGGCAGCCTCCGCTTGAGCCGCATGGGGTGATCTCTACTTGAGCCGCATGCGACTGTCCACGTGTCAAGGCCGCATGACAGTTTCTGGATCTCGGGGGATCGTATCAGAGATTTTCTTCGTTTTCCTAGGAGTCCGTCATTATGACGGAGTCATAATTGTATTTTTTTGTCAGGGCTGCCATGTGTCAGAGCTGTCAGCCGTCAAGGCATTTAATGTAGTAAAGGACAAACGGAAGAGTTGTTTGCAGGCCACGTGGCTCCTCTCCGAGCCACATAGAACTGGTTTGAGCCGCATAGATCCTTGATCCGCATGGATCCTTTGAGCCGCATGAACTCTCTGAGCCGCATGGGGTTCTCTGGCCGTATGCATCTTTCTTTATTCTTTTCCATGCTTCTACAATATTGTCCCAAGAACACATGTACCCTTAATAGCTTGAAGGGTGCAACACATAACAGTGTGCTGGAATTGTGCCCTACTCGACGGCAGGCTACAAATCCCATGATGGGGCGCCCAGATAACGGGATTGCCTGTGGCTGAGAATTCTCTTTATGGCTACTGGATTATTCTAGTTATTAGCCTTAATCAGTTTAAGCAGTTACCCCTGACCGTGGTACTCAGGGGTCCCTGCCCTAGACGTGATGCAAGACCATACTAGTTCACTTGTACAAACACAATCGTCCACGGTGTCCAGGCCATTCATTTTTGTCATGCCATTCTTGTCATATCATGCTAGCCGTCGCAACAGCTTTCAATAGTTCCTATCGGGCTTGTTTACCATATCATGCTATGTAATGTTAACTTCATACCATGCCGTGTACAATTATCATTTCAAACATATTAAGTAAATTCATGATTATCAAGTTCATGACAAAAGGCGTAAGGATATAAAAGGGTAAAGGCGAGAGTCTGCTCGAGCCAGGGTTTTACGCGAGCACGATTTACACGAGCGGGAGGGCCCCGAGCGTAAAATTTGAATGAACTCGGCGCAGAACGGAGTACGTTGGCACGCAAATGTGTGTGCGTAAAAGGCTGAATAAGACGATGTCACGTAAAATGTAGGCGTAAAGGCTAAACACGACGCTAACACGTTAGAACGTGTGCGTAAAACTTCATCTTCTCCCTATGGCCAAGACAAGTAAGCGTAAAAGCTCACGAACTCAAGTAAGCCCCATCTCGGTCAAATCTCGATAAAATCCAACCATTCAAGAGCCAAACTTGCGTAAAACCGAAATCCCTACTACATGGAACCCTCCATTTTGTAAACAACCAAGTTTTGGAAGATCAAAACCATAAATATCAAAAATGCTAAAACTTAGATCCACAAGAAATGGGCCATGAAATTCGAAAATGCTAAATACTAAAGAGACTTAGAATCTCATGAGGAAGACAATGAAACAACAAAATCTGAGTTCCTCCATGAAGCAAGTTGTACTTGCCTAAGCCTCTCTCTCTCTCGTCGGTGGAGAGAGTTAATGGAGGAAGGAGAAGAGTAAATAAAGAAGTGAATGAAGAGAGAGAATGGGTTGGTGGGTTAATAAATGAGGGATGGTGGTAGGTAGGGGTTTGAATTCCAACCCAAATCGAACCAACCAAACCGAACCCAACCGAAACCGATGCATGCCAGAACCATGAAATGCTAACTAACTCATGCCAATGCAGAACCCAAGGTTAGCCAATTAGGACAAGTCTAAATACAAGTCTGAGATTACGTATACGTATACCAAAATACGTACTACGAGCTACAGGTGCTACATATCTTCTGGCCAGACTTTTTCTCGCAGACGAGGCATCGTGACCGACATACAGAGATGTGGTCCTATGCCATGTCTAGGGCGTACAACGTATCTATGTACTGGTTTACAGATTGGTAGACATCAGAGTAATTCAAAGCTAAACCTTTACTTAGAAAATATGCAAGTTCTTCTTCAGGGATAACATCATCCACTGAAGGTACATCGAGTATTGATATACTCATTGAGGGCATCATTGTCCGGAACAGGAGTCACAGACTTGGTCAAGTTCACCACTGTAGAAGCATAAAAAATAATAAAGAAAGAAACATGCGGCCAGGAAACCCCATGCGGCTCAGAAGACCCATGCAGCTCAACGAGTCTATGCGGCTCTGTGATCTCCATGCGGCTCAGAAGAGAAGACACGTGACTTGCAAATAGTTCTCCCCTCCGTACTGTACTGCATTAATTGTTTGGACGGCTGACCACTTTGACGAAGCGACAAGCGTGACATAAAGAGGCAATTATGACTCTATCATAATGACAGAATCCTAGGAAATCAAAGAAAATCTCTGACACAACCCCCCCGAGATCCAGAAAACACCACGCAGCCTAGACACGTGGACAGCCATATGCGGCTCGAGCGGAGACCCCCCATGCGGCTCAGGCTGAAGTTGCCCTATGCGGCCGAGATCGAAACAGCCCTATGCGGCTCAAGCAGACGCAGCCCTATGCGGCTTATAAGTATCATCTCCATACGGCTCACTACCCATTGTATGGTCCAGATTATCATGCGGTTCGAAGATTCGGAGGCCACTCCCCAAGCTGCCCTGACACGTGGCCAGGCTTATGCGGCTCAAACTTTATGCGGCCCAATCCTTATGCGGCTCAGTGACTCCCAGGACACGTGTCATAAAGCCAGCCAATTTCTCATATTTTCTGCAATCAAAGATTGGGTCAAATCCCAATAATCTGGGACACGTGGCAGAAGAATGAATTAAATTTATTCATTCAGATTCGCAGATATCAGCAGATTATCATCATGGAGATTTATTCCAATCAGCATTAATTACTGAGAGGATTTGGCACAATCCATATCAATGGCCCAGATCCATTGCACTCAAAATTAATGGCCCAGATTGATCGATCAACAGGCCGCCGCCACTTTAAGGGGCAATCATTATGAACCCTAATGAGGTCCCCCCATTCTTATAAATAGCAGGGTGCCATTCCCTTGCAAGATATACACACGCACACATATATACAGAAAGGAGCACTTTTCGAGATCAGAGAGAGAGCACCAGAATACTTGGAGAGAAAGAGTAGAGAGAGAGCAAAGAGAGCATTTCTTCAACGCCGAGCAATCTTCTGGAGCCAAGGCTGCATACCGATCGTCCAAGGAGTAAGACAGAGCGGCCGTCGCTTTCCCGAACCTCTATCGTCACCCCCAGAATCTAAAATAAACAATTGTACTTAGACTGTTGTACCTAGGCTTTCGTTCCTAGGCTTTCTTTGTACAAGCGAGTTTGTAACGTGAATTAAAAGTCCAGTCCTCCGATAATTGTTTTGCTCTTTTACATTTCATGGCAAACACGATGGCAACTCTGCTGGGGACAAACTTCTCCATGGCTGAGGAGTTGGTGACGCAATCGGATGCAGCCAAACTTGGCTCCACGCAACAGAAGATGGTCGTCCGTTTCGACCAACAGGCGTTTGAAGAGATGCTCTCTGAAGGAAGTGCCGGCCCGATCCAGAAGCGAACCCGCACAAAGAAAGCTCGCTGCGAGTGGAGGCCAAAAGCATTTGCTCCTCCACAAGCTCTGGACGGGGTACTCTCTACTACCCAAGACGGCGAAGGCGACTCTCATACGGCTCCACTTCGAGCAGTAGAGAACTCTGCTGTCCCCAAGTCTGGCAGAGGAAAGCACTATGATGCTGGACTTGCAGGAACAAAAAGCGACTCTATGCGCCCCAAGAAGAAGCCGAGCACTCCTGTGGCCAAATCTGCCACCCACATGCAGGAGGCCGATGCTGGTGGATCTACCAGCCGCATAAAGAAAGTCTATGCGGCCAGATCATCCAGCCGTATACAGAAGACTCATGCGGCTGAGACTCCCAGCCGCATGAAGAAAGCCTATGCGGCTACGTCTGCCAGCCGTATGAAGATTGTTGAGGACGGCGGCATGACTCCTATCCCGCGCGGTTCTGTCTTCGACCGCCTGTCTTATGGTCCTGATCTCTTGTGCTCCCAAGAAGATATGTCTGACTCTCTCCGATATCACCTAGACTCTTCCTACTATGTGCCTTTAAGCACTAGAGCGAAGAAGTCTAGGGCAGCGCGAGCTTGGCACGCTCAGTCCGCTGATCCTGTCTCTGATCATCTGAGCGTCCCGTATACCGTTATGCGGGCCTCAGATGGGAAGTTGTACAGAACCACTCGAGTCCAGCCCCCGGTGGCAAACGGACAGAAAAGTGCATAAAAGTCTCCCAAAATCTCGGGAGCAAACATGGTCGATTCAGACCAGTCTGACTTACGTGAGGCCATCCTCCACAAACGCAAGTAAAGAGAAGACGCATCGGGGTGCAAAAAGTCCTCCTACGGATGTCACTGCACCCAAGTCATCGTCAACTGCTGCTACAATAATGCGACGGTACGAGAAGACCGGCAATCCATCTTTCAAAGACTGCAACAGCCATCTTCAGAAGACGAGGCACTTCCCGTCGTTTCCTGTAACTCTGCTCGAAAAGTCCCCGCTGATGGAAGGGAGAAGAAGACAAATGTTCCCAGCCCGAAGATTTCAACCACTGCGACTAAAAGACTGTCGTCTAAGCGGGTGTCCACCACCGAAGTTTTCCAAGGTACTCGTTCTAAGACAAAATCTGCTACAGTGGAAGATTCGTCGTCGACAACGCAGGAGGTTGCTGGGATTGGGGTTAGCACCCCTCCGAGCCTCCACCGCAATCCGATGTTCCAAGAAGACGAGCCGGTGGAGACAACTCTCCCATCAGATGCAGCAAACCCTGACGTTCCCGAGGACGTCCACAACTCCCAAGACGAGGCGAACTCGGAGATTGGGGGTACTGTTCCTTCCGAGTCTGAATCAGAAGAGAACATACCCACATACCCCGATGACTTCTCACTACAGGGGTACGATTTGGAGGGCGCTTCCTCTACCGCTCTGTCTATCTCTCCTCGTGTGAAGACGGTATTCATGACAGACAGCAGCCAAGGAGGCTCCAGTGATCGCCAACTCAACGACACGCTCGAAGCCATCTTGCTTGCCTTGGTCAAGTCTGTGGACGAGATTAAAGCGGCCCTTCCAACTCTGCAAGGAGGGACGCCTGGCCAAACAAGTGCGGGACCTGCGGTCAATGCGGACTCGAATTCAGCAGCACCGAACCCGGGCAACGATCCTCCTGAAACAACGGCCCCCACCGCAGTGGACGAGGCCTGCGAAGCGAGAAGAGAGGTCGAGGAGCTCCGAGCCATGTTTCACGCTCGAGAAAACTCTCAAGACCTCAGAATACGGCAACCATACCCTGCTGCATGGAGGGTTATTCCATTCCCACCAAGATATAAGCCGTTCAATATCAATCCTTATGATGGCAAGACCTCAGCAAGTCAGTACATCACTTACTTCGAGGTCACCACTGACCATCTGCCCCATGACAATGCCATTCTCATACGATTATTCATCGGGGCATTGGAAGGGGTCGCCTTCGACTGGTACCGCAACCTGCCAGACAACTGCATCCACTCCTTTGCCGGCTTCAAGCGCATGTTCTTGGAGAGATTCTACGAAGTAGGGCCGGACATCACAATGTCCACCCTCATAGACGTCGTCCAAGGGGAGAAAGAGCTGACAAGAAACTATATCGAGCGGTTTTGCCAAACTGTAATGGAGCTGCCATCTGGAAATCCCGATTCCTCCTTAATCGAAATTTGCCAAAAGAGATTGCTCCCAACAATCAGTCTCTGGATGGGCGAAAGTCAATTCAAGGATTGGAAGACGTTCATCATCAGCGCCACAAGCGCCGAAGAACGATTAAAGAAGGCTCGCCAACTGGGATTGCACATCTCGGACGGAGAGAACAAGGGCAAGCGTCCTAACACCAACAACGACAATGGAGGTAGCCCCTCCAATAATAGGGACAGCAGGGGTAAGCAGGCTATGGTGGCCGATACACCAAAGAAACCTGAGCCAAAGCCAACAGACAAACAATGGCCGCAAATTACTTACTCCTTCGAAGACGGTCACGTCAAGCCCATCTTGGACATGCTTATACAAGGAGACAGAATTCAGCTTCCTCTACCAAGACGGGAACCGCGACCGGCAGAGATGGAGAACCCAAAATACTGCCATTATCACCGCTATGTCCACCATGCTACACACGACTGCTACCAGCTAAAACGGTACATCTAAAATCTCATAGATTCGAACGCACTAGCCATCGATTTCGAAGAGGTAACGGTGGCAGCCAATATGGTGTCAGTACAATTCGGCAGCTTCCCTCCGACGGAAGCTCAAGACGGCGTAGTCCCCATCCCTCTGGCGATAATGGAGATTGCTAATCTTCTACCTCCCCGAGATCAGGCTGCTGGTCTAGTGTCCCTCACTACATCACGAGGGGAGGTCATGTGGATCCATCCAGACTTGGTATCAGAAGTGACTCGGCCCATATCGTCTTCCACCTGCAAGAAGAAATGTGGAAAAGTCAGGACCTGCCGCACAATCTCGGCAGATATCGAAGAAGCTACAGCCGTCATCACGCGGTCTGGGGCACAATCCCAACCTGTGGCTGACAATCTGGCTGAAGATCATCAGCCCGCTACAATGGATGCTCCGGGACCGGCTCAGCCTCCAACGACCGACAAGCCTAGGCCGAGGGAGACTCGCTTTGACAAATCCCTCCGAAAAGAGGCATCACAAGGGCTGGAAAAGCACTACAACTTCGACATCTTAGCGTAGTTGGCCAACACACCGGCCAAGTTGTCATTATACGAACTTCTGAGCCTCTCCAAGGATGTTCGTGCGGCTTTGAGCGATGCACTCCAAAATGCCGACGCATACCTGGCTCAGGTCAACCTCACGGGAGAAAACCCGCCTGCAGATCTCCAAGACAGCGCCTGCACGGGAGCGATGCCCAATATTATCTTCACTCCGCAGGACATGCTCATCAAAACCAACCTGCATGATCGCCCGCTATACTACACTGGATACATTGGCGACGTAAAGGTGGATCGGATGCACATTGATCCTGGCTCTTCCATAAGCATCATCCCGAAAGGTCTGCTACATCATCTTCACATCCCAATGCATCGCCTGACGCCTACAAGCACCGCCATCAACGGTTTCAATTCGGGCAGGAGCTACCCAATTGGGAAGATTCGTCTGAAGTGTCAAATTGGCGATCTCCAATCAGAGGTCACCTGCTACGTCATAGATGCAGACACCTCTTACAACATCCTCTTGGCGCGCCCGTGGATACACGATTATATGATCGTGCCTTCCACGCTACACCAATGCTTCAAGTATGTCGACAAACACAGCTTCGTGAGGACAGAATTTGCCGACATCGATCCCTTCAAGGGGGTCGAATCCTACTACTCAGACTCCTGTCTGTATGAAAAATTGAAGAAGCATCTTGGTGAAGGAGATGTGCAAGCTCATACCGAGACAGCCACAGGATCAGAAGAACCTCTGACGATCCACCTTCAAGCTCACAAACCGGACAAGTCTGTACCCCTTACCGCCACTCTGCGTAAGGATACAATCAGCCTTTCGGCACAAGAAGAGCAGATGATAATTCGGCTGCCAAGGTCTGGCCAAGTGCCAAGACCCACAATAGAGCAACTGACAATCAGGCTGCCGAGAGCCGGCCAGCCATAAATGGAGAAGCTCATTCCCTCCGACATGCCAATGACGATACGTCTTCCCAAGAAGGGTCGTCACCCCGATGTAAGGCCTGGAACTTCTAGCGAGCGAACCACTCCCCGCCCTACATCAAGTACCAAACTGGGGGTCACTAGTCTGCCAACAACTCTACGCTCTGCTCCGTCAGCTGAACCTCTGACGATCAAGCTGCCCAGGTCATCCTCTCAGTCTTCATTTACACAGGGGATAGCCGAAGAGGAACCGGAGCTTGCCAAGTATGTGGCTGCCCACACTGATGTTTCCTCCGCAGATGATGTAATCCACCAAGAAAAGATACAATACTTCATCAATAAAGGGTTATCTTTGAACTACCTCGAGCTTAATAAGCTCTGTACGATGTATGCTATGGAACACGGTATAGGCACTCACCTCCACACACAGGTGACAAATGTGCACACCGCAATCCAGCTTACTCCAGCGGAAGACGCTTACCGCATAATCGAGGGAGGGGACCATCCAATCATCTTCGGCCGGAAGGACGATCCGCATCCCTTCACCATAGAAGAAGTCGACCTCGGGTCAAATGCCGGAAGACTGCCTCTGTATCTTTATAGCCCCCAATCTAAATATCTCATACAAAAACAGGAGTATGATCTGGAGACCATGCCAGGCTTGAACTACGGCCCTGGGCGACGATTACCTTTGAAGCCACAGGTCCCGGCAGGCAAACTATGGGACTACTATAGCAAGAATCGATGTGGATTAGGGTATGTAACACCCACGACGACCCTGAAAGTTCAGATGAAGAATGTGAATGGCATTCACATTCGACCGGGTCACCAACTTCTGACTCAGATACCAGCATCGGAGATGTATTCAGACAAGTCTTGTCAGTCAACATGGCATTCGCCGACGCTTATGAAGAAGACGAAGACATCCCCGAAATCTTCGAGCTAGATCCGTGGGCCCAGCAGTTGGATGCGCAATGGTAAAAGCGGTTCGAACTGAGAGAACCTCCTACTGAAGATGAGGTTATACAGGTCGACCTCGGCAGCGAATCTTCTCCAAAACCGATCTTCGTCAGTAAAAGTTTAACAGACGAAGAGCGAGAATCGCTGCTGGAACTTGTCAAAGAATACATTGATGTGTTCGCATGGAGCTATGAAGACATGTCGGGGTTAAATCCCGATATTGCTCTTCACAAGCTCAACATTCGGCCGGAAGCAAAGCTAGTCAAGCAACAACAGTGACGCTTCCGCCCGGGCATCATGGATGCGATCGAGGACGAAGTCAACAAACTGATAGCCAGTGGCTTCATCCGTGAGGAACAACATTCGGATTGGGTCGCCAACATATTACCAGTCCTCAAAAAGAATGGGAAAATTCGAATCTGCATCGACTTCTGCAATCCGAACGAGGCGTGCCCCAAAGATGAATTCTCCCTCCCTATCACGGACATTATGATTGAAAATACCTGTGGCTTTGAACGTATGTCATTCATGGATGGCTTCTCGGGGTACAACCAAATCAAGATGTCTCCTAACGACGAAAAGCTTATATCATTTCGAACACCGATTGGCACATACTGCTACACAGTCATGCCTTTCGTTTTAAAGAATGCTGGTGCCACATATCAAAGAGCCATGAGCATCATCTTCCGAGACCACTTACGTAAGACGGTGGAGTGCTATATTGATGACATTGCCGTCAAGAGTCGTTGCAAGAAATACCATCTGCAGGACCTGAGAATAGTATTCGACCTGATGCGAGCACACAATTTGAAAATGAACCCTACGAAGTCCTTCCTGGGCGTATCCTACGGGAAGTTCATGGGTTTTATCATCATCGCCCAGGGTTTTCATGTAGACCCTGAGAAGACAAAGGCAATCATGGAGATGGGTCCCCCGAGAAATCTCTGCGAACTCAGAGGCCTTCAAGGGAGGCTAGCTTACATTAGGAGGTTCATTTCTAACCTCTCCGGGCGATGTCGACCATTCACCCACCTCATGAAGAAAGGCGTCTCGTTCGTATGTGACGAAGAATGTCAGCGGACCTTCGATAGCATCAAAGAATATTTGTCGAACCCTCCAGTCCTGGTGGGCCCGGTTGCTGGAAAACCATTCCTGCTCTACGTACGAGCAATGGAACATTCTTTCGGAGCTCTGTTAGCACAAAACAACGATGCAGGCCATGAACAAGCCATATATTACCTCAGTCGAATGATGATTGGGCCAGAGCACCGATACACCGCTGTGGAGAAGGAGTGCCTTGCCCTGGTGTTCGCCATTCAGAAGACGCGGCACTATGTCACCGGACAAACGATACATATGATCTCACGAGTCAACCCTCTCAGGGTCCTCATGACTAAACCAGGGGCACTCAGCTCTCTCCTCGCTACATGGGCAATATTGTTGTCCCCTTATCATATGATCTTCGTCCCACAAAAGGCGGTCAAAGGCCAAGCCCTGGCAGACTTTTTGGCAGCCCACCCAGGCTCGGAGTCCTCCCGGATATATGATGAAATCCCAGATGAGGTCGCCGACTCGCATACAACCTCTCACGATGATATATGGCGAATGTTCTTCGACGGTGCTTCGAGAACTGGACCCAAGGGCAACATCGTCGTCGGAGTTGGGGTTGTGCTAGTCTCCCTTTCCGGATTGGTGATTAACCGCGCTTACTTCCTCACGGAACCCTGTTCTAACAATGTGGCCGAGTACAACGCTCTGGTCATTGGCCTCCAATTTGCAAAAGAGCTGGGGGGTAGAATACCTGGAAGCATACGGCGATTCTCAGTTAATCGTCAACCAGATCCGGGGCTCATACGAGGTCCGCCATGAAGACATGATCCCCTATCACCAGATAGCGATCGACATCATCTCATCGTTTGAAGGGTTCTTCATTGAGCACGTTCCCAGACTCCGAAATATCGAAGCCGATGCCTTGGCAGGTCTGGCCGCTTCCCTAGCAGCGCCAAATCATACTCATCAATCAGTAGATGTGATAGGCCACGAACTGGTCTGCCCCAAGAACAATGTACAATTCGTGGCGAGTTATTCCACCCAGACGATCGATGATGCCCCCGATTGGAGACAACCATTCATCAACTTCGTCGTCTACAACATCCTGCCCGAGAACCCAAAGGAGGCTACCTCCATCAGACGGCGTTCCCTCAGATTCTTCTACGATACAGAGATGAAAATGCTGTATCGCCGATCCTATGATGGAGTATTGCTTCGGTGTCTGTCGAACACAGAAGCCAAAGAAGCCGTACGAGAAGCTCATGACGGTGTCTGCGGGGCGCATCAGCCTGGCCCTAAATTGCAAGACCGTCTCCGTCGAATGGGCTACTACTGGCCCACGATGGTGGCAGATGCGATAGACTATGCAAGAAAATGTAAAGCCTGCCAAGTCCACGCGGACTTCATTCACCAGCCATCCGAATTTCTACATCCAATAGTGGCATCCTGGCCCTTCGAAGCATGGGGAATGGACATCATCGGTCCAATTACTCCACCTTTCTCCCGTGACATCGCTTTATACTTGCGATCACGGATTACTTCTCCAAATGGGCAGAAGCTGTGCCAATTGTAGAAGTCAAAACCTCAAACGAGATCAGCTTCCTCAAGCATCACGTCATCTATTGCTTTGGACTGCCCCGAAGGATCATCCACGACAATGGTCCGCAGTTTGCAAGCCACGTCTTCTATCGGTTTTACGATAAGCACCGCATCCAGAATTTTGCTTCGACACCATATAACCCAGCAGCGAACTGGTTGGCAGAGGCATTCAACAAAACAATCATCAAACTCCTCAAGAAGTTTGTCTCTTCCAACAAATACGACTGGACGAAAAGCTCGGTGAATGTTTATGGGCGTACCGTACTACAGTCCGAACAACTACCGGGAATACACCATTCTCCCTGGTGTACGGGAGTGAGGCAGTTCTCCTATTGGAGACTCAAATACCCTCACTCTGCGTCGCCCTCACTTATCAATTGACGACGAATGATAACTATCGACGCCGACTACAAGAGTTAGAGGCCTTAGACGAAAAGTGCCTCCTGGCTCAGCAAAGGATCGAACTATACCAAGCACGCATCTCCGGAGCCTTCAACAAGAAGGTCAAGATCAGAACATTCCAAGTGGGCGATCTCGTTCTGGCGGTCCGGAGACCGATGGTCATGACTCACAAAACGGGGACCGCCGGCAAGTTCCAGCCAAAATGGGAAGGCCCATTCATCATCGAGGCTGTATTCTCCAACGTTGCTTACCGTCTCGCAAAACAGAATGGGGATTTGCTCATGTTGCCCGTCAACAGCAAGTTCCTGAAGAAATATTATGTCTAAATGACATTCTCCATATCATTGAGTCATGTACCCGCTGGTACCGTTGAACTCACCATCATAATTTTCTAGATTATCGAGTCATGTAGCCGCTGGTGCCGCTGAACTCACCTCTCCAAAATTCTAGATCATCGAGTCATGTACCCGCTGGTGCCGCTGAACTCACCTCTCCAAAATTCCAGATCATTGAGTCACGTACCCGCTGGTACCTCTGAACTCACCCTCACAATTTTCTAGATTTTTGAGTCACGTACCCGCCGGTACCGCTGAACTCACCCTCACAATTCTCCAGATTTTTGAGTCATGTACCCGCTGGTGCCGCTGAACTCACATCCACAACATCCCAGATTATCGAGTCATGTACCCGCTGGTGCCACTGAACTCACACTTTCACAATATCGAGTCATGTACCCGCTGGTGCCTCTGAACTCACATCCCGGACACTCTTTCAGATAGCAAGTCATGTATGATCATACCTCTGAACTTTCTTCCTGGAAGAGATCCTCCCTCATGATCTAATACCCGCACTCCCAGTGCATAAAAAGGGTAAGCGATCCACAAATTGCCAAAACGGCCATGTCCTCATTATCTCTGAGTCATTTCACTTCCGCCAAAAACAAACCACCCCCTACATAGAACTTCCATGTCCTCATTACCTCTGAGTCGTTCTATGTGCCCCCCCTTCATTGAGCCCACTCCTGCCATGTCCTCATTACCTCTGAGAAAGAAGGCCCCGTCAAAGAAACTCTCATGCTCACCATGTCCTTAGTACCTCTGAGTAAGTATGTTCGTTCCCTTTAACTTGTTGCCCGTATCCAAAACCAGGGTACGTTAGAGGCAATAGGTCCATGCAAAATGTCCCAATAAGATGATTATTACAAAGCAAAAGAGTGAAGCAAATATATTCCATTCATTCAGAAATCGGTTACATCCACGTGATTACAAGAAAGTTCTTCATGCAGACAAGAAGAAAAGCAAAACAAACCAAAGACTACAGATAGACATTTACGAGAAACCTATAAAAACCCTAGTTGTAGAAGCGCTTATACAACTCCCTCAACCACCTTACATATGAAGGATGCAATTGAAGAAGATCCTCGTCCAGAATAGGAGAATCAGAATTCCCAGCGCTGCCACCCTCAGCAGTCTCGATAGTGGAGAGGAAGTCGTCCCTCTCAGGCGCCGGTTCTTCTTTCTTCGCCTCCTCCTTAACAGAGGAAGGCCCCTGATTAATGACAGGAGGCAGCGGCTCCTCTGTCACTGCAATCTCAGCATTCGGTGGAGACTCTACAAGAACCAAAGATGAAAAAACGATGAATGATGAAAACAGTCAGAAGATATTCAGAGATGTTCATGCGGCCCGTTTAAAGACAACTTTTATGCGGCTCGGACATGGGATGTACCCCTATGCGGCTCATGGGACGTGTATGCGGACCATGTAATTTGAAAAGCTTGCATCAAATGTTTGTGCTAGAAGCATGCGGCAGAGCAGCTTCTGTTAGGGTTTCAAAGTACCCAATCTTCTACACAGTCCTTACCTTCGATGGCAACATGAACATCAAGACGAACGGGGGGTACGGCAGACGAAGACAAAGCCGATTTCCTACTCTTCGCCACATACTTCTTCGCCGCCTTGGAAGCCCTATGTGCCATCGTTGTCTGTCGGTCAGAAGAGGAAAACAAGACAGAAATCTTAGTCAAGAAGAGTCTAAGAGAGAAGTCCCCCCAAATATCCTTCCATTTATAGAGAAAGGAGGACCACAGACCGACGCCTCGTACAGCGTAGTCGACTCTTCGGCTATCGAGACAAACTAGCTAATTAAATATCAGAAACTCTTGGGATCCTGCCCCTGTAGAAGCATGGAAAATATTGCTTTTAGTCCCACATCGGAAAGGAGAAGAAGAAAGGGCTTACTCCATTCTATAAATAGAGCCCCCTTACCTCCTTTGAAAAGGGCACCAACTTCTCTTCCCTCCTTCCAAACTTGGACTCTTCCTATTACGCACCTTCGGGTGCTAAGTAGAAGAAGTCTAGGGCAGCGCGGGCTCATCGGGCTCAGTCAGCTGTCCCAACCTCTGACCATCAAGAGCGTCCCGCTAAGCGGGCCTCTGATGGAAAGTTGTACAGAGCCGCCTGTGTCCAGCCCCCGGCGGCAAACGGACAGAGTGGTTCTCAAGTGTCTCCCAACAAAGATCGAAGGCAAGTGTTTCTATTAGCCCCCACATCAGGGAGCAAACATGATACCTACGCACTCGTGTGTTTGGGATACCCGGGCCCACAAAGCGAGTGCACGGGCTGATCAAGACATTCCTCATGCGAGTCATGAGACGTCCTTCATGCGGCTCGGTCATGAGACATTCCTCATGCAGCTCGGTCATGAGACGTCCTTCATGCGGCTCGGTCATGAGACGTCCTTCATGCGGCTCGGTCATGAGACGTCCTTCATGCGGCTCGATCATAAAACGTTCTTCATGCGGCACAGAACTCAGGAAGCTTCATGCGGCTCAAAATCAGACGAGCTTCATGCGGCTCAGGAGTCCCATGCGGCTCAAACACATAGGCAGCTCGAGTAAACTCCATGCGGCTCAGAGAGAGAGGCCACCTGGCATTCAAAATAGCTGTGCTCAACGTCTGGACGCATTTAATATTCTGACGGCTGACAGCTGACAGATGACAGACCTGACATAAAGTTGTCATAATGACTGACACGAAAAGCAGAATTTTTTTAGGAAATAAGGAAAATCTTCACCAATACGGCGCTGTCTACCAAGCTTCGAGGCAAGTCCATGCGGCCAGACTAGACGAGTTCATGCGGCCAGTGCAAAGAAATCTATGCGGTTCAAACCATGAAGGCCCCCATGCGGCTCAGCCATGAAGAAACCCATGCGGCTCGGCCATGAAGACTCTCGTGCGGCTCGGCCATGAACATATTCATGCGGCTCGGTCATGAACATATTCATGCGGCTCGGTCATGACAACCTTCATGCAGGTTCGAGTGTAGAGACTATTCATGCGGCTCGGTCATGAAATCTTCCATGCGGCTCGGTCATGACGACCTTCATGTGGCCCAAATATGAACACTCCTCATGCGGCTCAATAATGATGACAGGACACGTGTCCTAAACATAATCAAATTTCGGGTCAGATTCTAATAATTTGGGACACGTGGCAAGAGAATGAATTAAATTGATTCATTTAGATTTGCAGACATCAGCAAATCATCATGATGGAGATTTATTGCAATCAACATTTATTATTGATGGGATTTGGCATAATCCACATTAATGGTCCAGATCCTTCACACTCAAGACTAATGGTCCAGATTGATCAATCACCAGGCCGCCGCCACTTTGAGAACGGGTAATCAGCCAAACCCTAATGATGCTTCCCCACTATTATAAATAGCAGGGTGCCATTCCCTTTCAAAATAGACAGAGTCAAAAAGAGAAAAAAGAAGAAGAAGAAGAGAGAGAGAGGTCGGCAACAAAAAGAATAAAAAAAGGAGAAAAAAGAAGAAGAAGAAGAAGAAGAAGAGAAAAAAAAAGGTCGGCAACAAAAGAATAAAAAAATAAGAAGAGAGAGATCTACACAGAGAGAGCTCCCCCTTTTCTTGATAATCACAGAGAGAGAGAAGTCAGGAGAGCAACCCGAGGAGAGTAAGGAGAGCCTTTCTTCGTCAACGCCGAGCAGATCTTCCCCGAGCCAAGGCTGCATACCGATCGTCCAAGGAGTAAGGCAGAGCGGCCGTCGCTTTCCCGAGCCTCTATCGTCACCCTCCAGAATCAAAAATAAATAATCGTACTTAGTCTGCTGTACCTAGGTTTTCGTCCCTAGGCTTTCTTTGTACGAGCGAGTTTGTATTGTGAGTCTAAGTTTAGTCCTCCGATAATTGTTCTGTTCTTTTACAATCAATGGCAAACACGATGGCGACTCTGCTGGGGACTAACTTCTCCACGGCTGAGGAGTTGGTGACGCAATCGGATGCAGCCAAACTTGGCTCCACACAACAGAAGATGGTCGTCCGCTTCGACCAACAGGCGTTCGAAGAGATGCTCTCTGAAGGCAGCGCTGGCCCGGTCCAGAAACGCACCCGTACCACGAAGGCTGGCAAAGAGTGGAGGCCAAAGTCATTTGCTCCTCCCCGAGCCCTCGATGGGATACCTTCGGTCGCTCAAGACGGCGAGAAAGACTCTCCTGCTGCCCCACTTCAGATCGCAGACACCTCTGCTGTCCCCAAGTCCGGCAGAAGAAAACACTATGATGCTGGACTTGCAGGGGCAAAGAAGGTCTCTGCTCAACCTGAACCGCAGAAGGGTATTAGCCGCAGAAAGAAAATCCATGCGGCCACAACCGTCAACCACACGAAGAAAACTCATGCGGCCACTTCTGTCAGCCGTATAACTTATGCAGCTACAGTTTCCAACCGCATGGATGAGATTCCTGCGTCTAGTAAAGTCAACCGCTTGCAGAAAACCCATACGGCCACAGATGCCAACCGCATGCGGACAGCCTGCACGGCCGTGACTCCTAACCGCATAAGAACTCGTCCCACAACAGAAGACAGTCGCACGCAGATAGCCTGCACGGCACCCAACGCTAGCCGCATAGCGTCTATACCACACTTCTCTCGATCAGTTTTCGACCGACTCTCATGCGGTCCTAACTCTGATCACTTTCTGGATGAAAATCCAGACTCTGTGATACCTCATGTGGACTCTTCCTATTACGCACCCACAAGTGCTAAAAAGAAAAAGTCTAGGGCAGCGCAGGCTCATCAAGTCCAGACAGCTGCTCCAACCTCTGACTATCGGGGCGTCCCGCTGAGTATCACGCGGGCCTCTGACGGGAAGTTGTATAAAACCACTCGAGTCCAGCCCCCGGCGGCAAACGGACAAAGTGGTTCCTCTGACCTGCGTGAAGCTATCCTCCACAAACGCAAGGAAAGAGAAGGAGCCTCAGCGTACAGAGAGTCCTCACAGGGACGTCACTGCACCCAGATTATCGTTAACTGCTGTTGCAACAATACGGCAGTAACGGAAGACCGGCCATCCGTCTTCCAAAGATTACAACATCCGAGCTCGGAAGACGAGGCACCTCCCGTTGCCTCCTGCAATTCCGTACGGAAAGTCCCCGTGGAGGGGAGAGGGAAGAAGACAAGCATCTCCAGCCCAAAGGTGTCAACTATTGCAGCTAAGAAGCCGTCGTCTAAAGGATTATCTTCTACTGGAGTATTCCAACATACCCGTTCAAAGACGAAAACTGCTACAGTAGGAAGTTCGTCGTCTACGTCATTGGGGGTCGTCGGAACTAGGGGTAGCACTCCTCCAAACCTCCATGACAACCCGACATTCTAAGAAGACGGACTGGAGAAAGCAAATCCTCCGACGGATACAACAGATACCGACGTCCCCGAGGACGTCCTAAACGAAGCAAGCTCTGAAGCTGGGGGTACTGTTCCTTCCGAGTCCGAACCTGAAGAGGACATCCCCACATATCCTGATGATTTCTCAATACATGAGTATGACTCGGAGGGCATGTCCGCCACTTCTCCTTCTGTCACTCCTCACGTGAGGACGGTATTCATGACGGACAACAGCCAAGGTGGTTCCGGCGATCGCCAACGTATCGACACTTTGGAGGCCATACTGCACGCCTTGGTCAAGTCTGTAGACGAGATCAAAATAGCGCTTCCTACTCTGCAGGGAGTGTCACCTGGTCAGACAAGCACGGGTCCCGCGAACAACATAGATTCAAATTTAGCGGCACCAAACCCGGGCAATAATGCTCCCGAGATAACGGCCCCTACCGCGACAGATGAGGCCCGAGAAGTAAGGAACGAGGTTCAGGAGCTTCAGCGATGTTCCACGCCCGAGAAAATTCTCAAGACCTCAGAATACGGCAACCATACCCAGCTGAATGGAGGGATGTGCCCTTTCCCCCAAGATATAAGCCGTTCAATATCAACCCATATGATGGTAAGACTTCAGCAAGCCGGTACATCACTTACTTTGAGGTCACTACCGACCATCTGCCCCATGATGACGCCATCCTCACACGGTTATTCATTGGGGCACTGGAAGGAGTCGCCTTCGATTGGTACCGCAACCTGCCAGATAATTGCATCCACTCCTTCGCTGGCTTCAAGCGCTTGTTCTTGGAGAGGTTCTATGAGGTAGGGCAGGACGTCACGATGTCTACCCTCATGGACGTCGTCCAAGGAGAGAAAGAGCTGACAAGGAATTATATTGAGCGGTTTCGTCAAACCGCAATGAAGTTACCATCTGGCAACCCGGACTCTTCCTTGATTGAAATTTGCCAAAAGAGACTACTCCTAACAATTAGTCTCTGGATGGGCGAAAGTCAATTCAAGGACTGGAAGGCCTTTATCATCAGCGCTACAAGTGCCGAGGAACGATTGAAGAAAGCTCGCCAACTGGGGTTGCATATCTCAGAGGGAGAGAACAAGGGGAAGCGTCCCAACGCCAGCAACGACAATGGGGGTAGCCCCTCCAACAACCGGGACAACAAAGGCAAGCAGGCCATGGTGACCGATACAGCCCAGAAGCCCGAGCCACAGCCAGCAGACAAACAATGGCCTCAAATCACTTATTCTTTCGAAGACGGCCACGTCAAGCCTATCTTGGACATACTTATACAAGGAGATAGAATTCAGCTTCCTCCACCAAGGCGGGAACCTCGGCCGGCTGATTTGGAAAATCCGAAGTTCTGCCATTACCACCGCTACGTCCACCATGCTACACACGACTGCTACCAACTGAAACGGTATATCCAGAACCTCATCGATTCGAACGCTCTGGCTATCGACTTCGAGGAGGTAACCGTAGCAGCCAACATGGTGTCCGTACAATTCGACAATTTCCCTCCAACAGAGACTCAAGACGGTGTCATACCCATCCCTCTGGCAACAATAGAAATCACTAATCTTCCGCCTGCCCGTGATCAAACTCCCGGCCTAGTACCCATCACCACATCACGAAGGGAAATCATGTGGGTCCATCCGGACCTAGTCCACGAGGTGACTCAGCCCATTTTACCTTCTAAAAAGAAAAGTGGAAAGGTCAGATCATGCCGTACCGCCTCGGCAGAGGAGGAGGAAGTCTCGGCCGTCACTACTCGATCTGGAACACAAGCCCAACCGGCGACCAAAAACGCGACTGATGATCATCCGCCCACTACCAATGATGCTCCGGGACCGGCTCAGCCTTCGACGACCGACAAGCCTAGGCCGAAGGAGACTCGCTTCGACAAGTCCCTCCGGAAGGAGACACCTCAGGGGCTGGAGAGGCCCTACAACTTCGACATCTTAGCGCAATTAGCTAATACCCTGGCCAAATTGTCTTTATATGAACTCCTCAGGCTCTCGAAGGATGTCCGCACGGCTCTAAGTGAGGCGCTCCAAAATGCCAACGCATACTTGGCTCAGGTCAACCTCACAGGAGATAATCAGCCTACAGATCTCCAAGATAGTGCGTGTACAGGTGCAATGCCCAATATCGTCTTCTCTCCGCAGGATATGCTCATCAAAACTAACCTGCACGATCGTCCATTGTACTACACTGGATACATCGGCGACGTAAAGGTGGACCGAATGCACATTGATCCTGGGTCCTCTATAAGCATCATTCCAAAAGGACTACTGCATCATCTTCGTATCCCGATGCATCGTCTGACACCTACAAGCACCGCCATCAGCGGTTTCAATTCGGGCAGGAGCTACCCTATTGGAAAGATTCGTCTGAAGTGTCAAATTGGCGATCTCCAATCCGAAGTCACCTGCTACGTCATAGATGCAGACACTTCTTACAACATCCTCTTGAGGCGCCCATGGATACACGATTATATGATCGTGCCTTCCACGCTACACCAGTGCTTCAAATACGTCGACAAACACGGCTTCGTAAAGACAGAATTTGCTGATATCGATCCCTTCAAAGGGGTCGAATCTTACTACTCGGACTCCTGCTTATACGAAAAGTCGAAAAGGCACCTTGATGAAGGAGACGCACAAACTCATACCGAGACAACCACGGGATCAGAAGGACCCCTGACGATCCACCTCCAAGCTCACAAACCGGGCAAGTCTGCACCCCTTACCGCCACTCTACGGAAGGACGCAATCAGTCTCTCCGCACAAGAAGAACAAATGAGAATCCGGCTACCAAGGTCCGGCCAAGCGCCGAGACCTATAACAGGGCCACTTACCATCAGACTATCGAGAGTCGGTCAGCTCCAAACGGAGAAGCCCAATCCCTCCGACAGACCGCTCACAATACGCCTTCCCAAGAAGATTCTTCACTCCGATGCAAGGTCTGACACTTCTAGTGAACCAGCCACTCCTCGCTCCACGTCAAGTGCCCAACTGGGGGTCGCTAGTCCGCCAACAACTCCACGATCTACTCCATCAACTGAACCCCTGATGATCAAGTTGCCCAAATCATCCTCTCAGTCTGTATTTACACAGGGGGTGGCTGAAGAAGAGTTGGAGCTGGCCAAGTATGTGGCTGCTCACACTGAGACTTGCTCATGTTGCCCATCAACGGCAACTTCCTGAAGAAGTATTACGTCCGTAACGACATCCAAAAAAAAAAAAGAGAAAAAAATGAATCCCTGATGATTGAGTTATGTACCCCCCGGTACCGCTGAACTCACATTCCGCCTCCAAATTTCCTAGATTGGTGAGTTATGTACCCCCCGGTACCGCTGAACTCACATCCACTCCAGATTATCTAGTCATGTACCCGTTGGTACCACTGAACTCACATCCACATTCTCTCCAGATCACCGAGTCATGTACCTGCTGGTACCGCTGAACTCATATCCACAATATTCTAGATTTTCGAGTCATGTACCCTCTCGTACTGCTGAACTCACCTCCTCCTTCCACAAAAATCCCAAACTACCAAGTCATGTACCCGTTGGTACCTCTGAACTTACACTTTGATCACAAAATTTATGGATTGTCGAGTTATGTACCCGCTGGTACCCCTGAACTTACATCCCGGTCACTCTTTTAGGGAGAACGTTATGTATAAACATACCTCTGAACTTTTTTCCTGGAAGAGATCCTCCCTCATGATCCACTACCCGCACTCCCAGTGCACAAAAAGGGTAACAGTTCCACAAATTTCCAAAACGGCCATGTCCTTATTACCTCTGAGTCGTTCTATTTCCGCCAAAAACAAATCACCCCTTTACATAGAACTTCCATGTCCTCATTACCTCTGAGTCGTTCTATGTACCCCTCTTCATTGAGCCCACTCCTGCCATGTCCTCATTACCTCTGAGTGGGAAGGCTCCGTCGAAGAAAACTTCATACTTGCCATGTCCTCATTACCTCTGAGTAAGTATGTCGATTCCCTTTCAACCTATTATTTGTATCCACAACCGGAGTACGCCAAAGATAATAGGTCCACAAATATCCTCCGTTGAGTTTTTTCCTGCCATGTCCTCATTACCTCTGAGTAGGAAGATTCTGCGGTGAAACAAAAGCCCTCATGCTTGCCATGTCCTCATTACCTCTGAGTAAGTATGTTGGTTCCTTTTCATCCTATTATCCGTATCCTAAGCCAGGGAACGCCAAGGATAATAGGCCCACAAATGTCCTCTGTTGACCACAAATGTCCTCTGTTGACCACAAATGTCCTCTGTTGACCACAAACGTCCTCTGTTGACCACAAATGTCCGCTGTTGACCACGAATATCTTCCGTGAAGTCTCCCCTGCCATGTTCTTATTACCTCTGAGCAAGAAGATTCTACGGTAAAACCTTCATGCTTGCCATGTCCCCATAACCTCTGAGCAAATATGTTGGTTTCCTTTCATCCTATTATCCGTATCCTGAACCAGGGTACGCCAAGGATAATAGGTCCACAAATATCCCTTGCTAAGCTTCTTAGCATAAATCCACCATCTCACCATGCCCCGGGAGCCCAGCTGCTCTACGGCATTCTTTTTTCCAATACCGAGAGCACCCATGACCACTTTGCCATGGCTGTTCCGGATATCCTGACCAAACTTGTTATCCGTACCTAAAACCAAGGTACGCCCAGGGTAGCAGGTCCACAAATAATCCTCCAGCAGGTCCAATTCCACAAATACCACAAGTACAAGAAAGAGAAGATGAGTTGAAACATGCTCATTTATTCAAAATTCAAAGTACTACATCATCTGGGATCACATCCCTTGACAAAAAGAAAAGAAAAACAGTGAAAGAAAATGGAAAACTGTTCACTGCTCTATGGTATTCTTTCGCCCGATACCAAGAACCTCCATATCCGCCTTACCGCGGAGTTGTCCTAGGTATCCCTATCAAACTTATTATCCGTACCTAAAACCAAGGTATGCCAAGGATAATAGGCCCACAAATGTCCTCTGCTGACCACAAATGTCGTACTAGGTCCCTTAGTACATCCACATCTTTCCTCATCATCACATGCTTTCGGAGCCCAGCTGTTCCATAGCATTCTTTCACCCAATGCATAGAACTCCCATGTTGATAGCACCTCTGAGTTGTTCTATGTATCCTCATTCGAGTTCGCTCCTACCATGTCCATATCACCTCTGAGTAGGAAAGCTCTATCATCAATCTTATATTTACCACGTCTATACCACCTCTGAGTAAATATGATGGTTCCCTCTCTCAACTTATTATCCGTACCTAAAACCAAGGTACGCCAAGGATGATAAGTCCACATAAAATCTCCAGCGGAAGTACCCAAACCTATCACGTCTATGCTACCTCTGATTGGATTGCCACACCTAAACAAATCTACTTTCCATGCTTCTTATTCAAAGTGTTCCAAATTTGCAATTTGGAAACTTTGAAGGGGGTCCTGTAGAAGCATGGAAAATATTACTTTTAGTCCCACATCGGAAAGGAGAAGAAGAAAGGGCTTACTCCATTCTATAAATAGAGCCCCCTTACCTCCTTTGAAAAGGGCACCAACTTCTCTTCCCTCCTTCCAAACTTGGACTCTTCCTATTACGCACCTTCGGGTGCTAAGTAGAAGAAGTCTAGGGCAGCGCGGGCTCATCGGGCTCAGTCAGCTGTCCCAACCTCTGACCATCAAGAGCGTCCCGCTAAGCGGGCCTCTGATGGAAAGTTGTACAGAGCCGCCTGTGTCCAGCCCCCGGCGGCAAACGGACAGAGTGGTTCTCAAGTGTCTCCCAACAAAGATCGAAGGCAAGTGTTTCTATTAGCCCCCACATCAGGGAGCAAACATGATACCTACGCACTCGTGTGTTCGGGATACCCGGGCCCACAAAGCGAGTGCACGGGCTGATCAAGACATTCCTCATGCGAGTCATGAGACGTCCTTCATGCGGCTCGGTCATGAGACATTCCTCATGCAGCTCGGTCATGAGACGTCCTTCATGCGGCTCGGTCATGAGACGTCCTTCATGCGGCTCGGTCATGAGACGTCCTTCATGCGGCTCGGTCATAAAACGTTCTTCATGCGGTACAGAACTCAGGAAGCTTTATGCGGCTCAAAATCAGACGAGCTTCATGCGGCTCAGGAGTCCCATGCGGCTCAAACACATAGGCAGCTCGAGTAAACTCCATGCGGCTCAGAGAGAGAGGCCACGTGGCATTTAAAACAGCTGTGCTCAACGTCTGGACGCATTTAATGTTCTGACGGCTGACAGCTGACAGATGACAGACCTGACATAAAGTTGTCATAATGACTGACACGAAAAGCAGAATTTTTTTAGGAAATAAGGAAAATCTTCACCAATATGGCGCTGTCTACCAAGCTTCGAGGCAGGTCCATGCGGCCAGACTAGACGAGTTCATGCGGCCAGTGCAAAGAAATCTATGCGGTTCAAACCATGAAGGCCCCCATGCGGCTCAGCCATGAAGAAACCCATGTGGCTCGGCCATGAAGACTCTCGTGCGGCTCGGCCATGAACATATTCATGCGGCTCGGTCATGAACATATTCATGCGGCTCGGTCATGACAACCTTCATGCAGGTTCGAGTGTAGAGACTATTCATGCGGCTCGCTCATAAAATCTTCCATGCGGCTCGGTCATGACGACCTTCATGTGGCCCAAATATGAACACTCCTCATGCGGCTCAATAATGATGACAGGACACGTGTCCTAAACATAATCAAATTTCGGGTCAGATTCTAATAATTTGGGACACGTGGCAAGAGAATGAATTAAATTGATTCATTTAGATTTGCAGACATCAGCAAATCATCATGATAGAGATTTATTGCAATCAATATTTATTATTGATGGGATTTGGCATAATCCACATTAATGGTCCAGATCCTTCACACTCAAGACTAATGGTCCAGATTGATCAATCACCAGGCCGCCGCCACTTTAAGAACGGGTAATCAGCCAAACCCTAATGATGCTTCCCCAATATTATAAATAGCAGGGTGCCATTCCCTTACAAAATAGACAGAGTCAAAAAGAGAAAAAGAAGAAGAAGAAGAAGAGAGAGAGAGGTCGGCAACAAAAAGAATAAAAAAATGAGAAAAAAGAAGAAGAAGAAGAGAAAAAAAAAGGTCGACAACAAAAGAATAAAAAAATAAGAAGAGAGAGATCTACACAGAGAGAGCTCCCCCTTTTCTTGATAATCACAGAGAGAGAGAAGTCAGGAGAGCAACCCGAGGAGAGTAAGGAGAGCCTTTCTTCGTCAACGCCGAGCAGATCTTCTCCGAGCCAAGGCTGCATACCGATCGTCCAAGGAGTAAGGCAGAGCGGCCGTCGCTTTTCCGAGCCTCTATCGTCACCCCCCAGAATCAAAAATAAACAATCGTACTTAGTCTGCTGTACCTAGGTTTTCGTCCCTAAGATTTCTTTGTACGAGCGAGTTTGTATTGTGAGTCTAAGTTCAGTCCTCCGATAATTGTTCTGTTCTTTTACAATCAATGGCAAACAGCCCCGAAAAGATTTGCACGCATGACCTAATAACGTGGCAAAGAACTATGCGGCTGAGACATCCCTGCGGTTCAAAAGTCTCTGCGGCTAAGCCATCCATGCGGCTGAAACAACTCTGCGGCTCGAAAATGCATACGGCTGAAACTTCCATGCGGCCAAGACATCTATGCGGCTAGGACCTCGTATGCGGCTAGAAGTGTCACGACCCGCACCCTAGAGTTAGGGCACGAGAACGTAACAACGCCCAGCCTACGCCGCAGTGTCGGGGGTAGAACACTGTCCTAGGTCTCAATGCATCTAACAGTATAAGACTAAATAGTTTATACTCCCCGAATGGGGGTGACATAGCAGAATGTAAACTCAATCACATCTAAGGTAGAGCATAAAGAAAGATAGATAAAACATGAAATCGAAAAGAGATACAACAGATAGAAGTCTAAGTGTCTAAGATACAAACTTAGAATACATCTCAAAACTCAAATACAATAATCTATAAATACAACTCAAGATGACTGAAAATAAACTATAAGCAAAAACCTTAGCTATCTATGCAACCTCTACTGTCTCCTCTAGGCTAGCAGGCAACCTCCAGGCTATCTGTAAAATTTATCAACGGGTCCAGTCAGGACTGGAGCGAGCACAGTATATCTCAACAGATCATAGCAGGTTAGAAAATATAATCATGCAGTAAAGTAAGATACATAAACTGAAGAAATATAGTATGTAAACAGAGAAAGAACTGTAATAGAAATATCTACTATACATAAAGAACTAATAGTGACTAGTGAGTCAGAGTAAAATATAAACATGTGAATGGCATAGGAGATTCATGACTACAGCTAAGAGAGTGATTCATGACTACAGCTACTTGGATAATATTCACATGTCTATTTCTACTCCTCCATCCCCAATCAATACACAAAGATCTGTTCAAGTTATGTTAAGATTCGTAAAACTTCACATGGCTCATAAAATGAGTGATACGTGAAGGTGATTCATGATGGCTCTGTGAACATGAGAGTACATATGTCACAAGCGATTCGTGAATCAGAGGAAGCATAGAGATACGTGATGATTCGTGAAACGCACAAAACATGATGTATCCGATGCTTCCGAGGGAGATAACATCTCATGAAAAGATCTATATAGTACCAATCCATGTGACCAACGTGACAGTATCAAGTAAAGTAATTTAAAGCAGGAAAATAATTCTAAACAGGATATGAAATGATCAGAGAATGTACTCGCCTGATATCTGAATGTCCAAAGTAAAGATACTGTCCGAGGAGAGGTGTCTGGCTCCTAATTAGAACAGCACAAGTCACAACAAGTCCAGAAGGATAATATAAAGCACAACAATGCATTCTACATGAATCTAGGTCAAACTAGGCTAAAGTCAACCCTTAGTTAACTCTGGTCAACTGCACTGGTCAAACTAGGTCAAACTAGGTCATGTCCTAACCCAGCAAGTCTTACTAGGCCTAACCAAGACTATCCTAGCAAGCACACATCAATACAAGGCTATACAAGCCAACATACACCCAACTCTATATAGCATGCAATTATTCAATACTCAAATAGGCAAGAATTCACATTAGATATACACTAGGTAATCTATTACTTTAAGCTATATATGTCTACACATATATACACATGCATATATTGGTATTCAACATTAGGTCTATAATCATGGCATTTCAAATGGTTATATAAACTTATATATTACAACACAATATGCTAACATATATATATAATATACATACATAGCTAAGTTAACTATATTCATAAATACTTATTTAAGAGGCTATGTGTGTGTATGTGAACATGGCAAAGGGGCAAGTGAGGGTTAAATGGGCATACATAGTATATACATATCAAAGAGTGTCAAAGTGTAAGTGAACAATGTGTCAAGTGTGATAGTGTCAATATAGTGTAAGGGGGTACATGAGGTAATATAGGATTTGTGTTAACATAGAACATTACATCTCATTAACTTGTATATTGCATACATTACATCTATTATTACATTACATTCATGCTTGCATTCATTCATCATTCATTTATTCTCTTGCACCACTATATGCACCATACATTACATACTATGGAACCTACATATTCATTACAAGCCATACTCATACATGCTTACATTAGATAGGATACTTACACCTCATACATCATTTATTTAACCATTTACTCATGCTTGCATTCTCTATTTAATTACATAATGTATATACATTAACATGGGTTAAAATCAAATAGAACATTATATTATACACAAGGGTGCACAAAATACATATGCCGAATAGTAACTCCTACTAATAATCAATACTATACCATCTCAGCATGAATTAAAATTTAGGATTAAAGTATGTTATAGATCTATGTTTTAGCTTTCCGAAACTTCAAACGGATCGCATTTTCGATTCCGAAAACTCCCGGAATCGCGAAAACACCGAGAACGCGTTTGTCTTTCGTACAGCTGACACTCAAATAATTCTCCAAAAAGTTACAGAAATAATTAGGCATATTAATACATGTTTTTGGAAAGCTAACTTCAATACGCTTCTTTTAAAAAAATGGGAGATTAAACCGAGCTTTGAGCTAGAAGTTATGACATTTCTAAGTTAGGGCTGAAATTAAAAACGTGGATAAAAATTATGACGGATTTAGGTAGTTTGAGACAAAAGAACACAAGTATATAACATAATATATCAAGAACTCACTCTCTACACTAATATATATATATGAGACACTATAGAACACATCTCCAATACAAAAATATGAGATTAAACATGTAATAATTCATTCATACATAACAACAACATATAGTATGTCCATATTTGGGATTTTTCCACATGGACACAACCACAACACAAAGGACACTCCTATGACCTCCAAATGGACACGAAATGGACACAAATGGAGATACAACCATGGGGGTCATTCCTATGGGTTCAAAATAGACCTATATGCATGAGGAAATGAAAAGGAGAAGGGATTTATACCTCCCGGTAGATCGAATCGAAGAAAAGCCTTCCCGGAGTGACACCGACACGTAGAGATTCCAAAAGGACACGAACGAGCTCCGAATCCTCCCAAACTTGGGTAGCTTCCTCCTTGGCTAGAATGGAGAAGGAAAGAAGAAGATTTGGTGGTGAAATGGAAGGATTTGGTGGAGAAATTGCTAGGAATTGCTCTCTAGGAATTTGGGGAAGAACAAGAGAGAGAGTGTGGATGAGAATAATGAAATAAACTTGAGCCTATCCTCTCCCAAAGTGGCTGGCCATATGGGGCTATTTGTCCTATTATGGTAAGGTCCAAAATGCTCCCACTAACCTATTCTATGAGTATTAGGAAAGGGCTAATTGGTTGGGGCTAAATTAGTCATTCTAAAGTCTATAATCACACTAACCTTATCCATAATAATTAGTCTAACATCTAAATAAAATATTTCTTTCATGTGGACTAAAATTAATATCATGTGGGCCATGTCTAACTAGTGTGTGGGTCCCACTTGAGTCAAACTACCCCCGGGTCCCTGTTTCAAGTCGGATTGAGTTGAAATTCGAACCCGACTCAAATAACCCCAAAACAATATCATAAATAATAAAATAATATCAAAATAATTTAAAGAGGTCAAATGCAAAAAATATTCTTAGGCCAAAAATGATATTAAAATATCATAATCACATGGTTAGGCTCTAGGTCAAACAGTCTCTAGGGTTTCACTAGCAAAACGTCAAAACCACAAGTCATTGATTTAAATAATTTTAAAATGATTTAAAATCACCAAAAATCATATCATGAATTAAATATCATTATTAAAATAATTATAACACGAAATTTCAAAATTACCCTCATTTGGGAAACTGGGTGCTACAACTCTACCCACCTTAGAAAAATTTTGTCCTCGAAATTTAAGATCGATAGTACTCCTTCTAGTGCCTCTAACCTACCCAATATCTAAGGTAACACTTCCTAACACTGGAATAATAAACGGACATCTAAAACGTGTCAATCTAGGAATACCTCCAATACTGTTCTGCTGTACGGCGGTAATGGAACTTTAATAGAATATGGACTGGAACCTATATCCAAGGGACTGGACCTATTTTAAAGTGGTCTTAACTAAGGATGAAAAGGAACTGGTCATAGGCTATAGGTATGCTCAAACTATTATCTTCCTATTAACTATCTATTAATACATTCTATTACCATAGGAACGATGCATTACTAAGACATATAGGCCCCTATCTCTCATAACACATTTATACTCACCAAAAGACTAGTACATCCTATCAAGGCTGATACTATAATCTCTCCTAAATCTCCTAAGCTACATGTTTATAGACACACATCCCCACATCAAGGACTAACCCATATATATCTACAACTGTTAATAATGGAGTGACGTCCCTATTTCCCAACAATCAAGGTCTAAAAAAAATTTATCTAAATCATGCAATTTGAAGGAATAGTATACAAGGTCAGGGCATACCGTAGCAGTTGGAAGTCTCACCTAGGTACACTAATCATTCTAGGTCAAAACAGTACTATGGTATCAACACACAAATAATCTAGGGTGTCCTAATTGGGAAGGTAAGGGAACAACAATCATCAAGGTTATAGGGCTGTCTACCATCCTATATAAAAATTGGTCATTAATAAGCAACTAAGAAATTATTAAAAGGTTACTATTCCATAAAATGGCAAAAATTGAAAATTTAGGCACAACAAATCACAAATAGATTTTTGTCTTGACACGGTCCAAGTTGATCAATTTCGGGATAAAACGAGATTTGGGCAAGAAGGGAAATCAATAAAATCAAAGTATGAGCACGAGCATCCAATGATGGAGGTTCAGGTCATGATTAAATTTAATTCGACTGAGTACGAATACGAGGTTCATAGGCGATGAAAAGATTTTAAGGAGAATTGTCAAAGCTGTCGCGAATGAGACTCTAGGGTCAAGTTTAACTATGTCTCCATTCTCGTAGATTGATACATGAAAAAGCGAACCAAAGTGCAATAGGTTGATCAGACCATCATGTACCGGTTCTGATTAGACAATATGTTAGTGGGTGGCCACCCAATAAAATATGTCATGACCAAGCTCGAAAATAGATAAGCTTGCAAAACTAAGGCTAATTTAGCAGCACAAGATATAAGGGTGGTAATGATGAAAGGAATTACATAGTTCAAGTTTCTTAACCAACGGGTCAAGTAATCAGATAAGGTACAAGGTTAAGCATCTAAGGAAACAAGCAGAACACCATCACATGACGGGTCGAAAGAATTGAGTCAAGGCTGGATTTCTAATTAAAATAAGAAGAAATTTAGTATAATGGTAGAGGTTATAGTTTAGCCAGTTGACCAAAAAATCATATCAAGAAAATAGAGTACAAGAAGACGGATTTTAGTAGGACATGATATACCTACACGAAGGTGAGCTCGTCTAGGTCTTACATATAAGATTTGTTGGAGGGTAACAGCTAGTATTACATTCCGAATATCAAAGTCACGATAAGGAACGTCAAGGATCTCAATTAGAAAGTGGGAGTTCAAGAGGTGATAATTAATGCACAAAAATAATGAAGATCGAGTTAGTCATCTGATAACCAGTTACGTCTTCTCTGAGCTACATAATTTACGTCACTTCCTTAGCCTTCCTCATGCAAAAGATACGAAGATTCAAGGGTTTCGAAGTGCATCTGGTAGGGACGACAAGATATGGGTAATTAATGTAATGAGACAGAGTTTAAGATAAGAGGTAAATAAGAATGCAAGGGAATAATGGCGAGAAAGAATAATGAAGATATGTTCCTTTTCATCGGTTCAAACGAGAGGAACCCATCAAGCTTAAATTCAATAGCAAGGAATGAGGGTGAATCCAAACAAGAGGAAAAGGAATTCCAATTGAAGTTCAAAATGAGTTTCTCAGGGGTCGTCCTAGAAATCTCTCAAAGAATGCTAAGTGTGATTGAGTACCTTGGATTTGAAAATATTAATCTAAATACAAAATTAAATCAACAACTACAAAATTTTATCAAAATCATCAACTAATACCAGGATTCAAAGTTCTACAATGAATCCACAAAATCAAATTCAAATCAAGGAAAAAGGTGAATCAAAACAAGGAAAAGGAGTTTAAATCGGAATTCAAAATAAGATTCTCAAGGGTCATCCCAGGAATCTCTCAAGGAATCCTAACAGTGATTGAGTATCCTCTCATCCAAACATCTTAATTTATAAATCCTATAGCAGGCTCGTAGTAGTACAACTAAGTCGTTGTGCTACTACGAAATCACACGAATGCGAATCTCGACCTGCATGGGCCACCACTAAAACGTGTCACGGCCCGCACCCTAGAGTTAGGGCACGAGAACGTAACAACGCCCAGCATATGCCGCAGTGTCGGCGGTAGAACGCTGTCCTAGGTCTCAATGCATCTAACAGTATAAGACTAAATAGTTTATACTCCCCGAATGGGGGTGACATAGCAGAATGTAAACTCAATCACATCTAAGGTAGAGCATAAAGAAAGATAGATAAAACATGAAATTGAAAAGAGATACAACAGATAAAAGTCTAAGTGTCTAAGATACAAACTCAGAATACATCTCAAAACTCAAATACAGTAATCCATAAATACAACTCAAGATGACTGAAAATAAACTATAAGCAAAAACCCTAGCTATCTATGCAACCTCTACTGTCTCCTCTATGCTAGCAGGCAACCTCCAGGCTATCTGTAAAATTTATCAGCGGGTCCAGTCAGAACTGGAGCGAGCACAGTATATCTCAACAGCTCATAGCAGGTTAGAAAATATAATCATGCAGTAAAGTAAGATACATGAACTGAAGAAATATAGTATGTAAACAGAGAGAGAACTGTAATAGAAATATCTACTATACATAAAGAACTAATAGTGACTAGTGAGTCAGAGTAAAATATAAACATGTGAATGGCATAAGAGATTCATGACTGCAGCTAAGAGAGTGATTCATGACTACCGCTACTTGGATAATATTCACATGTCTATTTCTACTCCCCCATCCCCAATCAATGCGCAAAGATTTGTTCAAGTTATGTTAAGATTCGTAAAACTTCACATGGCTCATAAAATGAGTGATACGTGAAAGCGATTCATGATGGCTCTGTGAACATGAGAGTACATGTGTCACAAGCGATTCGTGAATCAGAGGAAGCATAGAGATACGTGATGATTCGTGAAACGCACAAAATATGATGTATCCGATGCTTCCGAGGGAGATAACATCTCATTAAAAGATCTATATAGTACCAATCCGTGTGACCAACGTGACAGTATCAAGTAAAGTAATTTAAAGCAGGAAAATAATTCTAAACAGGATATGAAATGATCAGAGAATGTACTCGCCTGATATCTGAATGTCCAAGGTAAAGATACTGTCCGAGGAGAGGTGTCTGGCTCCTAATTAGAACAGCATAAGTCACAACATGTCCAGAAGGGTAATATAAAGCACTATAATACATTCTACATGAATCTAGGTCAAACTAGGCTAAAGTCAACCCTTGGTCAACTCTGGTCAACTGCACTGGTCAAACTAGGTCAAACTAGGTCATGTCCTAACCCAGCAAGTCTTACTAGGCCTAACCAAGACTATCCTAGCAAGCACACATCAATACAAGGCTATACAAGCCAACATACACCCAACTCTATATAGCATGCAATTATTCAATACTCAAATAGGCAAGAATTCACATTAGATATACACTAGGTAATCTATTACTTTAAGCTATATATGTCTACACATATATACACATGCATATATTGGTATTCAACATTAGGTCTATAATCATGGCATTTCAAATGGTTATATAAACTTATATATTACAACACAATATGCTAACATATATAATATACATACATAGCTAAGTTAACTATATTCATAAATACTTATTTAAGAGGCTATGTGTGTGTATGTGAACATGGCAAAGGGGCAAATGAGGGTTAAATAGGCATACATAGTGTATACATATCAAAGAGTGTCAAAGTGTAAGTGAACAATGTGTCAAGTGTGATAGTGTCAACATAGTGTAAGGGGGTACATGAGGTAATATAGGATTTGTGTTAACATAGAACATTACATCTCATTAACTTGTATATTGCATACATTACATCTATTATTACATTACATTCATGCTTGCATTCATTCATCATTCATTTATTCTCTTGCACCACTATATGCACCATACATTACATACTATGGAACCTACATATTCATTACAAGCCATACTTATACATGCTTACATTAGATAGGATACTTACACCTCATACATCATTTATTTAACCATTTACTCATGCTTGTATTCTCTATTTAATTGCATAATGTATATATATTAACATGGGTTAAAATTAAATAGAACATTATATTACACACAAGGGTGCACAAAATACATATGCCGAATAGAAACTCCTACTAATAATCAATACTGTACCATCTCAGAATGAATTAAAATCTAGGATTAAAGTATGTTATAGATCTATATTTTAGCTTTCCGAAACTTCAAACGGATCGTATTTTCGTTTCCGAAAACTCCCGGAATCGCGAAAACACCGAGAACGCATTTGTCTTTCTTTCAGCTGACACTCAAATAATTCTCCAAAAAGTTACAGAAATAATTAGGCATATTAATACATGTTTTTGGAAAGCTAACTTCAATACGCTTCTTTTAAAAAAAATGGGAGATTAAACCGAGCTTTGAGCTAGAAGTTATGACATTTCTAAATTAGGGCTGAAATTAAAAACGTGGATAAAAATCATGACGGATTTAGGTAGTTTGAGACAAAAGAACACAAGTATATAACATAATATATCAAGAACTGACTCTCTACACTAATATATATATATGAGACACTATAGAACACATCTTCAATACAAAAATATGAGATTAAACATATAATAATTCATTCATACATAACAACAACACATAGTGTGTCCAAATTTGGGATTTTTCTACATAGACACAACCACAACACAAAGGACACTCCTATGACCTCCAAATGGACACGAAATGGACACAAATGGAGATACAACCATGGGGGTCATTCCTATGGGTTCAAAATAGACCTATATGCATGAGGAAATGAAAAGGAGAAGGGATTTATACCTTCCGGTAGATCGAATCGAAGAAAAGCCTTCCCGTAGCGACACCGACACGTAGAGATTCCAAAAGGACACGAACGAGCTCCGAATCCTCCCAAACTTGGGTAGCTTCCTCCTTGGCTAGAATGGAGAAGGAAAGAAGAATATTTGATGGTGAAATTGAAGGATTTGGTGGAGAAATTGCTAGGGATTGCTCTCTAGGAATTTGGGGAAGAACAAGAGAGAGAGTGTGGATGAGAATAATGAAATAAACTTGAGCCTATCCTCTCCCAAAGTGGCTGGCCATATGGGGCTATTTGTCCTATTATGGTAAGGTCCAAAATGCCCCCACTAACCTATTCTATGAGTATTAGGAAAGGGCTAATTGGTTGGGGCTAAATTAGTCATTCTAAAGCCTCTAATCACACTAACCTTATCCATAATAATTAGTCTAACATCTAACTAAAATATTTCTATCATGTGGACTAAAATTAATATCATGTGGGCCATGTCTAACTAGTGTGTGGGTCCCACTTGAGTCAAACTACCCCCGGGTCCCTGTTTCAAGTCGGATTGAGTTAAAATTCGAACCCGACTCAAGTAACCCCAAAACAATATCATAAATAATAAAATAATATCAAAATGATTTAAAGAGGTCAAATGCAAAAAATATTCTTAGGCCAAAAATGACATTAAAATATCATAATCACATGGTTAGACTCTAGGTCAAACAGTCTCTAGGATTTCACTAGCAAAACGTCAAAACCACAAGTCATTGATTTAAATAATTTTAAAATGATTTAAAATCACCAAAAATTATATCATGAATTAAATATCATCATTAAAATAATTATAAACACGAAATTTCAAAATTACTCTCATTTGGGAAACTGGGTGCTACAAGAAGAGCTTGCACACAGCCATGCTTCTTATTCAAAGTATTTCAATTTTGCAAATTGAAAACTTTGAAGGGGGTCTTGTAGAAGCATAGAAAATAATAAAGAAAGAGCCATACGGCCAGGAAACTCCATACGGCTCAGAAGACCCATGCGGATCAACGAGTCTATACGGCTCTGTGATCTCCATGCGGCTAAGAAGAGAAGACACGTGACTTGCAAACAGTTCTTCCCTCCGCACTGTACTGCATTAATTGCTTGGACGGCTGACCACTATGACGAAGCGACAAGCCTGACATAAAGAGGCAATTATGACTCTGTCATAATGACAGAATCCTAGGAAATCAAAGAAAATCTCTGACACAACCCCCTCGAGATCCAGAAAATACCACGTAGCCTAGACACGTGGACAGCCATATGCGGCTCGAGCGGAGACCCCCTATGCGGCTCAGGCTGAAGTTGCCCTATACGGCCCAGATCGAAACAACCCTATGCGGCTCAAGCAGACGTAGCCCTATGCGGCTTACAAGGATCATCTCTATGCGGCTAACTACCCATTGTATGGTCCAGATTATCATGCGGTTCGAAGATTCGGAGGCCACTCCCCAAGCTGCCCTGACACGTGGCCAGGCTTATGCGGCTCAAACTTTATGCGGCCCAATCCTTATGCGGCTCAGTGACTCCCAGGACACGTATCATAAAGCCAATCAATTTCTCATATTTACTGCAATCAAAGATTGGGTCAAATCCCAATAATCTGGGACACGTGGCAGGAGAATGAATTACATTTATTTATTCAGATTCGTAGATATCAGCAGATCATCATCATGAAGATTTATTCCAACCAGCATTAATTACTGAGAGGATTTGGCACAATCCATATCAATGGCCCAGATCCATTGCACTCAAAATTAATAGCCCAGATTGATCGATCAACAGGCCGCCGCCACTTTGAGGGGCAATAATTGTGAACCCTAATGAGGTCCCCCCCATTCTTATAAATAGCAGGGTGCCATTCCCTTGCAAGATATACACACGCACACATACATACAAAAAGGAGCACTTTTTGAGATCAGAGAGAGAGTACCAGAATACTTGGAGAGAAAGAGCAGAGAGAGAGCAAAGAGAGCATTTCTTCAACGCCGAGCAATCTTCTGGAGCTAAGGCTGCATACCGATCATCCAAGGAGTAAGGCAGAGCGGCCGTCGCTTTCCCGAACCTCTATCATCACCTTCCAGAATCTAAAATAAACAATTGTACTTAGACTGCTGTACCTAGGCTTTCGTCCCTAGGCTTTCTTTGTACAAGCGAGTTTGTAACGTGAAGTAAAAGTCCAGTCCTCCGATAATTGTTCTGCTCTTTTACATCTCATGGCAAACAACCACGTAGGGTAACTCATCAGGATTGGAAGGATGGACTTCAGCAGGTTCCACCCGAGTTATTTTGTAGAGAGTGATCGTCAATGGTTTGACAATATCAGGAAGCTTCTTTTTGACCCAGATTATGAGAGGCTTTGGAGTACTATTTGGAGTAGTATGTCCTATGAATCGAATGACTAGGGGACCGTCACTGGTAGATGAATTGACTTCAGCCTCATCGTCAGCTTCGTTGCCACCACTTTGGGAGGCTGAGATTGATAAAGTACCGAATCTCCATAGTAGGCTTCAATACCCTTGAAAGGATCGATATCGGCAAACTCCGTCTTCACGATGCCATCACTGTTGACGTACTTAAAGCACTGGTAAAGGGTAGAAGGAACAATCATGTTCTCGTGTATCTACGGACGTCCCAAAAAAATGTTATAGGACACATTGGCATCAATGACATAGCAAGCAACTTCTGTCCGAAGATCACCAATCTGGCACTTGAGATGGATCTTGCCCAGAGGATGACTTCTTTCAGTATTGAAAGCCATGATAGTTGTATTGGTTGCAGACAGCTTGTGCAGAAGGATCCCTAGAATTTTGAGTAAACTTTTAGGGATGATGTTGAGGGAGGAACCTGGATCGATATGCATCTGATCCACCTTAATCGCCCCAATGTACCCTGTATAGTACAGAGGTCTATCATGATGATTGTTTTTTAGTAGCATGTCCTCTTGTGAAAAGGTGATGTTGGGAACCACTTCCATAGTGCTATGACAGTGAGGACAGGAGACTGCTTCTTTAGCGGGGGCTTTGACTTCAGCGAGATAAGAGTCGGCATGTAGTAATGCCTAGCTTAAAGCTTTATGCGTCTCTTTGGAGAGCCGCAGTAGGTCGAACAATGACAATCTGGCAGGTATATTGGCCAGTTGTGCCAGTATGTCAAAGTTGTAAGGCCGAATAAGAGGACCGTTTTGCACGATAATTTGGCTATAGTCAGCTTCTTTTGGGCAATGCTAGCCCGCATTTGGAGTCAATAGACAGCTTGATCGATGGGGCACGTCCATGGGTTTATTAAAATACCGAATTGCAGGAGTATATTAAAACCTCTATAGTGAATATCATGGACTTTGACAGTCAGAGGACCGTTGGGGGTATACTGCTATATGGTGATGCCCTTCTGATTGAAAAATACGGATGTGACATACCAGCGAGCTATGAACACAATTTTTTACGATCATCTGCGCTAAACAGTGGAATGCTGCGTAGATGATATTGCAGTTAAAAGTTGTCCCAAGCGCAATCACCTCCAAGACTTGAAAACGGTGTTCGAACTGATACGTACACACCAACTCAAGATGAATCCAACCATGTCTTTTCTGGGAGTCTCCAGCAGCAAGTTCCTTGGTGTTGTTATCATTTCAAAGGGTGTACATCTTAACCCGGAGAAGGTTAAAGCTGTCCTCGATATGTGTCCTCCAAGAAATCTCAAAGAGCTACGCGGACTCCAAGGAAGGTTTGCCTATATCAGACGATTCTTTTCATATCTTTCTAGAAGGAGCAATTGCCGCTTCTTGTCCAAGAGTTAGCAATTTTCTTAGGTTTTCTTCCACTTAACCTGGAGAAGGAGAAAACCTAAGAAAATTGCTGCCCTTCTTGCCAGTGAGCCAAGAGTTAGCAATTTTCTTAGGTTTTCTCCCACTTTTGTAAATCGAAGTGTCAACGGAGTAAACGAGCAATTGCCGCTCGATCTCCATCTTCCCATTTCCTAAAATTCTTTTTGTACTCGAAGATTCTCAGCGCAGGATCTTTCAGGTATACTCATTTTGTAGTGCTTTGCACTAATAAGAAAAGATGATGATTCTTCTCTTTTTTGTAAGTATCTACAAAAATGGCGACTCTGTTGGGGACTACCTTTTCTTCTGACGAGAAAGTGGTGACATAATCCGATACCGATAAAGTAGTGAGAACTCAGAAGATGTTGGTCATGCAATTCAATCAACAGGCATTCGAAGATATGCTCTCGAGGGATGGCTCTACTCCCTCAAAATTAGTGAAGCGAAACAAGTCTCGCAAGACTTGGCTTCCGAAGGCTCGCATTGCATATCCTGCCAATATCGTAGAAGATGTGCAACCGAAGGGGAACTCCGTCACATGGGCGCATAACCCTTCCACAGGAGCTCCTAATGTGAAGAAGGCGCATACTGTTCAGGGCTCTACTAGCCTAGCGACTTCTCTCTTGTGCAATCAACACCAGAGTGTTCAACGCCCGAGACTTGGCAAAAAAAAATACTACGATGCCAAGAATCGAGGTGTTCGACACTCTAGGCAAACTCAACGAGGCTCACAAATAAAGAAGAAAAAATAGGAAGAAAGCAGCACTGTTTTCCAAAGCATGCGCCAAGCGCTATGCGCCCAAGGCAGTATGTGGGTGCATAACTCTGGCCAGAGGACTTCTGTCTTCAATAGGCTATTCGCCCAGGGCCATGCGCCCAGGGATGTGCCCAGGCTCTGATGACCCATTCTATGTGCCCACATCCTGAAAGACCAGGCATGCTGCCAGGACTTCAGAAAAGTATGCGTCCAAAGGCATGCCCCAGGGTCTATGCGCCCACTGCAAAAAGACAGGCCCCAACGCGTATAGCACGGGGCTGTCTTTAAGGTCGTCACGAAACTTAGGTGTGGGGGTTGCCTGTACACATGAATTAAGTCCGGATGAGCCAACTTTCCTTACAAACCCATATGTAAAGCTCAGCAATGCATGTGATATGGGTTTTAAAGCAGAACTCCTTTCCGTCGATTTGCACGACATGATAAATCATAAGCGTAAAGCGAGGGAGGATACTGCAACTCATAAGGTGCATCCGTGCACTAGTATCATCATCAACTGTCGCTGCTCCAAAGTAACGAAGGTTTCTCCAAGATAGTCTATGTTTCGACGACTGCAGCGCTCTGATGATGAAAAGCCGTTATGTGTGTCATCCAACATGGCTTCATGGGGTCCTCCTTACGAGAGCCCCAACCAAAGAAGGTGGACCACTAACCCAACCTTTTCTCTTAGTTCTGTAAACAGGAGAAGAAGAAGTCTGCCAGCAAACAGCCAGCGAGCTGTTTCACTTGAAGGAGTCTATATGGGTACTCGGTCAAGGACGAGATCGCTGATAGACGACAAGGACTTTCAAGTTGGGGGTGGTGTTCCTTCAGAATCTCAAGCTGGGGGTAGTATTCCCTCAGAATCTGAAGCAGACGACCTTCACACCTGGGGTTGCCTCACAGATAACGATGATCTCTTCGAGTCCGACGGTGACTATCTACCTTCCCTGCCTGAAGACGAGGGTCTTTTCAACTCAGAGACAGAAAGTATCAGCACCAGTTGTACCGTCTCCTCTATTCATCCTTGCATGCTATCTGTGTACATGGCGGATGGAGAAGACCTGAAGAAGCCAGTGATCAGAAAAACATGCGGCTGGAGAGTCTTGAAATAGTATTTGCCAAGATCACTGATATGCTTACCAATATTATGGCGGTCCAAACTGCTGTAGTTGTTCCTCCACCTTAACCGAATGTCTTAGCACACGCTAATCCGGCTCATAGTAACAACCCTCTTTCATCAAAAAGGGAGTACCATTCCATTGCACCTCCTCCAAATCTCGTAAATGCTGGGGGTGGTCCTTCGCCGACGGCACTTGACAACCGTACGACAGCCATTTCTCGACATCCGCTTAGCCAGCAGGATGTAATTGATTCTCTTGTTGTCCGTCTCGATACTATCTCACACAAAGACGAGCTTCAGAAGATAGGGATATCTCAACGTTATCCTCCTGAATGGGAGAATGTCGCTTGCCCTCCTAACTACAAGCCATTGACGCTGAATTCGTTTGACGGGATGACTTCTCCTCGCCAACACATGACGTACTTTAATACGCAGACTCTGTACTTACCAAGAGATGATGCATTCTTGTCAAAGCTATTTATCAGCACCTTGCAAGGGGTAGCTTTTGAATGGTTCTGCAGTCTGCCTGACGGTTGCATTAAATCCTCTAAAGACTTGGAGAGGTTATTCCTCAACAGGTTTGATGAGAGTGGCATGCATGTTAGTATGTTCACCCTCATCGAGACCATGCAGAGGAGGAGTAAGTCTGTTATTACTTTCATCGAACGCTTCAGGCGACTAGCATTGAAGATGCCCTTCGATATACCAGACTCAGAGCTTATGGATACTTGTCGGCATAACTTTCTTCCTACAGTAAAGTTATGTCTGGGTATACATAAGTATGATACATAGCCTGCTTTTATCGGGGCTGCTGATGCTGCTGAAAATGATGTTCCTAATTTGGAACTACTGGTGTTGAAGACACCCAAATCTGAAGACAAAGGCAAGCACCCCCAAACTATCCCTATCCGGGGCGTAAAGGGAATGAAGTCTTGAAGGTCGTCATTTTCAAGGGAGCTTCCCATTCTCAGGGCGCTCCTGACAAATCCAAGGAGACTTTCTCCTTTGACGAAGATGATGTTATTACCATTTTTTACACGTTGATGAAGGTTAATAAATTGGTATTGCCTCCACCACGATGTCCTGCGAAAGGCAAACCAACTCAACGATCCGAAGTACTATCTTTATCACCAGTACGTGCACCATTCCACCAAGGATTGCATCATCCTGAAGAAGAAGATACAATAGCGTATCGACAGCCAAGTTATCAACCTCGAAGCTGAAGACAAGGTCGTGTCTTCTAACATGATCTCTCTTTAATTTGGTGACATTCCTCCCACAAAAGTTCCAGACGGCGTAATCCCAATCCCTAAGGCAATAATGGAAGTCGTCAACCTGTCACTGTAGAAGCATGAAAATTACAAGACTATGTATCCCACACGAAGAAGACAAAAGAAGCTATGCGTCCACGTAGCCAAAAGGGGTCTATGCGTCCACATAACCAAAGGAAGTCTATGCGCCCACATGATCGAAGAGGGGCTATGCGCCCACATGATCGAAGAGGAGCTATGCGCCAACATGATCGAAGAGGAGCTAAGCGCCCACATGATCGAAGAGGGGCTATGCGCCCAAGGCAGCAGATCCCTACGACTTAGTCAACATCCATGATCAATCGTGCATTGAAGCATGCGGCCACGTCAGTCTCCGCGAGCAATCGTGCACTGAAGCATGCAGCCACGTTAACCCACGATCTACCCATGATCATCCAGTATCCATGCGCCTACACCCTATGTGCCCAAAGGGGTGTTATACGCCCACAGTAAAATTAGTGTATTTTTTACCTGTGGGCGCGTAACAGTCATTTCAGTGCAAAACAACTATAAATAGGGGTCTCATACCTATTCAAAAACATACAGAACGGAGAGCATTTCAAGAACCAAATTGATGCCCTTCTTAACAGTGAGCCTAGAGTTAGCAATTTTTTTAGATTTTCTTCCGCTTTTGTAATCGGAGTGTCAACGAAGTAAAGGAGCAACTGCCGCTCGATCTCCGTCATTCCATTCCCCAGAATTCTTTTTGTACTCGGAGATCTTTAGTGCAAGATCTCTCAGGCATACTCAATTTGTGGTGCCTTGCACCAACAAGAAAAGACAACATTTCTTCTTCTTTTTTGTGTGTGTCCATAAAAATGGCGACTCTGCTGGAGATGACATTTTCCTCTGACGAGAAGGTGGTGACGTAATCCGATACCGATAAAGTAGGGAGCACTCAGAAGATGTTAATCGTGAAGTTTGAACAGCAGGCGTTCGAAGAGATGCTCTCGAGGGACGGCTCTACTCCGTCAAAATCAGTGAAGCCAAACAAGTCTCGCAAGACTTGGCTTCCGAAGGCTCGTGATGCATATCCTGCCAGTATCGTAGAAGATACGCAACCAAAGAACTCTGTCACGTAGGCGCATAGGCCTTCCATATGGGCGCATGGAGCTCCCCTGTGGGCATATAGCTCTGCCACAGAGACTCCTGAAACGAAGAAAGCAAATACCGTTCTGGGCTCTACTAGCCCAGCGACTTTCCTCTTGTGCAATCAACAACAGAGTATTCAACACTTGAAACTTGGCAAAGAAAAATGCTAAGAAGCCAAGAATCGAAGTGTTCGATGCCCTGGACAAATTCGATGAGGCTCACAAATGAAGAAGATGAAACTGGAAGAAAATAATATTATTTTCCAAAGCATGCTCCCAGAGCCATGCGCCCAAGGCAGTATGTGGGCGCATAAATCTAGCCAGTGGACTTCTATCTTCGATAGGCTACGCGCCCAGGGCCATGCGCCCAGGGCTATGCGCCCAGGCTCTGATGACCCATTCTATGCACCCATATCCAGGAGGGCCAGGCATGCTGCCAGGACTTCAAGAAAGCATGCGTCCAAGGGCATGCTCCAGGGTCTATGCGTCCACAGCAAAAAGACAGACCCCACCGCGTATAGCACGGGTCTGTCTTCAAGGTCATTACGAAACTTAGGTGTGGGGGTTGCCCCTGCACGTGAACTAAGTCCGGATGCGCCAACTTCCCTTACAAACCCATATGCAATGATCGGCGATGCATATGACATGGGTTTTCAGGCAAAACTTGTCACGACCCGCACCCTAGAGTTAGGGCACGAGAACGTAACAACGCCAAGCCTACGCCGCAGTGTCGGCGGTAGAACGCTGTCCTAGGTCTCATGCATCTAACAGTATAAGGCTAAGCAGTTTATACTCCCCGAATGGGGGTGACATAGCAGAAAGTAAACTCAATCACATCTAAGGTAGAGCATAATGGAAGATAGATAAAACATGAAATCCAAAAGAGATACATCAGATAGAAGTCTAAGTGTCTAAGATACACAACCCAGAAATGCATCTCAAAGCTCCAAATACAGTAATCCATAAAATAAATACAACTCAAGACAACTGAAATAAAGTAAGAAAACCCTAGCTATCTATACGACCTCTACTGTGTCTCCTCTAGGCTAGCAGGCAGCCTCCAAGCTATCTGTAAAATTTATCAACAGGTCCAGTCAGGACAGGAGCGAGCACAGTACATCTCAACAGTTCATAGCAGGTTAGAAAATATAATCATGCAGTAAAGTAAGATACAGGTACTGAAAGAAATGCTGTATGTAAACAAAGAGAGAGCTGTAATAGAAATATCTACTATAAATAGAGACTAACAGTGGCTAGTGAGTCAGAATACAATATAGACATGTAAATGGCATAGGAGATTCTGATAAGACACTATGGAAGAGATTCTGATAAGATACTACTTGGGTATTATTCACATGTCTACTTCTACTCTCCCGTACCCCCAATCAATATACAAGGATCCAACCAGGTTATGTTATGATTCCATGCAAAGGCCCCCGAAGGGTAATACATGGATGTCCCATAAATGGGGATTCTAGGAGATTCTAGGATACCCAGTAAATGGAATAAGAGATTCTAGGAGACTCTGTGATCATAAGAGTATATGTCACAAGTGATCAAAGAACCAGTGAAGCATAGTGATACGCCATGTAAGTGAAATATACAGAACATGTAGTACCCGATGCTCCCTAAGGATAACATCTCAAGAAGGGATCCATATAGTACCAATCCGTGTGACCAACGAGACAGTACAAGTAAAGTAATTTAATGCAGGAAATAATTTTAAGCAGGATATAAAATGATCAGAGAATGTACTCGCCTGATAACCTGAACAGCTGATAAGTATAGGGGGTCCAAATGAAGCCACAGAGTCCTATTTAAAGCAACACATGTTACAAGGTGTTCAAGTTGTAATAAATGAATCTCTACAAGAAATCTATATTATCCTAGGTTCTTCTAAGTCAAAACAACTCTAGGTCAACTTCGGCCAATAATCTAGTCAAACTAGGTCAAGTGTTGACTTACAGTTGACTTTGGGTCAACTGGTCAACTCTGGTCAAACAGGGTCAATTCTAGTCTAATTATTAAAGATATAAAGTGCACTTCGTTATTGGTACGTCGAAACTTACGACACGCAAATCGAGATGAGATGATCAACTGTAAAGTTGATAATCTTATTATAGTGATCCACGTGTCCATCTTGTCAATTTCAGCGATGTGAGATCATTGGAATTGACTGAGCTCAGTTTCGTTGTACTAATCCTGAAATACGAACATTATAAGAATTAATTATTAATTAATTATAAAAAGGTTAAACTCAGAGAAATTATCAACAAACATTGTCGAATGATGAAATAAACATCGTCAATGTGTCCAGAATAGTCAAATTAGTTAGAATAGCCTACCCATCGGTCCAATTTGGACACAAGGGCAAAAAGGTAATTTCGGGTCAAAATGGTGTCCGTGTCGGAGCCGTTTTGCACCAAAAAATGTGCAAGAAAATAAGTCTATAAAATATAACAAATTATATGTCCACGAAACTAGAATGATGATACGAACCCAACGGTATCTCCAGAATTGGATTTCGTTGACCCGATCTCAATTTGGTCCGTTGACCAGAACTTAGAATTCCGGTTTGCACGGAAATGCGTGCCGGAGCTAAAGTTCTCAAAACTCAGGAAAATATATGTCAACGAGTCCAGAATGACAATACGAACTCAACGGTATACCCGAAATTGGATTCCAATGAGCCGATCTCAAAATGACCTGTTGACCCGGATAATGGTATCCGACTTGCACCGAAATGCGTGCCAAATCCAATGTCCACCAAAACCTACCAAATTATATGTCAACGAGTCCAGAATGACGATACGAACTCAACGATATATCCGGAATTGGATTTCGATGAGCCGGCGTCAAAAAGTCCCGTTGACCCGGACTGTGGGACCCACTTTGCACCGAAAAATGTGTCAGGGTCCATGTACTCCAAATCTAACAAATTTTATATGAAAATATGCCAGAACGACACAACAAGTCTACTGGTGGTGTCAGAAATGAAATCTGGAGTCCCGTGTTCAAAAATGAAATTTTACAAGTTGGAAATTACGAATTCGGACGACCAACTTTGGCGTCGAATTCAACCAATCAAACAAGCTCACAATGAAACGAAACTGGAGGGGTAGCAAGAGGGTTATACCAGCTTCGCACAGGAACCAGTAGCACGCCAAACGGAGCTGCGGTGGAGGAGGTACAAGCTGACGAAGTTGACCCCGTAAAACTGTCCAAAATTAATACAATTTAAACGGTCAACTTGGTGGCCGATTTTGATGTATCAAACGATAAAATCAACGGATGAAAATTGACAGGGGTGAAGGTGGATATACCGAGATTATGACGGAATGAAGAAATCGCCGATCTAACGGTCGGATTCCAGGGAAAATGCGTACGAAGTCGCTGCGACGGAGCGCTAAAATGGACTTGATTCCGCGCGCGTCACGACGGAACTTCGTGCGAAACGCACGAATCGTCTCGACGGTGCGTCCCGGAGGACGGTGGCCGCCATAGAAGTGTTTATCGGAGTGGGGCGCACCTGTATGGGGGTCTCCAGAGGTACGTCGGCCGGCGGCGGTGCATGGCAAGCATTGTACGCGCGCACGGCTGCCACCGCTGCTTCCGCGAACTGCTGCTGCTGGCAGTTGCTGCGTTCGGCCTGGCCTGGCCGGCGGCGTCCGGCCAACGCGCGGCCATGCACGGCAAGGCGACGGGGTGGCGCGCAGGCTGGTGGTGGCCGAGCTTAGTGAAGTGGTGGTGGTGATGGTTGTGGAGGAATGGCGATATGATGGTGGTGATGGTTGTGGAGGAATGGTGATATGATGGTGGTGATGTGGTTGATTCTATGTGAAGAAGGAGGTGAAGAGAAGGCTGGTGTGGGTGGTGCGGCCGGCCGTGCTCGGCCAGGGGTGGCCGGAGCCACGGCCAGGGTGGAGGTCGGGCCAGGGGTGGCCGAGCTTAGGTGGGAGGATGGATGGATGGAAATGGAGAAAAAATAGTTGTGTTTAAATAATTAGAAAGAGAGAGAAGAGGTGAGAATAAATTAATGAGAGAGAGGGATATGCCTAGTTTTTAGGGCCGGCCACATATGGCTCGGGGGGTTTGTGTGGGTGTTTGGGAAATAAATGGTGAGGATTGAATGAGGGAAATCAAGGGTAGCAATTAATTATAGGAATTTTGGTCATTCCTATAGGGATGTAAATAAAGGAAATTTTCCATTAAATATTAAAAATAGGTAGGATAAGAATTTGATATTTTTCAAGGATAATGAGGCTGAGGATGATGGTGATGGAGAGTAACATGGAGCTGGGGTTGGGTTCAGTCAAGCCGGGTTGGATCAAAACCGGATATTGTGTAAAAATCGAATAAAAATAGGTGTTGATGATCATGGGTAAATAAGTAGCACATGGGGATTCCAATAAATGGGACACAAATGTCGTGCGGGTAGTAGGCTCAATGTGGGCCATGCCCACAATTGGGGCTGACAGGTTTTGGTCGACAGGGTACCCACAAATCAAGTTGGAAAATGAATGCGACACCGCGGGGTGAAATAAAATCGGGTCGCGTGTCAGGAAAGTTGTTCGAAGCAAATGGAGCACAAAATGGCGTGTCTGAGTGGGACACGAAAGTCAAGGGTGAAGAGTGTCTCGAGTAGATCATGCATGATAAGTTGGTTTCAAGAAAATGGCTGTTCTGGTGCTCCCAAATTAAAAGTCACGGTAACGTGCTAAAAATGATCAAGGAAAAGAGTGGGAAAAATAATTAATAATCAAATGGTCTAAATCGACCTGAAGTTGTGCGAAGCAAAAAGAGTACAAGAGAACAAGTTTGGATGGGACACTATATACCGTCATGAAGGCAATCATGTCCACTACAAAACCCATGAAGAAGATTTCCAGAGTTGAACATCCCTGACACTCCAAATATCAAAGGCACGAAAAAGCACAATTACAGATAAATAAACAGAATAAATTATTTATTGAGACTAAACAATCAGAAAAATAAAATAAAAATAAAAAAATCAGCCCAAAATTCAGGGTGCTCACATCCTACCCACCTTATAAAAATTTCGTCCTCGAAATTAAAATTGTTCATACTCCTTCTAGGTCAAACCCCCAAAATCAAGTCCCAGAACTTAAATAAAACATATCTAAAGGACGGCGTACAGGGTCATGGCATACGGTGGTAGTGAAAGTCTCATCTAGGTATACTAGTCATGCTAAACCAAAACGGTCATAGGGTATCAAAACACACAAGCAATCTAGGGTGCCAAACTAGAAAAGATACAGAAATAATAAATCATCAAAACTGTAGGGCAGTCTACCATCCTATATAAAAACTGGTACTCACCAAAAAAAATAAAGATAACTACCAATTATCTATAAAGGGTTCAGAAAAATCAAAATCAAAAGTTAAGGAATGAAAGTCAATTGCATGAAAATCCATTCACAATATATATTAAGAATATTTAGTCTCGATACGATCTAAGTTGATCAAATTGGGGAAATCAAGATTTGGGCAATATGGGGGACAGGTTCAACAAAGTCTGGGAACGAGCATATGGGGATGGAGATTCAGGTCACAATCAAATTTAATTCAATTGAGTGCAACCCAAGATATTAATATGATAGAAAAGATAATCGAAGTCGATTTGGTCATGATTAAGGAAACTAGGATTCAATGATATTGAAAAACCCTTTTTGAGAAAACAGGAAAAGATTTCATACAAAGTCAGTAAATCATCTCTCTATAATACTATCAGTTTATCATTTGCCAAACCATATTTTTTTTCACAAGTCCCAATATGAAAATCAACCTTCATATGACTATCATCGAAATTTTATAACCTTCAGTCATCTAAACCTTTACCATGCTCACCATAGACAAAATTTCTAACTTCTAAAGTATTTTCCACGAAACATACCCGTCTTATTTAGGGGTCAACACTTATTCATTTAATCAAAATTTCAAATTCCTTCACCTCGTTCTAAATTAGATCCGAAACCTCTAAATCCAGTTTATGAAATCCTTGTACTTGTTAAAGTCAAGTCTCGTATTCTCTCAATTCTAATACCACTATGTCGTACAATTTATTCTTGTTTATAAATCAACCTTCGTATTTTCTTCAACGTTCACCTTCGAATATTATCCTTTTGAATTCTACAATTTCTCCCAATCATCTAAAATAATTCCTATAACGTAAAATTCTTGTGTTCTCTCTGTCTCTAGTCACCCTCTTACAATATCTAGTTCGATTTCGCATAATCATCGAATACAATTAAATTCTCCTTTCCATCTCTAAATTTCTACATAGCCTTGTAATAGTTCCCAAGAATCAATAACCAAGATTTTCTAAGTTCTCAAAACTAGGTTGACCTCTGATATCCTCATTAAGCATCCATAAATTACTCATAACCAAAATTTCCTGTGATTTTTTCTAAATTGATAACATTTATCACTCGATTCCATTCTAAACCTTTACCACATCTCCCTCTCAAATTTTTCATATTTGACATCCAACATTCTGATTCCTACAAAATCATCCTATGATAACCAATTACGTCATTTCCGAACTAGTTGATTTACGTTATTTCCTTAACATTTCTCAGATAAAAATGATATAAAGATTCAGGGGTTCAAGTACAGCTGATAGAATTGATATAATCAGGACAGGTATATAAGACAAGGAATGATGGTAATAAAAATATTGGCAGGAAAAGAATGATAATAGAATCTTTTCTGCTTATCTGTTTAAAAGAGGAACCCATTTTTTTTTTGAAACCAGAATTATAATACCAAATCCAAAATAAGGCCAAGCAAAATCATTGATTTATTGTATTAAGAAGAAATAAATTTTGTAAGAAGTTACACAAGGTTTATAAAACAGCTAAAGCTACTCCTAAGTTAAATAATGAGAAGCAAAACAAAGCAAACAAATAATAATAATAATAATAATTTTTTTTTGAAGGACTGGAACAAAAGTAGAGAAAACATGTTCAAAAATATTTAAGGTACAATCTGATAATCATATGCGTCTATCCAAAATCATGGTACTCTAAATCCTCGTCATACTAGTAAGCAAGGCTACGATAATCACAGAGTCTTCGACTTAGGCACATACCTCTAGAATCATGGTATTTAATATTTTTGCGATGCCGCTAGCTTGGCTGCGAAAACCTTAAATTCCCACACCCGAGAAATATATCCAAAATCAGACTATATTTCTTCACCATGCTGGCTAATGTGACTATGGAAGACTAGATTCCATAATTTAGATGACCTAGCCCATATAATTTCATCTTGACAAAAATTGAATTAAATCAACAATGAATACCCAAAAATCAAATTTATCAACGAACACCAAGATTCAAAAATGAACAAAAATCCTTCAAATCATATAAATACAAACTCGGATGCTACAGCTAACATCAAGATTCAAAATTCAACATTCTTCCATCAAAATCAATAAATACAAACTCAAATTCAACAATAATCCATCAAAATCAAATTCAACAACAGAAAACAAAGATAAATTAAATCAAGGAAAAGAGAGTTTTCAAATCGAAGTTAAATAAGATTCTCGAGGGTCGTCCCAGGAATCTCTCAAGGGATCCTAACTGTGATTGAGTATCTTCAAAAATATATCCTAATCTTACTACAGGATGTAGTGGTACTCTAGTTCGAATACCACTACACAAACTCGACCTGCATTGGCCACCACTAAAAACGTGTCACGACCCGCACCCTAGAGTTAGGGTACGAGAACGTAACAACGCCCAGCCTACGTCGTAGTGTCGGCGGTAGAACGCTGTCCTAGGTCTCATGCATCTAACAGTATAAGGCTAAGCAGTTTATACTCCCCGAATGGGGGTGACATAGCAGAAAGTAAACTCAATCACATCTAAGGTAGAGCATAATGGAAGATAGATAAAACATGAAATCCAAAAGAGATACATCAGATAGAAGTCTAAATGTCAAAGATACACAACCCATAAATGCATCTCAAAGCTCCAAATACAGTAATCCATAAAATAAATACAACTCAAGATAACTGAAATAAAGTAAGAAAACCCTAGCTATCTATACGACCTCTACTGTGTCTCCTCTAGGCTAGCAGGCAACCTCCAAGCTATCTGTAAAATTTATCAACAGGTCCAGTCAGGACAGGAGTGAGCACAGTACATCTCAACAGTTCATAGCAGGTTAGAAAATATAATCATGCAGTAAAGTAAGATATAGGTACTGAAAGAAATACTGTATGTAAACAAAGAGAGAGCTGTAATAGAAATATCTACTATAAATAGAGACTAACAGTGGCTAGTGAGTCAGAGTACAATATAGACATGTAAATGGCATAGAAGATTCCGATAAGACACTATGGAAGAGATTCTAATAAGATACTACCTAGATATTATTTACATGTCTACTTCTACTCCCCCGTACCCCCAATCAATACACAAGGATCCAACCAGGTTATGTTATGATTCCATGCAAAGGCCCCCGAAGGGTGATACATGGATGTCCCATAAATGGGGATTTTAGGAGATTCTAGGATACCCAGTAAATGGGATAAGAGATTCTAGGAGACTCTGTGATCATAAGAGTATATGTCACAAGTGATCAAAGAACTAGTGAAGCATAGTGATACGCCATGTAAGTGAAACGCACAGAACATGTAGTACCCGATGCTCCCTAAGGATAACATCTCAAAAAGGGATCCATATAGTACCAATCCGTGTGACCAACGTGACAGTACAAGTAAAGTAATTTAATGCAGGAAATAATTTTAAGCAGGATATGAAATGATCAGAGAATGTATTCGTCTGATAACCTGAACAGCTGATAAGTATAGGGGGTCCAACTGAAGCCACAGAGTCCTATTTAAAGCAACACAGGTTACAAGGTGTTCAAGTTGTAATAAATGAATCTCTACAAGCAATCTATATTATCCTAGGTTCTTCTAAGTCAAAACAACTCTAGGTCAACTCCGGCCAATAATCTAGTCAAACTAGGTCAAGTGTTGACTTACAGTTGACTTTGGGTCAACTGGTCAACTCTGGTCAAACAGGGTCAATTCTAGTCTAATTATTAAAGATATAAAGTGCACTTCGTTATTGGTACGTCGAAACTTACGACACGCAAATCGAGATGAGATGATCAACGGTAAAGTTGATAATCTTATTATAGTGATCCACGTGTCCATCTTGTCAATTTCAGCGATGTGAGATTACTGGAATTGACTGAGCTCAGTTTCGTTGTACTAATCACGAAATACGAACATTATAAGAATTAATTATTAATTAATTATAAAAAGGTTAAACTCAGAGAAATTATCAACAAACATTGTCGGATGATGAAATAAACATCGCCAAAATATCCAGAATAGTCAAATTAGCTAGGATAGCCTACCCATCGGTCCAATTTGGACACAAGGGCAAAAAGGTAATTTCGGATCAAAACGGTATCCGTGTCGGAGCCGTTTTGCACCAAAAAATGTGCAAGAAAACAAGTCTATAAAATATAACAAATTATATGTCTACAAAACCAGAATGATGATACGAACCCAACGGTATCTCCAGAATTGGATTCCGTTGATCCGATCTCAATTTGGTCCGTTGACCAGAACTTGGAATTTCGATTTGCACGGAAATGCGTGCCGGAGCCAAAGTTCTCAAAACTCAGCAAACTACATGTCAACGAGTCCAGAATGACAATACGAACTCAACGGTATATCCGGAATTGGATTCCGATGAGCCGATCTCAAAATGACCTGTTGACCCGGATACTAGTATCCGACTTGAACCGAAATGCGTGCCAGATCCAATGTCTACCAAAACCAACCAAATTATATGTCAACGAGTCCAGAATGACGATATGAACTCAACGGTATATCCGGAATTGGATTCCGATGAGCCGGCATCAAAAAGTCCCATTGATCTGGACTGTGGGACCCACTTTGCACCGAAAAATGTGCCAGGGCCCACGTCCTCCAAATCTAACAAATTTTATATGAAAACATGCCAGAACGATGCCACGAGTCTACTGGTGGTGTCAGAAATGAAATCTGGAGTCCCGTGTTCAAAAATAGAATTTTATAAGTTAGAAATTATGAATTCGGACGACCAACTTTGGCGTCGAATTCAACCAATCAAACAAGCTCACAATGAAACGAAACTGGAGGGGTAGCAAGAGGGTTATACCAGCTTCGCACAGGGACTGGTAGCACGCCAAACTGAGCTGCGGTGGAGGAGGTACAAGCTGACGAAGTTGACCCCACGAAACTGTCCAAAATTAATACAATTTAAACGGTCAACTTGGTGGCCGGTTTTGATGTATCAAACGATAAAATCAACGGATATAAATTGACAGGGGTGAAGGTAGATATACCGAGATTATGACGGAATGAAGAAATCGCCGATCCAACAGTCGGATTCCCGGAAAAACATGCACGAAGTTGCTGCAACGGAGTGCCAAAATGGACTTGATTCCGCGCGCGTCACGACGGAACTTCATGCGAAACGCACGAATCATCTCGACGGTGCATCCCGGAGGACGATGGCTGCCATGGAAGTGTTCGTCGGAGTAGAGCGCACCCGTGTGGGGTTCGCGGGAGGCACCTCGGCCGGCAGCGACGCGCGGCCAGCGCTGTACGCGCGCGCGACTGCCACCGCTGCTTCCGCGAACTGCTGCTGCTGGCAGTTGCTGCGTTCGGCCTGGACTGGCCGGCGACGTCCGGCCAACGCGCGGCCATGTGCGACAAGGCGACGGGGTGGCACGCAGGCTGGTGGTGGCCGAGCTTAGTGAAGTGGTGGTGGTGATGGTTGTGGAGGAATGGCGATATGATGGTGGTGATGGTTGTGGAGGAATGGTGATATGATGGTGGTGATGTAGTTGATTCTATGTGAAGAAGGAGGAGAAGAGAAGGCTGGTGTGGGTGGTGCGGCCGGCCGTGCTCGGCCAGGGGTGGCCGGAGCCACGGCCAGGGTGGCCAAGCTTAGGTGGGAGGATGGATGGATGGAAATGGAGAAAAAAATAGTTGTGTTTAAAAAATTAGAAAGAGAGAGAAAGAGGTGAGAATAAATTAATGAGAGAGAGGGATATGCCTAGTTTTTAAGGCCGGCCACATGTGGCTGGGGGGGTTTGTGTGGGTGTTTGGGAAATAAATGGTGAGGATTGAATGAGGGAAATCAAGGATAGCAATTAATTATAGGAATTTTGGTCATTCCTATAGGGATGTAAATAAAGGAAATTTTCTATTAAATATTAAAAATAGGTAGGATAAGAATTTGATATTTTTCAAGGATAATGAGGCTGAGGGTGATGGTGATGGAGAGTAACATGGAGCTGGAGTTGGGTTCAGTCAAGCCGGGTTGGATCAAAATCGGATATTGTGCAAAAATTGAATAAAAATAGGTGTTGATGATCATGGGTAAATAAGTAGCACATGGGGATCCCAATAAATGGGACACAAATGTCGTGCGGGTAGTAGGCTCAATGTGGGCCATGCCCACAATTGGGGCTGACAGGTTTTGGTCGACAGGGTACCCACAAATCAAGTTGGAAAATGAATACGACACCGTGGGGTGAAATAAAATCGGGTTACGTGTCAGGAAAGTTGTACAAAACAAATGAAGCACAAAATGGCATGTCTGAGTGGGACACGAAGGTCAAGGGTGAAGAGTGTCTCGAGTAGATCATGCATGATAAGTTGGTTTCAAGAAAATGGCTGGTCTGGTCCTCCCAAATTAAAAGTCACGGTAACGTGCTAAAAATAATCAAGGAAAAGAGTAGGAAAAATAATTAATAATCAAATGGTCTAAATCGACCTGAAGTTGTGCGAAGCAAAAGGAGTACAAGGGAACAAGTTTGGATGGGACACTATATACCGTCATGAAGGCAATCATGTCCACTACAAAACCCATGAAGAAGATTTCCAGAGTTGAACATCCCTGACACTCCAAATATCAAAGGCACGAAAAAGCACATTTACAGATTAATAAACAGAATAAATTATTTATTGAGACTAAACAATCAGAAAAATAAAATAAAAATAAAAAAAATCAGCCCGAAATTCAGGGTGCTCACAAAACTCCCTTCCGTCGATTTATGCTACATGATAAATCATAAGCGTAAAACGAGAGAGGATACTGCAATTCATGGCGTACATCCGTGCACCAGTATTGTCATCAACTGTTGCAGCTCCTAAGCAACGAAAGTACCTTAGAAGTAGTCCGTGTTTCGAAGACTGCATCGTTCTGATGATGAAAAGCCGCTATGTGTTTCATCTAACATGGTTTCATGGGGTCCTCCTTACGGGAGCTCCAATCAAAGAAGGTGGACCACTAACCCATTTTTTTCTCTCAGTTCTGCGAACAGAAGAAGAAGAAGAAGTCTACCAACAGATAGCCAGCGAGATGTTACATCTGAAGGAGTCTATATGGGTACTCAGTCAAGGACGAGATTCCGTATAGATGACGAGGACTCCCAAACTAGGGGTGATGATCCTTTAGCTGGGGGTAGTATTCCCTCAAAATCTGAAGCAGACGACCTTCACACCAGGGGTAGACTTCTAGATGACAATGATCTTTTCGAGTCTGACGGTGACTATCTACCTCCTTTGCCGGAAGATGAGGGACTTTTTAATGCAGAAAAAGACAGTATCAGCACCGGTTGTACTGTCTCCTCTATTCAGCGTCGTATGTTATCTACGTACATGTCAGATGGAGAAAGGCCTGAAGAAGCCAGTGATCAGACCAACAAGCGGCTAAAGAGTCTTAAAACGGCATTTGCCAAGATCACTGATATGCTCACCAGTATCATGGTAGTCCAAACTACTGGGGCTGTTCCTCCACCTCAACCGAATATCTTAGCACATGCTAGTCCTGCTCATAGCAACAACCCTCCTTCGCTAAATAAGGAGTATCATTCCGTTGCGTCTCCTCCAAAGCTCATAAATGCTGGGGGTGGTCCCTTGCCTACGATGCCTGACAACCGTACAGTAGCCGTTTTTCAACATCTGCTCAATCAGCAGGATGCATTTGATTCTGTTGTTGTCCATCTCGATACCATCTCACACAAAGATGAGCTTCATAAGATGGAGATATCTCAACCTTATCCTCCTGAATGGGAGAATGCTACTTGTCCTCCTAACTACAAGCCAATGACGCTAAATTCATTTGACGGGATGACTTCTCCTCGCCAACACTGACTTACTTCAACACGCAGACTCTGCACTTACCAAAGGATGATCCGTTCTTGTCAAAGCTATTTATTAGCACCTTGCAGGGGGGTAGCTTTTGAATGGTTCTGCAGTCTGCCTGACGGTTGTATTAATTTCTTTAAAGACTTGGAAAAGTTATTCCTCAATAGGTTTTATGAGAATGGCATGCATGTTATTATGTCCACCCTCATCGAGACCAAGCAAAGGGGGACTGAGTCTGTTATTTCTTTCATCGAACGCTTCAGGCGACTAGCATTAAAGATGCCATTCGGTATACCAGACTCAGAACTTATGGATACTTGTCGACATAACTTCCTTCCTACAGTAAAGTTCTGTCAGGGTATACATAAGTATGATACATGGCCTACTTTCATCGGGGCTGCTGATGCTGCTGAAAATGATGTCCCTAATCTGGAATTACTGGGGTTGAAGACACCCAAATCTGAAGACAAAAGCAAGCACCCCCAAACTATCCCTATCCGTGGGGGTAAAAGGAAAGAAGTCTTGAAGGTCGACACCTCCAAGGGAGCTTCCAATCCTCAGGGCGCTCCTGACAAACCCAAGAAGACTTTTTCCTTTGACGAAGATGATATTTTTACCATTTTTTATACATTGATGAAGGGTAATAAACTAATATTGCCTCCACCATAACGTCCTACAGAGGCTAACCAACTCAACGATCCCAAGTACTGTCTTTATCATCTGCCGCCAGCTCGCAACTCAATGTTGGTGCCACTCACGACAGAACGTGGTGAGATCATGTGGGTCCATCCAGACCTGGTGCAAGAAATGACGCAGGGGGTAGTGTCTTCCAAAGCAAAGAGTGGCAAAAAATACAAATTATGCCATATGGTGTCTTCACCCATTTACGAAGTTTTATCTAGTGAGACGCGATCTGGGAATGCCTACCTACGAACTTATGATCTCGCACAAGAAAATACATTACAATCTCCCGCTCCTGCTGCCCCCACAAGTTCAGAAGCTGGTCCATCTAAGTCCTCAACTACCGAAAAAGCAAAGCAAAAGGAGATACGATTTGACAAGTCTCTGAAGGCACCAACTTCTAAAGGCATGGATCGGCCTTACAACTTTGACATACTGGCACAGCTGGCCAATACACCTGCCAGGTTGTCTTTGTTCGATCTATTATGACTCTCCAAAGAGACGCGAAAAGCCTTAAGGGAGGCATTACTACATGCTGACTCTTATTTCGCTTAATTCAAAGCTCCCGTAGAAGATCCTATCTCCTGTCCTTACTGTTATAGCACTATGAAAGTGGTGTCCAACATCACCTTTTCAAAAGAGGACATGCTACTAAAAACAATCGTCATGATAGACCTCTGTACTATACAGGGTATATCGGGGCGATTAAGGTAGATCGGATGCATATCGATCCAGGTTCTTCCTTCAGTATCATTCCTAGAAGTTTACTCCAAATTCTAGGGATCTCTCTGCACAAGCTGCCTGTAACCAATACAACTATCATGGCTTTCAATGCTGGGCGAAGCCACCCGCTGGGCTAGATCCATCTCAAGTGCCAGATTGGTGATCTCCGAATAGAGGTTTCTTGCTATGTAATCGACACCAATGTGTCCTACAACGTCTTGCTGGGACGTCCGTTGATACATAAGAACATGATCGTTCCTTCTACCCTTCACCAGTGCTTCAAGCATGTCAACAACGATGGCATCGTGAAGACAGAGTTTGCCGATGTCGATCCTTTTAAGGGTATTAAAGCCTATTATGGAGATTCGGTACTTTATCAATCTCATCCCTCCAAGGATGACGGCAACGAAGCTGACGATGAAGCTGAAGTGAGTTCATCCGCCAGTGATGGTCTCTTGGTTATCTGAGTCAAAGGACATACTACTCTAAAGAGTACTCTAAAGCCTCTCACAATTTGGGTCAGAAAGAAGAATCCTGATAAGGTCAAACCATTGACCATCACTCTCCGCAAAACAACTCGGGTGGAACCTGCTGAAGTCCGTTCTTCCAATCCTGATGAGTTATCCTATGTGGTGAACTCGGCCAAGTCTGTGGCTCATGTTCTATACAATAATCCCCTCAATGAATATATCAATACTCAAAATAATGTACCTTCAGTGGATGATGTTATCCCTGAAGAAGAACTTGCATATTTTCTAAGTAAAGGTTTATCTTTGAATTACTCCGATGTCTACCAATCTGTAAATCAATACATAGATACGATATACACCCTAGAGCATGGCATAGGACCACATCTCTGCATGCCAGTCACGACGCCTCGTCTGCAGGAAAAAGTATGGCCAGAAGATATGCACTACTTCATCGTTCCAGCTAGAAAGAGGGGTGAAGAATTGATCATCAATTCGTTCGAATAATTGGTGAAAGAAAGTTTGTTCTGGACTCTTCTTCTCCCAACCACAACACTAAAGCTGACTATGATTCTGGAAAAATGTAACTTTACCGATATAGTTGGAAGGCCAAGAATATCATCCAGAACATGAGATATGATATAAAAAGCGACCAGGAACTAAACTACGGTCAAGGGCGACGATTGTCCATACATTATTTTGCTCCTTTCGACAAACTCAAGAACTATTATTAACAAAACGGTGTTGGTTTGGGTTACGTTACTCCTCCAACAACTCCTGAAGGATCAAACGTCGAAGTGGATCGTTGTTTCCATTCTTCTGATTCCTGTCCCTGGGACTCAGACTCCAGTATTGGAGACATGTTCAAAGCAACTTTGTCCGTCAACATGGTATTAGTTGACCAAATTACAAACGATGTCCAATCGATCCAGCTTAAACAATTAGCTCAAAAGATGGATACTAGGTAGGAGTTACGTTTTGAACAACGTGAACCACCTACTGAAGACGAAATCGTCCAAGTTAATTTAGGAGATGAATCATCTCTTAAACCAATCTTCATCAGCAAAAGTCTGTCTGGCGAAGAACGACAATCTCTTATATAGCTTATAAGAGAATACATTGACGTCTTTGCATGAAGCTATGAAGACATGCCAGGCTTAGACCCTAAAGTTGCTATGTACTGCCTAAATATCTCGTCCAAAGCTAAGCCAGTGAAGCAGCAGCAGTGACGGTTTCGACCAGATATCATGGAGGCCATCGAGAGTGAAGTCAAGAAGCTTATTTCAAGCGGGTTCATTCGTGAAGAACAACACCCTAACTGGGTCGCTAACATTGTTCCCGTCATGAAAAAAAATGGTAAAGTTTGAGTCTGTATCGATTACCGTAATTTGAACTCTGTATGCCCGAAAGATGAGTTCCCTCTACCGATCACTGACGTAATGATCGACAATACTTGCAGCTTCGAGCGGATGTCTTTCATGGATGGGTTCTCTGGCTACAACCAGATCAAGATGTTTCTCGACGATGAGAAACTCACATCTTTTTGAACATCGTTGGGGGTATACTTCTATATGGTGATGCCCTTCGGATTGAAAAAAGTAGGGGTGACATACCAGCGAGCTATGAACATAATTTTTTGTGATCATTTGTACAAAATAGTGGAATGCTACATAGAAAATGTCACTGTTAAAAGTCGTCTCAAGGGCAACAACCTCCAAGATTTGAGAACGGTGTTCGAACTAATACGTGCACACCAACTCAAGATGAATCCAACCAGGTCTTTTCTGGGAGTCTCCAACGACAAGTTTCTTGGTTTTGTTATTATTTCAAAGGGTACACATCTTGACCCGAAGAAAGTGAAAGCTATCCTCGATATACGTACCCCAAGAAACCTCAAAGAGCTACACAGACTTCAAGGAAGGATAGCCTACATCAGACGATTCATTTCAAATCTCTCTGGAAGGTGTCAACCATTTACTCAGCTCATGAAGAATGAGTATCTTTCGTTTGGACGGAACAATATCAACGCACATTTGACGACATCAAAAAGGATCTCACAAGCTCCCCACTGCTGGTGGCTCCAACAATGGAAAAGCCTTTCTTGTTATATGTCCGTACTATGGATCATTCCCTTGGTGCCCTATTAGCTCAGAAGAATAAAGGCGGCCATGAATATGCAATCTACTACCTCAGCCGCACGATGGTGGGTGCCGAGCACAAATACACACATGTGGAAAAGGAATGTCTCGTACTGGTATTTGCTATCTAGAAGACACGTCACTATGTGTCTGGGCAGACTATCCACATCATATCAAAAGTCAATCATCTCAGAATACTCATGTCTAAACCGGGTTCTCTTAATTCCTGTTTAGCTATGTGGGCAATGCTGTTGACTCCATACGATATGCTGTTCGTCCTTCAGAAGGCAGTAAAAGGCCCAACATTAGCTGATTTCTTATTAGCTCATCCGGTGCCAGAATCTTCCAAACTCTACGATAAAATCTTGGATGATGTAGTAGAGTCTAACAATACAACTGAGGAAATCCCCATTTGGTGAATGTTCTTGACGGTTCATCAAGAACATGACCTAAGGGAAATATCGTGGCTAGAGTAGGCATCGTGCTTGTGTCACCCGACCATCTGGTTATACACCGTGCATATTCTATCATAGAACCTTGTACTAACAACGTGGCCGAATATAATGCCCTACTGATCGGCCTTCAATCGGCAAAACAACTGGGAGTTGACTATCTAGAAGCTTACGGCGATTCTAAGCTAATAGTTGTCAGGTCCGAGGGGATTATAAAGTTCGTCATGAAGATCTCATCCTATATCACAAAGAGATAATCGAATTGGCTTCTACCTTCGCAGGATTCTTCATCGAGCATGTGCCTCGATTACAGAATATAGAAGAAGATGCTTTAGCCGGTCTTGCTGCTTCCTTGACTATCCTTACCAATACTCAGCATTCTATCACAGTGTCTGGTCGAGAGCTATTCTGTGTAAAAGATGCCTTGCATATTCATCACATTTACGTAACAAAAATAAACGTCGACGTTAAAGACTGAAGATTTCCTTTTGTAGACTAAGCCGTCTACGGAATTCTCCCTAAGGACCCAAAGGAAGCCGTGTCTGTCCAAAGGCGATCCCTCAAATTTTACTATGATACAGCTACAAAATGCTGTACGCTCTTACGATGGACTACTATTACGATGTTTATCAGACACATAAGTCAAACATGCACTCCGTGAGGCTCACGACAGAATTTGTGGTACGCATCAACCAGGCCTAAAATTACAAAATTGCGTCAGACGAATGGGTTATTATTAGCCCACGATGATAGCAGATGCTGTTAAATATACAAAGAAGTATAGGGCTTGTCAGTTCCACGCCAACTTTATTCATCAACCTGCAGAGTTTCTACACTCGAAGGCGGCATCTTGGCCTTTTTGAAGCCTGGGGTATGGACGTCATAGGCCCAATCAGCCCGCCATCCTCCAGAGGATGTCGGTTTATCCTAGCTATAACTGATTATTTCTCCAAATCGGCAAAAGCTATACCGCTCATCTAAGTAAAGATGTCGAACGTGATCAGTTTTATCAAACATCACGTTATCTACCGCTTCGACCTACCTCGCAGGATCATCCATGATAATGGTCCACAATTTGTGAGCCATGTATTCTATCGATAAGAATCGAATTCAGAATGTAGTCTCTACTGCTTACAATTCAGCGGCTAATGGGTTAGCAGAAGCCTTCAATAAGACTATCATCAAACTTCTCAAGAAGTTCATGTCTTCAAACAAGTGCGATTGGAATGAGAAGCTCGGCGAATGTCTTTGGGCCTATAGTACAACGGTCCAGACTCCAACAGGCAGTACGCCATTCTCTCTGGTCTATAGGAGTGAAGCAGTTCTTTCCCTAGAAATCTAGATTCCCTCTCTTCGAGTAGCCTTAGCCAGTGGGTTGACTGCCAAAGAAAGTTAACGTATACGACTACAAGAGCTGGAAGCGCTAGACGAAAAATGCTTATTAGCTCAACAGCGTATTGAGCTATACCAAGCATGCCTTCTATAAAAAGGTGAAAGAAAAAATCTTTCAAGTTGGTGATCTGGTCTTAGCAGTGAGAAGACCAATGATCATGATGCATAAGACAAAAAAAAAATTCTAGCCTAAATGGGATGGTCCTTTCGTTATAGAATCAGGGTATTCTAACGGTGCGTATCGACTAACCAAGCCTGATGGTGACTTGCTCATGATGCCGATCAACGGTAAGTTCCTGAAGAAATATTATGTGTAACCTTTATGAACATCGTTCACATATACCATGTCTCAGTCATGTAAATGTACAGTGCAAGTTTATGTGATTCGAAAAAAAATTATCTAACTATTATTTGTATTTCAAGAGTCTTGAATACGCCATGGATAATAGGTCCTTTAAAAAGATCCTCCAGGGAAATTATCTCTGTTTTGGATTCTGCCCAAACTTGGTCTGTCGAAAACAAGTCACGTCCATATTACCTCTGAACTATTTTTCGATAATTATTTCTCCAGTGGAATAATTAAGAAATATTTTGCCACGTCCATATAACCTCTGAGCAAAGCATTCATCAAAGATAATCGCGTCCATATTACCTCTGAATTATCCACTCCTACTTAATGTTATATATTCGTCCACGTCTATATTACCTCTGGTCAGATATAGAACATTCTCTGCTACTACGTCCATATTACCTCTATTTAGCAGCTTCTTTCAACTTATTATCTATATTCAAGAACCTTGAATATAAAATGGAGAATAAGTCCACATCAAATTCTGCAGCGGAATATCCACCAAAAATATCCTTACTATGTCCACATTACCTCTAGTTCTGATATTTCATAAAATTCATTCATGAATTTTGAAAGCCAAAAGATTCTTTATTAAAAACGTCTATCAGAAGACGAAAAAAAGAAAAAAGATACAAGAGTCTTGACGGCTAAAAGAGACAGTTACAAACAAAAGACTTAAGGGATATACAATCGATTGATGCTATCCCTCAGAGCCTTGATTTCAGCTTGAGATTTGACAGTGGCACGACGACGTGCTTCTTCTTGCCGAGCAACTTCATCCTCAAAAGGAATCAGTTTCATATGCTCCTCTTCCAACTTCACCAGCTGAGCCTTTAATTGGTCTGAAGTTGTAGCAGTCGAAGCAGCCTTGGGAGACATGATTGCTCGAAAGAGAGTAAAGGAAAAACTCTTTGAAAATTATGAGGAAAAATAAGAGAGAATAAACTTTATCTCTCTTCAAGGCCTATTTATAGGCACGAACGGGGAGCTATGCGCCCACATGGCCTATGCGCCCACATATTCTATACGCCCGTACGATCTATACGCCTACGCAGAGACAGTCTTTTGCAGATTATGCGCCTGCTATTAGCTGATGCAGACTACGCATAAAATATCGCATAAAGAGCAGACCTTTTCAAATTTCGTTCCAAATGAGTCTATCGCTTTAGATTTCTAAGAAAGATCACAACAGCCATATTTCGACAGTCTGGCAAACACCTATGCGCCCAAAAGGGTCATTCCTATCATGCGCCCCTGAAGCTGGTGGAGACAGTTTTTCCCATGCTTCTTTCAAAGTATTTCGATACTCGTTCGAGTCTCAAAAACTTTAAAGGAGACAAAAGAAGCAAGTAGAAGCATGAAAAATACAAGACTATGTATCCCACTCGAAGAAGACAAAAGAAGCTATGCGTCCATGTAGCCAAAAAGGGTCTATGCGTCCACAGAACCAAAGGGAGTCTATGCGCCCACATGATCGAAGAGGGTCTATGCGTCCACATGATCAAAGAGGAGCTATGCACCCACATGATCGAAGATGGGCTATACGCCCGAGGCAGCAGATCCCTATGACTCAGTCAACATCCACGATCAACCGTGCACCGAAGCATACGGCCACGTCAGTCTCCACGAGCAATCGTGCACCGAAGCATGTGGCCACGTCAACCCACGATCTACCCACGATCATCCAGCGTCCATATGCCTACACCCAATGCGTCCAAAGGTGTAAAACACCTAAATTTCTACTATGATTTTTTAATAAATATGGTATTGATTTTTGTACTTCGTATTTGTACGTCGCGTACGAGTTTGTGTTTCGTAAATTTCTCGTCAAGTACGAATAAGTGCGAAGTACATATTTTTATAAAATGTTTTAATTATATAGATGTAGAAAATATTTCAAAATAATAGACGATAAATATTTTATATTGCTTGATGTTGTAAATGTGTCGCACCGAGGATTGCCAAACTTTATTTTTATTTAAGAAAGGCCATTTTATTTTATGGTACAAGTATAACTAGTAATTTAGATAAAAACTGTGTTTTATGTAAGTATTATTTTTGCATGCGAGTGTATATATATTTGTATTTTCGAAATTAATTATTATCACTAATATATTATTTCGAAAAAAGTATATTAAATATGGGTTGATTTAATATGTAATTAATTATGGTGATTTAAGTTGGAAAAAATATATTAAGTTATTTAAATACAGTTTAAATTAGAGGTAGAATCTATCTACATTGGATTATATTTGATTGAGTTACTTTTAAATCAACTTCTTAGTCCTTATCTAGATAAGACTTTTGTAAACCCCCTGTTTTTTCAATATAAATATTTATGAAATTTTTGGATTTTTAAATAACTATTTATTGACTTATTATATAATTTGTATTATTTTACGTATATTTAGTATAGTGCTCATTAGTAAATTTAGTATAAAAATATATAAAGCTATTTTTCTAGTACATTAAGGATCTAAACTATATTATACAATTTTTCTCAAAATTTTAGAATTTATTTCATAAATTTTATTATTTTTTACATGTTACTTATATTGTACACTATTTACATAATATAGAATAAATGTCAAATTAGTATTAAATATTTCAGCTTGTATAAATAAGATTAGATGAAGGTTGTTTAAATAAATATTAACTCTATTTATTATCTATAGTAATTTTAAGTAATGTTATAGATAATTTAGATAAATATAAATAATATTTTAAATAAATACTAATCCTACTTCTACTGGAAAAACATCTCTATCTATATCCTATCCTAACAAAGCAAACTCCAATTTATTTAAATCAAATCCTATCTAATTTAGAAGATAAATCTGAAATAAATACCTATATAAACCCAATACATCCCCCTTCTATCAGCCATAATTCGAAATTATTTTTAGTCCAATAGAAACTCTAAAATTCTTCATTAGAATTCGATCCCGCTTTTTAGCAGCAAGAGCAACTTGGAACGACGATATCTCCTAGCTCCGAACTCCGTTTCGCCTCCAATTTTTTTTAAAAGAAGCATATAGAGGTAAGGTTTCCAAAAACATATTTTAATAAACAAAATTCATTCTGTAGATTTTTGTAAAACTATTTGAGTAATAGATGTCCAAAAAACAAACATATTTCGATATTTTCGTGATTTCTGGAGATTTCAGACACAAAAATGCGATCCGTTTAGTTTTTCGAAAAGATGATATGAAAATCTATACCATATCCTAATTTCAAAATTTATTAAATAAATCTAGTAGGTACAGTATTAATTATAATTAGATAATAGACTATTTTCAGCATCCGGAGATGTTTGTTTGGACCTTATTTCCTCGGCAGCCGTTGTTCCACCTACTTTCCTGTCTGATCTTCGCTACCACTGTGCTTAGGACTCAGAAAAGTATATCTTGCTAATTTACTGTCATATTATTTATTTTCTGTATTATTTACTTTGTTTCATATTGTTAGTTTCCTTTGTTATAAATTGTGCGTCCAAGCCACACTTGGGTGCAAGCGATACTATTAGTCATTTTACTTTACTATATGCATGTTAACTTAGTGTTAGCGAACTACCTTCTTGTTGGAGGATATTTTTATATCTCCTTTGTCCATGACACTAATACTACACGGTATGAGATATTTTGCTAGGGGCATGACTTATGGACTGGCCATCTTTATTGTCGTGTGACGGATAGATCGTAACTGCTATGATTAAGGTATAGAGACTCGAGCAGTTACAAAACTGGGCGGGTCATGGACATGACTTGGTCAGTGTAGAAAATATTGGGGGAGGACAGTCGCTAGTACGTACAGGAATCCAAACAGGTAAACCACAGTCTCCGGATAGAACTGTGGCAATTTATATTTGCAGATGCCCTCTGACGTCTTGGATGTTACGGACGGATACAGATGACTGGATGCCAGTTACGTACAAATAGCCTAAATCCCATCCATGTGCATGAAAGTTGTCCTCTAATTTCACAATAGATAGTTAGCATTTTCTTTGCATATTGGTGTCTAGGAGAGTATTGCATATTATTATTATTTTGACAGTTCATATTAGCTTGTTCTTTCTATATCTTGTTACGTCCCTCTGAGGACCTGGTTATTTCCAGGGTGTGTGTTCATGTCTTCCGCAGGTATCCTAGCCGGGATCGTGGTATTCTCCATTTATTCGAAGATGACGTGACTTGGTTCCTCCTTGCCACTTCCACTTAGTCCATTTGTATATCATGTACTTCTTCCTTTTTATTTTGGTTGGTAGTAGATGTGTCTCCATCCAACATATTGTATCAGAACAATTTATTATATGATAACTTTTATTCCTTTATTTTATGGATGAGATTAGTTAGTTGTGGTTTACTGCATTTTACAGCTTATGTATACAAACAAGGCCCCTGTACTTCGTATGTATACAGCTGGCATGTCTACGTACTTAGTCCTAAGTATTTTGGGACTGGGGCATTATATGTTTTTGTGGTGGCCCATGCAGGTCAAGTTTATCACTTCGGTTACGTTATTGTACCGATGTGAGCCTGCATATAGGATTAGAGTCTAGAATCTCATCCATCTACTTGACATCATTTCTTGACTTCAAATTCCGAACTCTCGTAAGACCCCTTTGATTTGCATCTTGCTTGACTCCTTCTATCGAAGATTCTTAGTTTCGCGCTTAGTGACAACTAGGAAGATGACTACACTAGTATATGCTCATAAGTTAAACACATGGCTAGAAGGATTACATTGACAATTAGTATGCATTGACGTCTTATTTGTGTATAAAAGCATTTATGTTTCCTAAAAGTATGATCTTAAGAGTTAGTAAATTCTAAGTTGGGTAGTAGAGATGGATTTTATCTTGATACTACTAAAGGGTTGATAAATTGAGAAAACAAAATATTGATTTTTGTGAAATAGTTACGATTTATTTGAGTATGAAATCGATATAAGAAATAGCTTAAGATTTTTAAATTTAGTGGTACGATTTAAAAGTTTATTTTTGAAGGATGACAGTAAAAAAAAATTTATTTAAAATATTTTGGAAGATATGAAATTGATTGAAGGAAATTTCAAATTTATATTTGATGATTGATTGATAAGATTATTGAGTTTAAAGTTGGATTGATAACATTAAAAACTTGATGAACAATTTATTGGTGTTATGATAAAGGTTAATTTGAGACTGTTGGAAGGTATTCACAAAAGGACCGATAAATCCTATAAGATGGAGAAAACAAAATTTCATTTGAAAGTTTTAGAAATACTTATGATATATGGGGATGTAAAAGAGAAAAAAATATATCTTAAGTTTTTCGTGTCATGTGATTTAAAAAAAAGTTATTTAGATTTGAGTTTAAGGTTTCGATTTGTGTGTTAAATGTTGGTAAAAAATGAGGAGAGGAAAGGTGTTGACAATAATCTAAAGGGATACCTCGAGATTTATTGAAGGAATTAAAATTTTAAAGTATGATTATACTTGGCGACATAAAATGATTTTTAGTAAATTAATTTGAGAATCCCGTTGAGAATTGTTAAGAAAGCTCGAAAAATTAGAAGTTTAGACTTGTACTGATAAGAAACCAAGATAGACATGGGGTCACCTTAGTGAGATGGAAGTATACCCCATTAATTGCCATATTATCCATGATCATTGCACATACACAAGTAAAGTTAGTCATCTACCAAACCATGTGATTATATCTCAATTTTGACTTACTCGACCTTTCTCCAAATCCAGATCGTTTATTGTGACCTTCTAATTGTTTGAAATTTGAGAAATGAATTAATCGTTCCTTGACTTTATCCACCTAGGAGACTATCTTCTCTCTGAAAACTGTGTCCCTAAATTATTTTACTAGATTTCTTAATTAATTTTATTTCATGCTTCAACTTGATCTTCTTTAATGTTTGTGCATTAATTGTCACTTCATGAACTCCCACTTTCTATTTTAGATCTTTTTGTGTCCTTTACCGTGACTTTGATATTTGGAGTGTAATACTAGATGTTACCTTCCAACAAATTTTATATGTAACACCTAGACGAGCTCACCTTCATGTAGGTATATCACGTGCCACTAAAATACGTCTTCTTGTACTCTATTTTCATGATATGGCTTTTGGGCCAAAAAGACTAAACTATAACCTTTACCATGATACCGATATATTTTTCGACCAAGGATAGGGATTCAATCTCGACTCAATTCTTTCAATCCGATATGTGATTTTGTTCAACTTAATTCCTTAAATGCTTAACTTTGTGCTTTATCTTGATTGCTTGACCCATTGTCCCATCACACTACTAGTTTAACTCTTGTAAGTTGGGTAGAATACCTCATGACCTAACAAACCTTTGTCCTTGTGACCCATATTGATAAGTTTACTTAGACTATAGAACAGAGGACCCTAACTTATCTAATCAACCAAGCCATATATAAGAAAATACTACGACGACTGCATAAGCCCAAACTTCGGGCAAGACATAGATTTTAATGGATCTTCGACTATTTATTTTCCTTCATTAGTATTCCTTACTTATATTTTGACTATCTTATGATGCTAATTTAGCCTTAGTTTTGTAAGCTTATTCTTTTATCAAGCTTGTTCACGACATATGTGTTATTGGGGATGCCCACTAATACATTGTCTAATCAGAACCAGTGCAAGATGGTCTGATCAACCTAGTGCACTTTGGTTCGCTTTTCATATATTGTTCGACGTGGATGGAGACATAATTAAACTTGGCCTCTAGAATTCCATCCGCGACTGCCTAGGCAATTTATTTTGAAAATTTTCAATCGTCTTTGAACTACTTATTCGTATTCGATAATATCTTCTTCGAACTCTTTATTATTTTCGTTTTTCGCCTATATTAGAAAGACAAACACTCGTACTTGATATCCCCTTAGTTGCCCACCATCTATTGCCAAGATAGTTAACCACTGACCAACCAATGTGACTATATCCCCGTCTTGAGTTACATTTTTTCTCTACCCTAAATTCATTATCGCAGCCTTCTAATCGTTCTTGAAACTTAAAAATGATTCAAATTATTTCCTTAACCAAACCTTAAACCTAGACGACTATATTCGCTCAAGAAACCATCTCTCCTAAATGTCTAAATCGTTCTCTTTGACCTACTCAATTCCTTTCTATTCTCTAATTCGTGTTATTATAATTTTATTACCTTAACTAGCAACCCTTCTCCAATTCCATAACCATGATGTATTTTCGCAGATATCAAAACAACGATCTTCCAATGCATGTTTGGGTCGAACGTCGTTTCTTCGTCTCATCCAAAAATTTAATCGTATTTCGGTATTGATGAACTCTTTCTATATTTCCTACCCTAGCTATTCCTAAATTTCGAGGACGAAATTCTTGTAAGTTGGGTAGGATGTAAAATTCCTAAATTTCTACTACGATTTTTTAATAAATATGGTATTGATTTTTGTACTTCGTATTTGTACGTCGCGTACGAGTTTGCGTTTCGTAAATTTCTCGTCAAGTACGAATAAGTGCGAAAGACATATTTTTATAAAACGTTTTAATTATATAGATGTAGAAAATATTTTAAAATAATAGACGATAAATATTTTATATTGCTTGATGTTCTAAATGCGTCGCGCCGAGGATTGCCAAACTTTATTTTTATTTAAGAAAGGCCATTTTATTTTATGGTACAAGTATAACTAGTAATTTAGAAAAAACTGTATTTTATGTAAGTATTATTTTTGCATGCGAGTGTATATATATTTGTATTTTCAAAATTAATTATTATCACTAATATATTATTTTGAAAAAAGTATATTAAATATGGGTTGATTTAATATGTAATGAATTATGGTGATTTAAGTTAAAAAAATATATTAAGTTATTTAAATACAGTTTAAATTAGTGGTAGAATCTATCTACATTGGATTATATTTGATTGAGTTACTTTTAAATCAATTTGAATTAAATAGTGGAAAATCCAAGGGAAATTAAAACTCTTCTTAGTCCTTATCTAGATAAGACTTTTGTAAAACCCCTGATTTTTCAAAATAAATATTTGTGAATTTTTTGGATTTTTAAATAACTATTTATTGACTTATTATATAATTTGTATTATTTTACGTATATTTAGTATAGTGCTCATTAGTGAATTTAGTATAAAAATATATAAAGCTATTTTTCTAGTACATTAAGGATCTAAACTATATTATACAATTTTTCTCAAAATTTTATGATTTATTTCATAAATTTTATTACTTTTTAGATGTTACTTATATTTTACACTATTTACATAAAATAGAATAAATGTCAAATTAGTATTAAATATTTCGGCTTGTAATAAATGAGATTAGATGAAGGTTGTTTAAATAAATATTAACTCTATTTATTATCTATAGTAATTTTAAGTAATGTTATAGATAATTTAGATAAGTATAAAAAATATTTTAAATAAATACTAATCCTACTTCTACTAGGAAAACATCTCTATCTATATCCTATCCTAACAAAGCAAACTCCAATTTATTTAAATCAAATCCTATCTAATTTTGGAGATAAATCTGAAATAAATACCTATATAAACCCAATACATCCCCCTTCTATCAGCCATAATTCGAAATTATTTTTAGTCCAATAGAAATTCTAAAATTCGTCATTAGAATTCAATCCCGCTTTTTAGCAGCAAGAGCAACTTGGAACGACGATATCTCCTAGCTCCGAACTCCGTTTTGCCTCCAGTTTTTTTTAAATGAACCGTATCGAGGTAAGGTTTCCAAAAACATATTTTAATAGACAAAATGCATTCTGTAGATTTCTTTAAAACTATTTTAGTATTAGATGTCCGAAAAACAAACGTATTTTGATATTTTCGTGATATTTGGAGATTTTGGGCACGAAAAAGCGATCCGTTTAGTTTTTCAAAAAACTGATACGAAAATCTATACCATATCCTAATTTTAAAATTTATTAAATAAATCTAATAGGTACAGTATTAATTATAATTAGATAATAGACTATTTTCAGCACCCGGAGATGTTTGTTTGAACCTTAGTTCCTCGGCAGCCGTTGTTCCACCTACTTTCCTGTCTGATCTTTGCTACCACAGTGCTTAGGACTCAGACAAGTATACCTTGCTAATTTAATATCATATTATTTATTTTCTGTATTATTTACTTTGTTTTATATTGTTAGTTTTCTTTGTTATAAATTGCGCGTCCAAGCCACACTTGGGTTCAAGCGACTCTATTAGTCGTTTTACTTTAGTATATGCATGTTAACTTAGTGTTAGCGGACTACCTTCTTGTTGGAGGATATTTTTATATCTCCTTTGGCCATGACACTCACACTACCCGGTATGAGATATTTTGCTAGGGGCATGACTTATGGACTGGCCATCTTTATTGTCGTTTGACGGATAGATCGTAACTACTACGATTAAGGTATAGAGACTTGAGCAGTTACAAAACTGGGCGGGTCATGGACATGACTTGGTCAGTGTAGGAAATATTAGGGGAGGACAGTCGCTAGTGCGTATGAAAATCCAAACAGGTAAACCACAGTCTCCGGATGGAACTATGGCAATTTATATTTGCAGATGCCCTCTGACGTCTTGGACGTTACGGATGGATATAGATGACTGGATGCCAGTTACGTACATATAGCCTAAATCCTACCCATACGCATGAAAGTTGTCCTCTAAATTGCACAATAGATGGTTAGCATTTCCTTTGAATATTGGTGTTTAGGAGAGTCTTGCATATTATTATTATTTTGACAGTTCATATTAGCTTGTTCTTCCTGTATCTTGTTACGTCCCTCTGAGGACCTGGTTATTCCTCAGGTGTGTGTTCATGTCTTCTGCAGGTATCCTAGCCGGGATCGTGGTCTTTTTCATTTATTCGAAGATGACGTGACGTGGTTCCTCCTTGCTACTTCCACTTAGTCCATTTATATATCATGTACTTCTTTCTTTTTATTTTGGTTGGTAGTGGATGTGTCTCCACCAACATATTGTATCAGAACAATTCATTATATGATATCTTTTATTTTCTTATTTTGTGGATGAGATTAGTTAGTTGTGGTTTACTGCATTTTACAGCTTATGTATACAGACAAGGCCCCTGTACTTCGTATGTATACAGCTGGCATGTCTACGTACTTAGTCCTAAGTACTTTGGGACTGGGGCGTTACAAAAGGGGTGTTATGCGCCTATAGTAAAATCGGTGTATTTTCCACCTGTGCGCGCATAACAGTCGTTTCAGTACAAAATGACTATAAATAGGGGTCTCATACCTCTTCAAAAACACACAGAACGGAGAGCATTTCAAGAGCCAAATTGCTGCCCTTCTTGCCAGTGAGTTGAGAGTTAGTAATTTTCTTAGGTTTTCTCCCACTTTTGTAATCGGTGTGTCAACGGAGTAAAGGAGCAACTGTCGCTCGATCTCCATCGTCTCATTTCCCAGAATTATTTTTGTACTCGGGGATCTTCAGTGCAAGATCTCTCAGGCGTACTTGATTTGTGGTGCCTTACGCCAATAAAAAAAGACCGCATTTCTTCTTCTTTTTGGTGTGCGTCCACAGCCACCAACTTGCGACTCAACATCAATGTTGGTGCCACTCACGACAGAACGGGATGAGATCATATGGGTCCATCCAGAAATGACGCAGAGGGTAGTGCCTTCCAAAGCAAAGAGGGACAAGAAATACAAGTCATGCCACATGGTGTCTTCTCCCATTTATGAAGTTCAATCTGGCGATACGCTATCCGGGAAGACTTACCTGCGGACTTATGACCCCGCACAAGAAGACGTAGTGCCTTCCCAAGCTCCCACTGCTCCCACAAGTTCAGAAGCTGTTCCGTCTAAGTCCTCAATTGCTGACAAAGCTAAGTAGAAGGAGACACGATTTGATAAGTCTCTGAAGGCACCAACTCCCGAAGGCATGGATCGACCTTACTATTTTGACGTACTGGCACAACTGGCCAATACACCTACCATATTATCATTGTTCGACCTATTGTGGTTCTCCAAAGAGACGCGTAAAGCTTTAAGCGAGGCATTACTACATGCCGACTCTTATCTCGCTGAAGTCAAAACCCCCGCAGAAGAAGCAGTCTCCTGTCCTCACTGCCATAGCACTATGAAAGTGGTTCCCAACATCACCTTTTCATAAGAGGACATGCTGCTAAAAAATAATCATCATAATAGACCTCTGTACTATACAGGGTACATCGGGGCGATTAAGGTGGATCAGATGCATTCGATCCAGGTTCCTCCCTCAGCATCATCCCTAGAAGTTTAATCCAAATTCTAGGGATCCCTCTGCACAAGCTATCTACAACCAATACAACTATCATGGCTTTCAATGCTGGAAGAAGTCATCCTAAGGCAAGATTCGTCTCAAGTGCCAAATTGGTGATCTTTGGACAGAAGTTGCTTGCTATGTCATTGATGCCATTGTGTCCTACAAAATCACGTTGGGACGTCCGTGGATACCCGAGAACATGATTGTTCCTTCTACCCTTCATTAGTGCTTTAAGTACGTCAACAGTGATGGCATCGTAAAGACAGAGTTTGCCGATGTCGATCCTTTCAAGGGTATTGAAGCCAACTATGTAGATTCGGTACTTTATCAATTTCAGCCTCCCAAAGATGACGGCAATGAAGCTGATGATGAAGCTGAAGTCAATTTATTTGCCAGTGACGGTCCCCTGGTCATTCGAGTCAAAGGACGTACTACTCCAAAAAGAACTCCAAAGCCTCTCAAAATCTGGGTCAAAAAGAAGCATCCTGATATTGTCAAACCATGGACCATCACTCTCAGCAAAATGACTCGGGTGGAACCTGCTGAAGTCCATCCTCCCAATCCTGATGAGTTATCCTACGTGGTGAACTTGACCAAGTCTGTGACTCCTGTTCCGGACAATGATGCCCTCAATGAGTATATCAATATTCAAAATATTGTACCTTCAGTGGATGATGTTATCCCTAAAGAAGAACTTGCATATTTTTTGAGTAAAGGTTTATCTTTGAATTACTCTGATGTCTACCAGTCTGTAAACCAGTACATAGATACGTTGTATGCCCTAGAGCATGGCATAGGACCACATCTCTTCATGCCGGTCACGACGTCTCGTCTGCTGGAAAAAGTTTGGCCAGAAGATATCTACTACTTCATCATTCCAGCTAGAAAGAAGGGTAAAAAACTAATTATCTTCAGTTGAATAATTGGTGAAAGAAAGTTCGTTCATGACTTTACTACTCCCGATTACAACCCCGAAGCCGACTATGATTCAGGTAAAATACAGCTTACCAATATAGTTGGCAGGCTAAGAATATCATCCAGAACATGTGATATGATATAAAAAGCGACCAGGGACAAAACCACGGTAAAGGGCGACGATTGCCAATACGTCACTTTGCTCCTCCCAACAAACCCGAAAACTATTATCAACAAAACGGTGTTGGCTTGGATTATGTTACTCCTCCAACAACTCCTGAAGGATCAGACATTGAAGTTGATCATTATTCTCATTCTTCTGATTCCTGCCTCTGGGATTCAGACTCCAGCATTGGAGACATGCTCAAAGCAGCTCTATCCGTCAATATGGTGTCAATTGACCAAGTTGCAAAAGATGTCCAATCAATCGAGCTCTAACAATGGGCTCAAAAGATAGATACCAGGTAGGAGTTACGTTTCGAACAAGGTGAACCACCTACTAAAGACGAAGTCGTCCAAGTTAATTTAGGAGATGAATCATCTCCTAAACCAGTCTTTATCAACAAAAGTTTGTCTGGTGAAGAACGATAATCTCTTATACAGCTTATAAGAGAATATATCGACATCTTTGTATGGAGCTATGAAGACATGCCAGGCTTAGACCCTAAAGTTGCTATGCACCGCCTAAATATCTCGTCTAAAGCTAAGCCAGTGAAGCAGCAGCAACGGCGGTTCCGACCAGATATCATGGAGGCCATTGAAAGTGAAGACAAAAAGCTTATTTCAAGCGGTTTCATTCGCGAAGAAAACCACCCCAACTGGGTCGCTAATATTTTTTCGGTCATAAAAAAGAACGATAAAGTTCGAGTCTGTATCGATTACCGTAATTTAAACTCTGCATGCCCAAAAGATGAGTTCCCTCTACCGATCACTGACATATTGATCGACAATACTTGTGGCTTTGAGCGAATGTCCTTCATGGATGGGTTCTCAGGCTACAACCAGATCAAGATGTTCTCTGATGATGAGAAACACACATCTTTTTGAACACCGTTGGGGGTATTCTGCTATACGGTGATGCCCTTTGGATTGAAAAATATGGGTGCGACATATCAGCGAGATATGAACATAATTTTTTGCGATCATTTACGAAAAATAGTGGAATGCTATGTAGATGATATTGCAGTTAAAAGTCATCTCAAGGGCAACCACCTCCAAGACTTGAGAATGTTGTTCGAACTGATGCGTACACACCAACTCAAGATGAATCCAACCAAGTATTTTCTGGGAGTCTCCAGCGGCAAGTTCCTTGGTTTTGTTATCACTTCAAAGGGTATACATCTTGACCCGGAGAAGGTTAAAGCTATCCTCGATATGCATCCTCCAAGAAATCTCAAAGAGCTACGCAGACTCCAAGGAAGGTTAGCCTACATCAGACGATTCATTTCTAATCTTTCTGATACCTTTTAATATATATACATAAAGAAGATCCTTATGTATATATATATACATAAAGTCATATATATATATATATATATATATATATATATATATATATATAAAATATATTATATATATATATATATATAATATAATATATAAAATATATATTTTTACATATTTCTATAAATAGGTCCTACACTAGGAATAGATAATATTAAGATTTTTTTTGAATTTTTATGGAGCAGTATACAAGTATAAGATATATTTTTATATAAAAGAAATGAATAAGAAATTTTATATATATATATATATATATATATATATATATATATATATATATATATATATATATATATATATATAAAGGTAGAAATAGAAAAAAAAAGAAAAAAGAAAAAAAAGGAAATTATACTGTTCCCTTGTAGGAACAGTATACGGCTACACAGCCTACTCCTAACCCGACCCAAAATCGAACACAGCAACCCCTCCCCCCCTCCCCCAAAGAAACCGACAACATATGTATATAAGTTTCGAGAGAGAAGGGGAGGAGAGGATCCCGAAACCCTAAAACCCTAGCCGAACCCTCCCCCATCCTGGCGACCTCCCCCGACCTTCTCCGACGTGCACCGCCGCCAGAGGCCGACCACAGCACCGGAGTTTGCCTGAATGGGCACAAACAAAAAGCAGTACACACAAAGCAGCAAACAGCTCCAGGTACCTATTTTCAACGCCATATATCTTCCTCATCGTTTAAAGATTTTGCGAGGCAAAAATTTCTACGTGTAGACAACCTATACGGCTACCAATCCCTTGACATAGATTCCTATAACTGACACCATGTGCGATGAAAATCGAATTCCAAAATACAAAAAATATTAGTTTTTCTGAAATATTTAAAACATTAAACAAACAGTTTTACCCTGTTTTGGAAGGCAGTTAGTCACCAATTCCTCGATTAATTTAGAAATCCACCTGAATAGGGTGGAAGAAAAGCTAAACAGCATCTAAACCCTTTTGGTAGTTTTTGATTTCATCGCATATATGCTGATTAATTTGTTTCCCAAAATCAAGAAAAACTGGCAAAACCAGTTTTCAAAATTAGGATTTTTATCGACACGAAGTGCGTCCTGACAAATCGGGCGACTTGGTCGCAACTTGTGAGCATCGAAAGATGGGTGCGGATGTTGCGGACGTGTGGACTTCGACGGAGCTCGATTTTGTTGTGTGTGCACGACAAAATCGAGGCGTATCGATCGAGATACCTCATATCGGCCTCTTTGCAAACTAGCTAATTACTTCATGCATGTTTGTCATCTCGCGACGAAACTTATGCCACTGGACTCATATTATTTTTTTGATTCTGTGAGAGAAGTTTGGTCCGATTCTAAGAAGGTTAACCAGAACGCTATTTTTGCGGGCCTGTAATTCGACTCGACGAACGATTTTTTGCACGGCTCATCAAAATCCAAATATGGACATACTGTTGAGTTCGTATCGAAAAATTGGACTCATAGGTATATAGTTTGTCGACTTTTAAGACCATAGGCTCTGGCATATTTTTTGATTCAAAATGGGTCCAACGACGGACACTATTTTGGCCCAAAATTACCGTTTTATCCCTATGTTCAGAATTGGACCTATGGGTAGTCAAACTTACTATCCATCTTATACTGCATGATGTGCTATCCATCTTATACTGCCTGAAGTTATGCTCCCCTATCCCTATTATATCCATCTTATACTGCCTGATGTTATGCTCCCCTATCCCTGTTCTCGACCTGATCTGATTTTAGCGTCTCAGTTCGAAATTCGAAGAGAAAATCGAGTCCGCATTCAGCACGCCTGCAGATGTGGGCAAGTACTCGCACCAGATACACGCATCGAGCCGAGCCGGACCGGACCGGACCGACGGCTTGTGCATGTGAACCAAGGGATTCTCCACACAACTTCACGAGAGAGCAAATGAGAGAAGCTAATATATGCACCATTCCTTCTAAGTGTCCAACCGATGTGGGACTAAATGTAGTAAGGAATTTGAGAGCCATCAATAAAGTCAATTTTGTATCATAATTTTCGGAAACAAAATCTTACCCTCTGTGCATTGTAGGCATTTATTAATTTTTATCTACATTTGCCCAAAATCCCATATTGACATTCTTCAAATGAAAATATATTACACCGAATGTTGCAGTTTAATTCACATGTTTGCCATGCAGTTAATAAATCGTTATCGTTGTTGAGTGTAATCGACAGATATCCACTATAAGGTTCTTCATCCAAAGAGTTGGTAGTCCACATAACTACCTTTTAGTTGGAGGTCATTTGTTGATAATATTAGGATAAGCACCTTAATAATGGTACTCAAAAATATATTAACTGGTCAATATATTCCAACACAAGTTCACCAAACACACTAACACTTAGACAAGTACAAAGTTCCTGTCAACAGATTCCTAATCCACCTAAAATAGCAAACTACTAAAGTTCTTTTTTATTTTTCAGACGAGCTAACCCTAAATTGATTGTCAGAAAATCAAGGCTAATTGAAAGCAGCCATTCAACAAACCAAAGTGAGCTTTCAAGGTTTACCAACAAAAAATAAACGAGTAAAATGTTCTTCTAGAAGAGGTTTCCCCCACCCAAAGGATTGTCATAAGATGAAGTAAACTGAAAGCAGCTATGCGACAAACCAAAAGGATCTTTCAAGGTTTTCCGACATAAGTAAACTGAGCAGAATGTTCTTCTAGAAGATGTTTAGAGCCATATAACACATCAAAAAACCCTGTGTGTACTCAAATTCGTTAATACAAAAATATGGATTCGGGAAGCTTGAAGGGGATCATTATGAAATAGTCATAAAACTAGTGTTTCTTGGGTGCAATGTCGTGGGAATATTTTTTATTATTAATGAAATTTGAGGAAAATTATGTAACATTTTAAGCATGCATCCAACTCCCATCAAAGAGCCAATCTTATTTTATTCCAACCGATGGATTTGATTTTGGACAGATAATATACACCATCATGGACCTGAAAAATGAAAAGCAGTTCTGAAAACGTAGAATTTTGTTTTGATTTCATATAAATTGACCATTGCATACATAATTCTATAATGATTTCATCACTCAACGAAAAAAAAAAAACGGAAATGCTTTCTTGCCCGCAGGCGGGCCAGCCCGCCCGCCTGCGTGGCACTCTCCCATTGGCCCCCCCCCCCTGTTAGCATGGGGCCCGCGCCGTTGACTGGCCAATGGGAGAGGGCCACGTGGCGGGCGGGCTGGCCCGCCCGCGGGCCAAATAGCAGTCCCCAAAAAAAAAAAAAACACACACACACACACACACAACCACACACACAGACACACATCCTATTTATATATTTATTTATATAGTTTCAAGTATATATATAAATATAGTATTCAAATTTGAATCAGATGTGAAATTTAGTTCCTACAAATAATTCAAAGAATTAGATAATATAATATTTGTCATAAAATGAGAGAGAGAAAAGAAGAATTGTAGCCGAATAGAATTTCAAGGGCTTTTCTCTTTAATAATATCTATAGAGAGAAAGGATAGATGTGTGGTAGATAGGGATAAGGGCATCCATATTTGGGTTTATCCCACCCAAGTCACAACACTCCCCATTGGATGCTCACTTTAATTATTGTCTTATTAAAAACTTTTCAATGAAAAAACTTATCTTTGAAAAAAAAATCCATTGTAAAAGAAAAAAGTACAATAGTATTTTTCAAGAATATGTTTTTTCAGGAATCTAAGTCGGTGCGACTTACACTGTCTCTGTTAAAATTAAAGCTTTCAAAGGAAAAACTCAGTGAGAAAAATCTCATCGAAGGAAGAGAGTATAATCGCAAAAACATGCTTCAAGATGTCTCCATTAGCATCTTCAGGATGCTTATATATGCATGATGTTCTCCCTCAAAAAATATTACATTTAGATCAATCCAAATGAAAATCAACTCCCCCTCCATATGAATATTACATCTCACCTCAAAACTTTATTTGACTATATATTTATATACATTACACTCATATCCTTATAAAGAGTTTGTAGACTTTATTTATGATTCCTGAAATCTAGCATCTCTCGTTGATATGTTGAATTCTTAAAAGCATAGCCATGCTAATTCTTTGTTTGCTTCATTTAATGTAAAGATGATTGGTCGAGTTTGTCTCGATGATTTGCTTTATTATTCTCTAAAATACCTGCAATACAATTTAGAAAATAAACCTTGTTTGTGATATCCCCTAAAAAGGGAACAAATAAACAATATGCATCTGTATATCACATAAGATCAACACATTCGTATGAATATAAAATCAAGAACTTTTTTTGTGCTTTATGTCATTCTAGTATCTATGTGTATATGCATATTAGCAGGTTCATATATATATATATATATATATATATATATATATATATATATATATATATATATATTGTGCTGAAATGCAAATGACCTCTAGCCTAGTGGTTAAGAGAGATGCATGCGGCCCAAGTGGTCAGGAGTTCGAGTCTCAGTGAAGGCGAGTTCGCCACAAGTACCCATTGCTTCAAAAAAAATATATATTGTGCTGAATGAATAATAATGAAGAATTTGTATTCAAAATATGGTACTTCAGGACCCAGAACATATTCTTTTCTTCTTTCGGTTGTAACGGATCCCAACATTGACTGACCTGACCATTAAAGGTATCTTGAGTAAATGATAACTACTCATAATAAATCTCTTCAGGATATCTTCTCCAAGGAAGATATTTCAGGTGATCTCCTCTGGAGATTTATCTCTATGGGTGATTATTTCTTCAGAAGATTATAGGAGATCTCTTTTGGAGATCATCGCTTCAGGGGATTATATGAGAGATCTCCTGGAGATTTATCTCTTCTGGAGATTATCTTTTCGGAAGACTATCCCTTCAGGAGACCATCGCTTCATGAGACTGTTCTAATCTCTTCATGAGATTAATATTATCGCTTTGGGAAATACAGTCATATACATAGAAGACCACTTTGACGAATTCGTTCAGGAATTTTTTCATAAATAAGACTGTACATTTATGGTCATTATTATATCCTTTTCTAGACTGCTACTCAATGAGCATATCATATTCTTCCGAATAGTTTTAGTCCATATGACTCACTTTGCAAATCATTCAAGGATATTCGGATAATTTTAAATCCTTCATGATATACCTGGAAATTTAAATCCTTCAAGAATTTCATTTATATCTTATTGTCTAGGTTATGACCAGAGAATATGTTTCTTTCATATTCTAGTCATTTCGAGAATCCTTGAGCTAACATTGCTCGATATATTTTAATCGCATTCCTTTTATTTCTTGCAAACATTCATTTAAGACCTAATAGGTTTATTACTTTCTGGGTTTTGTATCGTAAACCGAACACTCCACATATTATCTTTACTGATTTTGTCCTTTTTATTCTCATTTGATAATGTCTATTATGACAATTTCTTCTCGATTCAAAATTTCTCATTCTTAGATAGCGATACCTCTTTCTTAATCTCTTCTTGGGTCTGAGGCATATCCTCAACCGAAGCGATATACTTTGAGAAATTAGATATTTGGTTCATGACATCTTCTGGATCGTCATGAACTTTTCTCTACAGGAGATGTTTCTTCAGGAGCTGCAAGAGCATTTAGGGTGTATTTATACTATTCAGTCACTTCTTTTGAAGAGATGAATCTTTAGAACATTTAGATCTTACACATTCTTAATATAGAAGTGATTCATTTGATGCTTTTAGTTGGTTCTTGCGATATTTACTTCTATTCTAGATGATACATCCATAGTTAGTATAGCTATTTTTGTAGCATTCATTAAACATATCATGTAGGCATTTAATAATTTATTTACAAAGAAATATAAGGGATAATTTCTCCTAGTTTAATTAAGATGAGATAAAGTAAAAGTATGCCATAATAATTTACGACGTTCTTCTGGAACGATGATTAACGACGTTCTTCTTGAATGATGATTTACAACGTTATTCTAGAATAACAATTCATGACATTTTTCTAGAACAAGGCATTTAGCTTCTTTCTATCTCCCCCTAATGTCGAGAATTGTCTTACCAAATTGATAGCTCGCAAATTTTATGTTAAAGATATCTCATGTCTAAAAAAATTTAATAATCTATAAGAAAAAAATATAAATTTTGAATACTATAATTCACAAAACATATATATACCAAGATTATAGTTTCAAATAGTACCAACATAACAATAAAAGTCTAGAATCAATGCAATTGATCTAACTAAATTAACTAATTTGTTGATATGCATATGCAATCTTCAGGATTGATGTTCTAAAAACAAACTTGTCGTTGAGATTAAGGACACAAATTGATCATTAGATATGCTACCATTTGCTAATCAATGAACATAATAATTTGTTATGATCATTCGCATATCATAGTCCCGGGGTGTCTCGGTCGATCATGCCACAATTTAAAAGTTATGGGATCATTTGGCTTCTGGCACACAATGGTATCATATGATTGAGCTTCTAGCTTATGGTTGTATGTGACTCGACATCTCCAGTGTGAGTGATGTATATCCCTATTGAATAGCTGAAGAATCTCTCTAGATAAACATCTGGATCTTTAGACAAAATTTTGGTTCTCTATACGAACTTCTAGTTCTATACTAGATGTTACACAAAAATATTTTTATTTTACTCACTCAAAGTTTTAATATGATACCCATTTGTACTTATTTCTTTAAATTAGTAAATTTCTTCTGAAATTATGAGAAATTGTGTATCTGTTGGATAAAATATGCTATGTCGGAGCCTTCAATTAATTTGAGCAATACCAACTATTGTAGATACTACGTTCGAACTAGTTTTGAAAGACGATAGACATTATCAGGTGTAACTGTCTAATCAAACATTTTATAGATGTACTCAGATATATGTCCAAAAGCTAAGATGCATGGATGTAGAATCTAGGTTCGTAAGTGGGTAGTATATGCACTTCTACGTTCAAGCAACCTGAGTAGTAATACACATAAAGTCTTATGTTGTCTACTGATTTTAATAAACAACTTATAAAGAGCTGGACTTAGCATCACATGGAAGCTGGCATCACACTTGCCTTACTAGAAATGTAGATCCATTAATAACTAGGCAATGTACGTTGGGCACGTGCAGAAGCGTTTGCCAACCCACCTGATCAAAACTAACCCCTATCTAACAGACACCAAGCACAAGATGAAGACAAGTATATGGCGGTGACGTATGTCACATGGACAAATCCTAATCTTTAATAACTCATATGAAATTACAAGATTGACAAAACTTACGTTGAACCCTTTACCCTAATAGGTTCAACCTCCTTACCACTCTAAAAAAACAGAAGATTACAATTGAGATCACTCACAACCTGTAGCAATCTTCCAAACCGAAGTTGACGACTCTTCGATTAGATCTTCTTCTTCCTTCTGTCTTGGATGGCGAAGTCCGAAGAGTAAAGTATGGACTTTCTCTTCAATTTTCTTGTGGTTGAGCACCCCCAATCTCCACTTTGTGCTGTGCTTTGTGCCTTCACCCTCACCGCATATATATAGGATAAGAAAATTATATTCTAGTCATAATAGAATTTCTTAAATAGGAATCCTATTATGCCTAAAATATTCCATCAATATCCTATTTTAGATCATAATAGGATTTCCTAAAATAAGAATCCTATTATATCTAAAATAGCACAACACCAATTATGGACATCAAAATCTAATCAAATCAAATATTTAACTAGATTTGGATTCCATAGTTAAGTTGTTACCAAATTCAGAATGGACTCCAATAATCTCCTCCTCTAGTCTAATGAGAGGGTATTGACCCTATGGGTCCTCAAGTAGACTCCATGCATGTCGTTCCACGACAGAGTTCCTACTCCTCCATGCCACCGATCTTTGATCCCCCGAACTGATTCCCATCTTCCTTTGTCTCCATCTCCTCGACCGTTACATCGAAACTAGCTGCCATGCGTAGCACCTCCTGCACCACTGGAATCCTGCTGATACCAATGACACGACCAAGACTGAAATCCCTGACGATCAGCCTCACCGTAAGTCTCGGCTGCGTGTCCCTGACTTTTGTCTTCCACCGAAAGTGTTAACGTTCCAACGAGCTTCTTCACCCTTGGCTGGCCCAACCAAGCTGATGGTGCGATTCTCACAAAATTTGAACTCCTGAACCTGTCCACCTTCATGTTCGAACTTGAAGCTCCCCCATACACATGCATCCTCGAGGAGAACATCACGCACTGTGCATGCCGTCGATGACCCACAGCTCTACCTGAACTGTGTGAATGATGATGCTCTCACCTCAGATTGAGTTTGCTGCAAACCTTAATCACCTTTCTAGCTTAGAACTGCTGAAACTGATGTCGTTCCGGGACGCTTTGGCAAACCACCTGTCGCCAAAACTGGATCTGTAAAGTAACCCCCACCTGGAGACCGAACAGCTGTCATGGGATAGATAGACTGACCCTCAATCTTTGACTCATCACCATCCGTCGCTTTGTCTCGACGAATCGAATCCTCCGTAACCCTCAAAACTTCTAGAAGTCCCGCCTCAGCAAGTTTTTGACGATCCACCACCTGTTGAACACCCCTCGAGCCTCCATCCAGTATTTGTGGCCTGCCTGTACAGCTCAACGGCTTGAGCCTGTATATGCCACAACACAAATCTCCCTAAGCCAGTTATTGGCAACCTTTCGCAAGCATCTAATTTTTGTCCCTAAATTAACTGTGACAACCATCATCTACCAGCCTTCCTACCAAAACCAAGTTGTAGCAAAAACACAATATATGTCGCATACCCCAGAGGATGGGCTTCCTACCAAACTTCGTCGTCAAGTGCACATCATCGATATCTACAAGTGCAGTCATCCCCTTATTGCCCATCTTTACACGTCCAAACCTGCCACTGCGGTATGACATGAAGATCCTCCTATGTGGAGTGGCAAGATACGATGCTCCCGTGTCCATAAACTAGTCGCCATCATGACACATGCTATAAGGTTCCTCTACTTCGGTCACTGTGATGATGATATCTCCAAACGCCATGAGATCTTCCTGATTATCCTTGCCTTTGTCCTTCTCAGCATTGAACTTCATGCTGTTCCTCTTGATATGACCCCTTTCACCACAGTGATAGTAGCCTCCTTGTGGTCCACAATCGCAAGATCCCAGGAACTCTTTCATGTCCTCGCCTTTGACTTGGGTCTTCCTTTCCTGTAGAAAGCCACCAGAGCGAACTCTTGCGACGATTCCACTTGCTTGTGTCAGACCTACTCATTCAATAAGCTACTTTTGACTACCTCCATCGTGACAACTCCAACAGGCGCAGAGTTGCTCACCGATACTACCAACGTCTCCAAGCTTTTCGGTAGAGAACTCTAGAGCAGTAGGGCCTGAAGCTCATCATCAATCACCATCTTTACCGTAGACAGCTGATTGATGATACCCTGAACCTCGTTCAGATGTTGTGCCACTGAGGCACCCTCCGTGTACTTCGAGTTGGCGAATAAGAAACGTCTTGTTGCCAGCCGTCTTCCTTTCGTACAGCGAATGCAGCTTCTCTTGTAATGCTTTTGCCGAACTTTCCATGGACACGTAGTGTAACACAAAGTTATCCAACCATTGATGGATGAATCCAATGACCTTTCGATCCAGTCGTTTCTAGTCTACAGCAGCTTTGTCCATTAGCTTTGTGTTGTCGCCCACCAACGGACCATGCAAGTCCTTGTACCAGAGTAGATCCACCATCCTTGGCTTCCAAATCGCCCAATTCCCCTGTGAGGGTGATTAGTGTTCATATGCTCCGTAGACATGGTTGCCAGAACCTCCCAAGCTCTAATACCAATTGTTGGGCACGTACGAAAGCATTTTCCAACCCACTTGATCAAAATCAACCCATGTCTAACGGACACCAAGCACAAGATGAAGACAAGTATATGACGATAACGTACGTCACCTGGACAAATTTTAATCTTTAATAACTCAGATAAAATTACAAGATTGACAAAACTCACGTTTAACCCTTTGCCCTAATAGGTTCAACCCCCTTACTACTCTCAAGAAGAAAAACAAAAATTATAATTGAGATCACTCACCAACCCGTTATAATCTCCCTAACCGAAGTTGATGACTCCTCGATTAGTGTAACGCCCAGTCCCAAAATACGTAGGACTAGGAACGTAGACATGTCAGCTGCATACATACGAAGTATACTCCAATATATGGATACCTCGTATATATACATAAGCTGTAAAATGCATTAAACCAAAAGTAATCTAATCTCATCCACAAATTGAAAGATATCATATAATCAACTTTGAAATATTTTTATACAATATGTTGGGCGGAGACAAATCCACTACCAATAAGTAAGAAAAAATACATAACAAAATAAAGAGTTTGGTGAGCGATGCGAAGACGATCAAAGTGCAATCATCCTCGAAAAAATAGAGATGATCATTGCCACGGCTAGAACACCAGCGAATGACAATAGCAAACACCTGGCGAGATAACCAGGTCCTCAGAGGGACGTAACAAGACACATAATATCATGCCAATATAACTGAATATAAATTGCTCAAATAAATAAGTTAATTGAATTATAACATGGTTCAATACACACCTATTGAACTAGTGTACCATTCCCCCAACCAAACAAGGACAGGAGATGGTAAACTAATTCACGGTGACCTATCTTTCTATGCTATGAATCCAAAATGGTAACCGGACCCCAACAAGGTTCAATACCTTTTCATCGAAGTAGTAAGCCACACCTACAACCAAACAAGGACAAGATGTGACGAACTAATCCGCGACAAGTTATTGTTCCAAGCCACGGTCAGATACAAGTACCCAAACCAAAAGTACTCGTACCTAACGGATAAAGGTGCCCAACCGTTCTAAGTGAAATGTAGTTAAGAACAATCCTTCCTACGCATGGGCCCTAGCTAAAATAGGATAGGCACAGTCCCCCCTTCGGGCACCAGAGGTCCAATCAATAAGAGCATAACGTTCCACAGAATGCTAGTGGCCGTCAGTAATTATGGGTCATCAACCCCGAATCTCCAGTAGAGCTTCCGGGTCACAAGGGAAAGTGCATCGAAGCCCATACGCTAAGGAATTGTCCTCCCCGCCCAATGCCTACTATGTTGTATCCACAACAGAAAACCTCTATAACCGCTAAGGCAAACTAGCATGCAACCTCTATTAGCGGTTAATCCTATCGTACGGCTTGTACGTACTGGTGGCTAGCCAATTACGCACGTCCGTGTTCTACATGCGACACACAACTTCATGGTACGACGTGTCCAAGCCAAATGAATGCAACACACAAGGTGGTCCTTTGAATATAGGTTTAATGTTTAAGAAAAATAATACATAGCAGGAAATATAACTGAACATTAAGTTCTAACAAGTTATGCTATGTATCACAGTTTATTTTGCATAAAAAAATAATGAATAATGCATGAAATATGAGCTAAATAAATAAACAGCAAATGGTAAGGTGCCTTGCCTGATTGACGTCCGATGTGGTGCTGCAATAATCATTGTGGCACGAACTCCGACTTCGGTGCAACAACTATGCATGGTGACCTCTGATGGTGGCACGGACAATTCCATTAGGTCCGAGATGGTCAGAATAGTTAAGGTCGACATAGGGTAGTCTAGAATTGGCGAGGGAATGACTTGGTCATGGACAGAAAAAATATCTAAAGAATGGGTTAAATAATATATATGTTTTTATAAAACTTTTCTTAATAATTAAAAATAGTTTTATTTAGTATAATAATTAAATCAATTACTTGAAAATCCAAAACTCTTTTTAGGAAAAAACTCCTAAGTTTTGGCAAAATAATATTTCTAAGTATAAAAACTATATTTTATATATGAAGATATTTAAGTACTTATTCAAAAATAATAAGGAGTTATTTAGGCCAAAACTATAACTTGTCAACTATATTTATATACATATAATTCGAGAAAAATATTTTAGAGTTAAAAATTTACTTTGAAATTAGCTAGAAAATATTTGTAAAATTTTCTAAATTGATAATAATAATGCAAGTAATAATATTAGCAAGACAACAAAATAATAATAATAATAACCGTAATAAAATTATTAAGTATGTTGCTAGCAATATTAATACAATATAACAAAAAAATAGTAATAATCAATAATAATAATATTAATAATCCTAATAATAATAATATATAAAATAATGATAATAATAATACTCATAAAGAAAAATAGAACAAGACAAGAAAACTGAGATACAACACCAATCAACAAAACAACACTAACCACAAAAAAAAAAAAATAACAAAACAAAACAACTAAAAAAAGACAATAATAATAATAATAATAATAATAATAATTTCTATAGCAGCTGATGCTGCTCCTTAAGAGGGGATAAGGGGATTTAGGGATTTCGGGAATAGAACGGGGAGAGCGGGTGAGACAGAGGGAGAGAGAGTGCGCGCGAGAGAGAGGGAGTTGCGGTCGGGAGAGAGGAAGGAGCTCGGGAGGCGGCTCGGCAAGGTCGGAGACGGGCTCGCCGGCTCATGAGATCGAGGAGGCGCAGTGGTGGACTCGGCTCGCGGGCGCTGAGCTCGTCACCGCCCGGGTCGAAGCGCGGCATGGGTGGTCGCAGCGGATCCGGCCGTCGGTAGGGGCTGAGCTGAGCTCGCCGGCCACTCACGAGGGCGGCGGCTGGTACTGAAGAAGAAGGGATGCGCGCACGCGCGTGAAGAGGAGGGGCACGATAGCTAGGGCATGCCGGAGGCCGGAGTTTGAGACGGTCGGGAGAGGGAGAAGGTCGGAGGAGCGCGGCGGTGCCTCGACGCGGGGTTTCGCTCATCTGTATCGCCGAAAAAGGCGTTGCAGCCCTCGCGTCGTAGAGTCGCAGAGCTGTGCCGGAGATCGGGCCAAGGAGCTGTGCATGTGCGTTGGCGTGGGAGGCGCCGGGACGCGGCGGGACGGTCGGTTGGCCCGGCGGGTGGCGACAGCGAGGAGGTAGGTAAGGTGATGGTTCTCTTTTCTTTGTTGTTTATTTTGGGGATTTTTATGGTGACGGTCGGGGATGACTGTGAAGGGCGTGGGAGATGGTTGGTCGGATTAATTGTGGCTAGGGGCGGTATGAAGTGGTGGTTGGTAGGGACGGTCGGGGAGGCCCGGGCTTGGCACCGTGGGTAGGCTGTCGTGGTCTCCAGTAGTGGATGGGAGGTAGATATGATGATGATGACGATGGTGGGGTGTAAATGGTGGTGGAACATCTATGGTACGATGCTGGCGTGGTGGCAATGGGAGATGGCGGCAGTGGTGGTGGTTGGCGTGGATGGGTTCGGGTGGCTGGGTGCGACGAAGGAGATGTAGCCGAGTTCGAGTAGTAGACGGGGACGGGGTTAGGGTTAGCTAGGTTAGGGTTTTGCTGGTGTCGGGGTATGTCTGACACGTAGGAAATGCCATTTAACATATAAATATGAAATAAGATGTTGGTCACGGACACGATGCACTCACATTGTGGAGAAATTGATCTGTAGGATAATTATGGAGGAAAGCAATATGGAGAATAGAAATTTATGGATGAGTACCTGGCTTTTATAGGATTTGGGAATTCCCAGTTGGATAAGGATTAGGAGTAGTTTAAATCCCAGTTATATAATACGCTATTTATTTTAAATCAAATTCAATAAATTTCAAATCCAAATCTAAATCAATTTAAATCTAGTTAAAATCCATCCTTTAGTTTAAAATCAATCAAATTTCAAATATAGATATTAATTTAACTATTTAAATAAATCCATAAAATCAAATAAAGATTTAAATCATCACAATAATTCCAAAATATATTTTCTAAAATACTAATAATAATAATTTTGAAAATTACATTATTATTTAAAAATAAACTAATATATAATTACGAAATATATATGTATGTCCAAATAATATTTACATAAATATGCTTTTCTAATATACCATTTTATAGAAAAATTATTTATTATTATAACTGTATAAATAAAAGACTTTTCATAATTAAAATCATGAACTTGGAAATTTTGGTACGATAGCTAAAATTAATTATTATCTATATTATTTCGAAACTATAAAAATAGAAAAATATTTTTTTCAGAAATATGTACGCTCGCACATATTCGCACTCGTCGAGCAATTACGAAAAACCCAATTTCGTGCGCGACGTACAAGGCAACTACGCGACGTACAATACAAAATAAAAAAAAATCAGTACCAAAATTAAAAAATAGTAAAAATTTAGGGGTTTTACATCCTACCTAACTTAAAAGAATTTTGTCCTCGAAATTAAGAATAATAGGGGTGGATGACATGGGTATGTCGGTAATGAATACGATCAAGCTACTGGACGAGGCGAAGAAACGACGTTGAATGCAAACATGCATTAGAAAATCATGATTTTAAATAATGACAAAAATAAATCATGGATATGGCTAACTACGCCAGAAGGAATGTGGTTAACGTTTAATCAAGTTAACATACGATAAGGAATAGTACGGTATCAAGAAAAATAATTTTGAGAACATAAAAACATGGTTCCTTGAGAGTAGGTCGGGGGCACGATTAAGAGAATGATTAGGTGCACCCCTAAATTAAGCGATTAGAAGGTCATGATAGTAAAAAAATAGGGCCGAGAAGAAGGACGAGTAGTTTAAGACGAAGATATAGCAACTTCGAGCGATAATGGTCATAGGTGATAGGATAGCTAGAGGAAATTTTTAAGTACTAGCACTTTCGTCTGTCTAAAACAGGTGAAGGGCGAAAGCAATATAGAGTTCGAAGGAGGCGTTATCGAATACGAATATGTGGTTCAAAGGCGACCGAATAATTCAAAAGGATTTGTCAAGGCAATCGTAGAGGAGACTCTAGAGGCCAAGTCTAACTATGTCTCCATTCACGTAGAACGATATATAAAAAGCGAACCAAAGTGCACTAGGTTGATCAGACCATCATGCACCGGTTCTAAGTAGACAATACGTTAGTGGAGGCCTCCAATAACATATGTCATGAACAAGCTTGATAAAGAATTGAGCTTGCAAAAACTAGGCTATATTAGAATCATTAGTCTAGATAGTAAAAATATAGGCACGTGCGATTAAGTTTGAAATAGAGTAGAATTAGTTCAAACTCCTTAAGACTCTAAGTTGTATCCTATGTTGGTCTCTATACAGTTGGCCTATAGTCTTGTTGTCCAAGTCTTTGGTTGTCTAGATGGTTTAGGGTCCTCTAAATTCTAAAATTTAAGTAAACTTGCTAATATAGGTCACAAGGACAAAGGGATTTCTAGGTCATAAGGCATTCTACCCAACTTAAAAAATTAAACTGATAGTATTTTGGGGACAAAAGTAACATGTCTAATTAGTAGGGGTCACCTCCTAACCTCTAGCAAACACGAAAGGAAGACAAGGATTATGATAGAAGGAATCAAGCAGGATGTAATCGATGTGTCGAACGATCGTTCAAATAGGGAATTGAGGAAAGAGGTCAAGTATGTGGATGAGATCCTAGACTTCGAATCCTATACGCAGGCTTGCTTGGTACGGTAAAGTAACCAAACAATTTATCTTGACCTGCATGGGCCACCACAAAAATATGTAATGCCCCAGTCCCAAAATACGTAGGACTAGGAACGTAGACATGCCAGCTGCATACATACGAAGTATACTCCAATATATGGACACCTCGTATGTATACATAAGGTGTAAAATGCAGTAAACCAAAAGTAATCTAATCTCATCCACAAAATAAAAGATATCATATAATCAACTTTGAAATATTTTTGTATAATATGTTGGGCGGAGACAAATCCACTACCAACAAGTAAGAAAAAATACATAACAAAAGAAAGAGTTTGGCGAGCGATGCGAAGACGATCAAAGTGCAATCATCCTCGAAGAAATAGCGATGATCATGGCCACGACTAGAACACCTGCGAAAGATAATAGCACACACCTGGCGAGATAACCATGTCGTCAGAGGGACGTAACAAGACACATAATATCATGCCAATATAACTGAATATAAATTGCTCAAATAAATAAGTTAATTAAATTATAACATGGTCCAATACACACCTATTGAACTAATGTACCATCCCCCCAACCAAACAAGGACAAGAGATGGTAAACTAATTCATGGTGACGTATCTTTCCATGCTATGAATTCAATATGGTATCCGAACCCGAACAAGGTTCAATACCTTCTCATCGAAGTAGTAAGCCACACCTACAACCAAATAAGGACAAGATGTGACGAACTAATCCGCGACAAGTTATTATTCCAAGCCACGGTCAGATACAAGTACACAAACCAAAAGTACTCGTACCTAACGGATAAAGGTGCCTAACCGTTCTAAGTGAAATATAGTTAAGAACAATCCTTCCTACGCATAGGCCCTGGCTAAAATAGGATCGGCATAGTCCCCCCTTGGGGCACCAGAGGCCCAATCAATAAGAGCATAACGTTCCGCAGAACGCCAGTGGCCGTCAGTAATCATGCGTCATCAACCCCGTATCTCCAGCGGAGATTTCGGTCACAAGGGAAAGTACATTGAAGCCCATACGGTAAGGAATTGTCCTCCCCGCCCAATGCCTACTATGTTGTATCTACAACAGAAAACCTCTATAACCGCTAAGGCAAACCAGCATGCAACCTCTATTAGCTATTAATCCTATCGCACGGCTTGTACGTACTGGTGGCCAGCCAATCACGTACGTCAGTGTTCTACATACGATACACAACTTTGTGGTACGACGTGTCAAGGACAAATGAATGCAACACACAAGGTAGTCCCTTAAATCTAGGTTTAATGTCTAAGAAAAATAATACATAGCAGGAAATATAACTGAACAGTAAGTTCTAACAAGTTATGCTATGTATCACAGTTTATTTTGCATAAAGAAAATAATGAATAATGCATGAAATATGAGCTAAATAAATAAACAGCAAATGGCAAGGTGTCTTGCCTGATTGACGTCCGAGGTGGTGCTGCAATAATCAATGTGGTACGAACTGCGACTTCGGTGCAACAACTATGCATGGTGACCTCTGATGGTGGCACGAACAATTCCATTAGGGCCGGGACGGTCAAAATAGTTAAGGTCGACATAGGGTAGTCTAGAATTGGCGAGGGAAAGACTTGGTCATGGACAGGAAAAATATCTAAATAATGGGTTAAATAATATATATGTTTTTATCAAACTTTTCTTAATACTTAAAAATAGTTTTATTGAGTAAAATAATTAAATCAATTACTTGAAAATCCAAAAATCTTTTTAGGAAAAAATCCTAAGTTTTGGCAAAATAATATTTATAAGTATAAAAACTATATTTTATATATGAAGATATTTAAGTACTTATTCAAAAATAATAAGGAGTTATTTAGGTCAAAACTATAACATGTCAACTATATTTATATACATATAATTCGAGAAAAATATTTTAGAGTCAAAAATTTACTTTAAAATTAGCTAGAAAATATTTGTAAAATTTTCCAAATTGATAATAATAATACAAGTAATAATATTAGCAAGACAACAAAATAATAATAATAATAACAGTAATAAAATTATTAAGTATGATGCTAGCAATATTAATACAATATAACAAAAAAATAGTAATAATCAATAATAATAATAATATTAATAATCCTATAAATATTAATATATAAAATAATGATAATAATAATACTCATAAAGAAAAATAGAACAAGACAAGAAAACTGAGACACAACACCAATCAACAAAACAACACTAACAAAAAAAAACAAAATAAGAATAATAACAAAACAAAACAACTAAAAAAAAATTAACAATAATAATAAAAATAAAAATTCTATAGCAGCTGATGCTGCTCCTTAAGATGGGATAAGGGGATTTAGGGATTTCGGGAATAGAAAGGGGAGAGCGGGTGAGACAGAGGGAGAGAGAGTGCGCACGAGAGAGAGGGAGTTACGGTCGGAAGAGAGGAAGGAGCTCGGGAGGCGGCTCGGCAAGGTCGGCGGCGGGCTCGTCGGCTCACTTGGCCGAGGAGGCACAGTGGTGGACTCGGCTCGCCGGCGCTGAGCTCGTCACCGCCTGGGTCGAGGAGCGGCATAGGTGGTCGCAGCGGATCCGACCGTCGATCGGGGCTGAGCTCGCCGGCCACTCACGAGGACGACGGCTGGCACTGAAGAAGAAGGGGCGTGTGCACGCGCGTGAAGAGGAGGAGCACGGCGGCTAGGGCACGCCGGCGACCGAAGTTTGAGACGGTCGGAAGAGGAAGAAGGTCGGAGGAGCGCGGCTGTGCCTTGATGCGGGGTTTCGCTCATATGCATCGCCGAAGAAGGCGTTGCAGCCCTTGCGTCATAGAGGCGCAGAGCTGTGCCGGAGATCGGGCGGAGGAGTTGTGCACGTGCGCTGGCGCGGGAGGCGCCGGGACGCGTCGGGGCGGTCGGTTGGCCCGGCGGGTGGCGCCAGCGAGGAGGTAGGTAAGGTGGTGGTTCTCTTTTCTTTGTTGTTTATTTTAGGGATTTTGGTGGTGACAGCCGGGGATGACCGTGAAGGACGTGGGAGATGGTTGGTCAGATTAATTATGGCCAGGGGCGGTGTGAAGTGGTGGTTGGTAGGGACGGTCGGGAAGGCCCGGGCTTGGCACCGGAGGTAGGCTGTCGTGGTCTCCGGTGGTGGATGGCGGAGGTAGGTATGATGATGATGACGATGGTGGGGTGTCAATGGTGGTAGAACATCTATGGTGCGGTGCTGGCGTGGTGGCAATGGGAGATGGCGACAGTGGTGGTGGTTGGCGTAGATGGGTTCGGGTGGCTGGGTGTGGCGAAAAAGATGTAGCCGGGTTCGAGTAGCAGGAGGGGACGGGGTTAGGGTTAGCTAGGTTAGGGATTTGCTGGTGTCGGGGTATGTCCGACACGAAGGAGATGCCATGTACCATATAAATATGGAATAAGATGTTGGTCACGGACACTATGCACTCAAATTATAGAGAAATTGATCTATGGGATAATTGTAGAGGAAAGCAATATGGAGAATAGAAATTTATGGATGAGTACCTACCTTTTATAGGATGTGGAAATCCCCAGTTGGATAAGGATTAGGAGTAGTTTAAATCCCCGGTAGAAAATATGCTATTTATTTTAAATCAAATTCAATAAATTTCAAATCCAAATCTAAATCAATTTAAATCTAATTAAATTCCATCCTTTAGTTTAAAATCAATCAAATTTCAAATATAGATATTAATTTAACTATTTAAATAAATCCATAAAATCAAATCAGATTTAAATCATCACAATAATTTCAAAATATATTTTCCAAAATACTAATAATAATAATTTTGAAAATTACATTATTATTTAAAAATAAACTAATATATAATTATGAAATATATATATGTATGCCCAAATAATATTTACATAAGTATACTTTTCTAATATACCATTATATAGGAAAATTATTTATTATTATAACTGTATAAATAAAAGGCTTTTCATAATTAAAATCATAAACTTGGAAATTTAGGTACGATAGCTAAAAATAAGTATTATCTATATTATTTCGAAACTATAAAAATAGAAAAATATTTTTTTTTCAAAAATATGTACGCTCGCACATATTCGCACTCGTCGAACAATTACGAACCAAAATTCGTGCGCGACGTACAATGCAACTACGCGACATACAATACAAAATAAAAAAAATCAGTACCAAAACTAAAAAAATAATAGAAATTTAAGGGTTTTACAATTAGATCTTCTTCTTCCTTCTGTCTTGGAGGGCAAAGTCATAAGAGTAAAGTACAGACTTTCTCTTAGATTTTCTTATAGACGAGCACCCTAAATCTCCACTTTGAGCTCTGCTTTGTGCCTCCACCCTCACCCCATATATATAGGATGAGAAAATCATATTCTAGTCATAATAGGTTTTCCTAAATATAAATAAAATAGGAATCCTATTATGCCTAAAATATTCCATTAACATCCTATTTTAGGTCATAATAGGATATCCTAAAATAAGAATCCTATTATATCTAAAATAGCACAACACCAATTATGGATATCCAAATCTAATTAAAACAAATATTTAACTAGATTTGGATTCCACAAATATGTTGTTACCAAATTCAGACTAGACTCCAATAATATATGCAATACAGATGTAACAAAATGGACTATATATAGTACTTCCATTTAGAAAAGCAAACATCCATATCATAGTATAAAGAAGCATGATAACATTAAACTTCCACATTACCTCCATATTTTACAGCCAGTTGTGGGATAAAGTCTATGTTGTCTATTTTGAATAAAACAAAAACATAAGTCTTATATATGTGCTTACCTATTCCTTTAGATATAACATTAGAAATGAAGCTTTCTCACTTGTCCTATTCATATGGTTGTTAATAGGCAGCCTTGGGTTTGGTTAATACTGTATAAAGACCTATTTTTCTCTTGAAAGACACAAATCCACTCTCCTCTCTATAGTATCTGGTCTTGAGTCCGAAACAATCCATCTCCATACGTTTTCTTCGTGTTCTTTTGGGCAAGGCTGAGTTCGAGTCACATCTCTCGAAGTTGTGTACGACGACGATAAGCCGATAGCACAATTTTTTTTACCACTAGCAGAGTTCGAGAACGGTCTACACATAGACCTCGGATCAACTCTTACGACATTGCATTTTGCACGACTTCTCCATAGGTCGGTAACGCTGATATTTATTTATTTTTGTTTATAAGTAAAAAAAAGCATTAATTTTATGTAACAATCTAAGTGAATAACCTTCTATAATATCTGGGTGTCTAATATAATATAATTTATAATATATAGTACCCTTAAGATATCTAAATATTCTTTCTAATGCTGACCAATATGACTGGTTTGGGTTATTAATTATATATCTACTTAGTCATCCAACAGCAAAAGCAATATCAGGTCTCGTTCTATTGGTTATATACATGACAGAACCTATCATCTGTGAATATATATGTTGTTCCACAGGTGAACCTTCATTCTTCTTGAAATTGATACTATAACGTCCCAGTCCCAAAATACTTAGGACTAAGTATGTAGACATGCCAGCTGTATACATACGAAGTACACTCCAATGCATATAATCCCGTATGTATACATAAGCTGTAAAATACAGTAAAACCATGATAACTAAATCTCATCCACCAAAGAATAATAATATAAATCAACTATAAAATTTGTCATTTATACATGTAGTTGGGCGGAGACAAATCAATTACCAACTAATTTAAATGAAAGAAATATACAAGGAAATGATCGATAAAATGACAAGACGAACCAAGAGCAATCCTCTTCGAAAGAATGAAAAAGATCACGGCCTTGGTTAGAACACCTGTGAAAAGTCACAAAGCACGTACCGGGAGAGATAACCAGGTCCTCAGAGGGACGTAATAAGATACATAAAGAACATGCCATATAATCTGTGATATATAATAAAGAGTAAATGGGAATGCATGCAATAGGGTGTCTACCAGTTCTACAGTGAAAATACAGTTAAGAACAAACCTTCAACACATGGACACTCCGGCTACAAGTACAGGAAACTCAGGTATGGTCCCACCAGGATACCAGGGACCTCAAAGTATAACATTCACCAAATGTCAGAGGCCAGCAGGAAATCAAGTATCAGGATCCAGGACCGTATCTCCAACGGAGATAACCGGTAATAATAGGGAAGTACACACGTGGACCATACGTTAAGGAACTATTCTCCCTATCCAATGCCTAGTAGGGTCACATCCATGACTCATAGAAACCTCTAATAACTGCCAAGTCTACTAGCATGCAATTCTATTGGCAATTACTCCTAACCGTCGCATGCCTCATACGTATCGGTGGTCGACCGACTATGCGAGTACGTGTCTTACATGTGACTTACATCATATGATAAAGTATGTGTCAAGGCCACATGAGATATACCAATACCTCATCAACAATGGGTGATCACTAGACTAAGTCAATGTAAGAGAAATAATTAAAAGCAAGAAAATGGCCGATAGAGTCGCTTCCACCAAAGTATGACTTGGACGCACAGTTTTATAATAACAATAAATAAGAAATGCTGAACATAACAACTAAAATAAGAATATGTAAATTACAGAGTAAGTGGCAAGATATCTTGCCTGGTAGTGTGAAGGTGGCAAGTCCAAGAATCACAATGTCAACAAAAGAAATGTCACAATCTCCAAACAACTCTGGAAGCTGAAACATACATCAAGAACATACTCGGAATAAGTGATATACCTAGGAAACGCTGATCCAAAAGTCTAATTCTGGATCAGGGGTAAAATTATAATTTTGGATTAAAACAATGTCCATCGTTGGACCCATTTTGTACCAAAATATGTGCCAGAACATACGGTCTCTAAAGTTGCCAAACTACATGTCTACGAGTCCGATTTGAGGAGACAAACCCAACCGTATGTCCAAAATTGGATTCCGGTGAGCCGTACAAAAAATTGTCCATTGAAGCGGGTCGCGGGCCCACCAAATAGGCGTTCCAGTCGACCTTCTCAGAATCGGACCAAACTTGTCATACAGGACCTAAAAATGATACGGTCCTGCTGGCACAAGTTTCGTTTTGATTCGACGAATGTGCACAAAGTAATTGAGAAATTTGTAAAAGGTCGATACGGTGAATTTTGACTGATACGCATCAAATTTATCGCGCACACGCGACCAATTTGAATTCCGTCAAAGCCCACACGTCCACGAGATCGATATGCACCTTTCGATGCTTTCGATTCACGACCACATCGCCCGGTTTGGTGGGACGTACGTCGTATCGGTGATTTTTCTAAAAATCTATAGTTTTAAAATCAATTTTTTTTTGTCAATTTGGGACGCTGATTTCTCGGCGCCCAGTCGATCATATCGACTTCTACAAAATTCTTTACGAAGCTCTATAGGTTGGCTGCAACTGTCTTCAAATAGTTTTTGAAGTCTCTTGCTGTCCAGTCGAGAAAAAGCCTTCCAAAGAGGGATCTGGGTCGGGTTATTGCTCTGTTTATGAACAGGATTTTGGGCCAGGTTTACATCCACTTTTGGACAAGTTGCTAATCTTTCTGCAAATCTAGCTACCAGGGTTTTAACATGGTCATGTAGGCTTCCCAAAACTTCTTACGGATTATAAAATCGTTGAGCATAATAGAAGAAATAGGTTGTTGAAGTAGGGTACTTAGTAGGGCTTCGCCCATAGCTGCTGCTGCCTTCTTCCATTCTTCTGTAGCAGCGGCTCCTGCCACTGCTGTCAGCCGTGCATGGCCTTGCTTGGCTGTCTCCGGTTGACAGTAGATTTGGCGAAGTCTCAGGCGACGTGGATGTTCGGGTTGCACATACGGCGTCGAAATATTTGTAGTATTGTCGCAGGTGCTGATCCGAGTTCGTGGGGATGGGGTTTGACCGAGTTCTCTCTGGATATTTACGTGAATGAAAGATTTTCTTCCTCAATCCAAATCAATCCATGTTTAAAGCATGATTGGCTTGATCGAGAGGGTTTTGATAGGTTCAAATTGATGGATAATTTAATAAGGATAGCATTAAGAGATTTGTGTATACAACAGAGCCATTCTTTGTATACCTTGCACGGGGAATCTCTAGCAAGGCTACTCGCGAGATTTTCATCTCGCGAGATATTTAACCTTTTTTTAAAGGGATATCAATATTCCTCAGTTTGTACATATATACTGGATGTATATATGGATTCAGTACCTATTCTAAAGTACATACATATCTAATTCTAGAATTTAAATGATTTAATAGTTCCCAAAAACATGCCTTCTTATCTAAGCATATTGAACAACACATTGTTAATATATATAGAAAAATCTTAATAATTCTAAATGAACTAGTAATTATAATCTAAATTAGTTTTAATTATGTATTTGTAACTAATGTGTATATATATACTGGCACATACTCATATTTATATCCAAAATCTCAAAATTTGTAAAATATTTGAAATGATGACTTCTATTGATAAGAAAAACAATATGGTCCTAAAATAAATACTAAATATTTATATGTAACCTATATTTAATTCATAAATTTTAAAATAGTAATAATTTAAAAAAATATCATAGAAATTTTAGGTGATTTATATCCTACCCAACTTACAAAAATTTCATCCTCGAAATTAAAATAAAATAAATATCCAAGAATAATGAGGGTAAAAACAATGGAGGGCAGGTACATCAAATTGTAACTCGAATCACGGATAATGGAGAAGGTGGTTATCACCAGAATCCAAATTGAAGTCATCCTACAAGGTATGGTATTCAAGGTGCAACGCACTACCCAACTTATAAAAATTGGCTAACCGTAAAAATCAAAATTACCAGGCTTCTGTTAAGGACAATTTCTAGGGAGAGACATGAGGGTACTGGACACTCCTGACCGCAGTCACGGGTTCTAGTGAGCCTAGATATTTTTATGGCATTCTTGGTCGATAAATTCTATAGGAAGATTATTACTATTAACACCATTCCTATTGATCATGCTCTCAATAAGGGGGTAAGGATATCTTATTAGAATATAACCCGAACGTATTGGTCCTAGAAAACTTCGGCCTTAGTCTAACATGAGTAACTAAGGAATGAGAGTCCAAAATAGTACTAACCTTGCGATAGATGTTGATTAGGCAAGGGGGCTGAATCTATAAGTCATAATAACTAGGGTATGCGGTGGGTGTTCGGTGTTGTGTATAAGACATGCATTTGTTTGAATGAGAAGTATATGTCATAGGTGTGATGTGTCTCACATTGAGCATTGATATTTAGTTTGCTCGAGGGAATAGGTCGGTATTGGATGGTTAAATCCAAAAGGAATGGCAATTGGGCATCTATGATTGGTTCTAAAGGAAATATGTCATACAGGTAGCTTAATTGAAATAGAGCACAGAAGGTGTGTTTGTGTAGGACATGCACGTCATATGGATATCTTGACTGGTCTAGTTTGTGAGTGTGAAATTTTGTTTGAAAGGAAAAGGCTAGTGTTGTGCTTCCAACTTCAAAGTCACGGTCGAGGGTATTAATTGATACGGATAGGATAGGCCTTTTGAATCGCCGACTCAATTACTAAATTGGTGCTAATCCGTTCCAGTCGCTTGCTAATTCCAAGAGCCTCATGCTTCTTAGAGAGGCTTGCAAACTATGCACTAAAAAAATTTGTTCTTGAATTAAACAAGAAAAATGACTCTAAGATAGAATGGGCTTGAAGAACTAAGGTTGTAATCTTTTACCGTAGTTATCTAGACGCACGAGCAAGGGGTACAAAATGCAATACGAGTATCGGGTCGCCACTTTCAACCAGATGGAAGGGCAGTTACAAATGGCATCACATTCAAATAGTTAGAGTATAATAATGTTCGAAGTTCTATCCCACGCATATTAATTAGTCAAACGTAGTAATCATAATAGTAGGACTTCCAAGAAGATCATGTTTCAAGGAGATGTATGACAGTACGAGGTAGTTGACCGTAGTCACGAACTCAAAAGGAGCCTAGGTATTACTTGCTTAACATTGCTCATATATTGCCCATGTTTCATCAAGGCAATAGGAGAGGTCTTGGGCAAGCACAACCATAAACAAGTTAGTACAACAGGATTCCCTTCATTGCATAACATAGGCTACCAAGAGGTAGGGTTACAAAATTTATGGAAGGAGAATTAGTGAGCCAGGAGGTGGAGCCTACATGAGGGGTGTGAGGCCTATTTCATCAAGTTTGGTTTCACAGTCCACACATGGGCTATGATGGGTTTAATCGAGTCCCCATAGGTTCCCTAATTGGACTTCAATCCTTGATTGCATAAATCCTAGTTTTAATCTATATTGATTAGACGAGATGCTATGACACCAATGTACGCCATTCCTAGTAGGTTAGGATAATCTTATATAGGTTCCAAGTAAGTGGTTGGGCAATTTTTTTTCGCCGGGTTGGTTTAACCAGGTTCCTAAGGCCCGAGAATATGCCTTCTGTGACTGTTTGCAAAAAGAAAAAGTTTATTCCAAACTAAAAAAGAATCGTACAAAGTACAATGAATTCTGGGAAAGTACAACTTTAGGAATCCGATCAGAAGACGATCGCTTTATCCTTTGAACTATGTAAACTTGAAGACTAAAGCAGCAACACTTTTTGCAAGAACTCATTTTCTCTGATCCTCTGATAATGATTAAAAACTCTATTTATAGAATTCTAGAAATAACTGTTTTAGCAGTTATTCTGATGTGCACGAGGTTGAACTGCACGGCTTTGGGTTGCGCCAACCTCAGGTTGTGCCAACTTTCATTCAGTTACCCGAACGTGTACTAACTGTATTTAGACGCGTGGCATCATATGATTGAGATGCACATGGTCGTGTACAGAGTAGTAGACACGTTTTGAGAGATTAGTGGCATGTGCGCCACGTCATCCTGCTTTAGAACGTTAGTTGCTTCAACTTTGTCAGGTTGCGCGAGCTTCAGTCAACTAGTCAAACTGCGCTTGATTAGGTTGCGCCTAGGTACAACTCTGTGCATAGGCACGTGGCATCATTTGGGTTACATGTCAGTCAACGAAGAGAGTTTTTGATCAGGTTGCGCCTAGGCACAACATACAGAGTACGCTGAACAGCTGTCATCAATGACAGCAAATCATCTTGAGTGCCACGCTTTACAGAATTCGAAGAGATTTTCTTCGTTTAACGTGCTGTCAATTGTCAGTACTGTCAGTTAATGATAATAATTATTGTCAGGCGCCACGTAGGCTTAGGCGCAATATGATTAGGCGTAATCTGATATGTGGCACAACTTGATCTCTGGGCTTCATAACAGTGGCGCAACTTGATTTTTTGGGCACAACTCGATTGCTAAGTAGTACAAACATGGCACAACATGATTTTTAGGCTCTACAAGACCCCCTTTCATAGTTTTCGAATTTTGAAATGTCACAAAATTTCGAAATACTTTGAATTATGGTAATTACTGAGTCAAGTGGAGCCTATCTCGTGCAGTTTGTTACGAGCTGTTACGATTTTTTATGCGCAACTTGAGGTGACTGTTAGGATTCTATTTAGGCTATAAATAACCCCTTGTTAACCGACTTTAACTCTTTACCTTTGGTTTAATCTTCTGAGAGAATTCTTCGAGCTCTTTCGATCTTCCCTCCGATCATCTTCTCGACATAATGGCACCCAAGAAGACCGCCGTCGATAAAGGAAAGAGTGTTGCTGAACCCTCAACCCGTGCTCCGCCGACCCACGTGATGTAGTATGCGCCTCCCTCTTTACGACGAAAGACGGCTAACCCTGCTTTGAAAGGTGACCGAGAACGAACAACTTTGACCATGGTGGAAGACTTGGTTTTCAATTGACTTGCGCCCCTCTTCTTAGAGTGTTTGGCACATCACAGACTCTGCATCACCCCTTATTAGGGTGTGATTGCTTATTTAAGAACTATTCGTTCTTACGAACCGTGTTGCGTATGTTGTCGCGCAACTCAGTTGTTGCACAATCAAGGATATCGTGCAACCAAGTTGTTGCACAATCAAGTATGTCGTGCAACCTGAGATATTGTGCAACTTAATTATCACGCAACCCAGTATGTCGCGTAACCCGGTATGTTGTGCAACTTAATTGTCGCGTAACCAAGGATGTCGCACAACCTAGTTGTTGCTCATCGTAAGGATAGCTCTTTGTATTTATGATTGTTGCACACTCTTGTTGTTTATAACTTCTGTTTATGTATTTCTTTGCAGTTGACCTCAGGGGAGATCCTCATGCTAGGAGATTCGCTTCAGCCTTTAATATCCCAGAGTATAAAGAGAACTTATCTCATATTTTATTTCCTCAGTATGATGGCCCTGAAGCGCGAAAGACTATTCTTGTGGCCCAAGAAAGCCATACTCTGCTGAGTTTAATGAACGGGGAACCCCTAGAGAGTGTTGATGGTGTGGTCCATAAGAAGCCTGCTTTCTTATTTGGGGATGCCATCAAGAAGACTTCCCAGCCTAAGGCAAAGAAAGAGGATAGAATATACCAATGTGGAGACAAAATTATATACCTCACAGAAATATCAAGGTCTATGGCTTTATCTCAATATGAATTCGCGAGCTACCCCCGAAGAGTGTCATGGGACCTGACTCCAATCCAACAGGCCAGAGTCGGAAGAATTTGTTATAGAATGGGTCCGCAACACAAGGACACCTTTTACAGTACTTCTGAAAAATACGGCAGTCACTTGAGAGGTTTAAGACCAGGTTGCATTCCTCCCGAGGATTCATCTCTACTCCTTCCAGTCAGAGTACCAATCTTTGCAAATGCATTCGCAAAGGCTGAAGGAAGATATCCAGATCGCGGCATGTATATAACAGGTCTGGTTAACCCAGATATAAAATGCTGGAGTAGCTTAACCATCTGAATTTTAGATCAGTTCAAGGACAACCTCCTCGAATTAGAACTTTATGATGCCATATGGACCATAGTATACGGCATTCGCCAGAATGCTCATATGTTTCTGGCTTTAGTAGAGAGATACAACGATAAGACTGGAATTTTCATGACCACCCATGGAGAAATAGGATTTATACTTCATGAGATGAGATTTCTCTCTCATCTTCCAATGGGTGATAATCCATATGAAGAGTACGTGCCCACAAATGAAGAATTAGATACTATGTCAGAAGAAAATTCTCAAATTATCGCCGTCTTCCAAGAACTGTTGTGTCATTACAAGATCTGCTCTCTTTACTATAAAAGTGCCACTGCAGTTACTTGTTATATCACCAAATGGATGCCGTACATCTTCCTGAGCCATGCGTGGGAGGATAAGCCACTTTCGAGTCAAGCTTGTGCTCCTCGTTTCTTTGAGCCTCTCAGTCAAAGCGACGTGCACTATTTGATGGAAAAACACAAACATGAAGATATCAAACTAGATGAAGTTTGGCACCCATTTAAGACTAATACCACCATCCAAAGTTATCTCAGACAGGGTTATAGATCCATGTCTAAAGAGGCCCAGCTAGCAGGTTTTCTCTCTTTATGGCTGTGACGCTTCATTGTTCTAGGAGCCGGTGCAGTTGATAGGTTCCACCGAGGCATTCTGTTTGCTGCAGTACGTCTCGTCTTTGGGTATAAGATGGATCTTCTATCAGCAATGACCTGTCGCTTGTACGCAGGATTGCGTTCTTTTGTGCAAACCATGCTTCATGATAAGACGGCGAGACAAGATTTTCCTCACACTGAGATGCCTTACACATATTTATTTGGATGGTTATTACTTCACCATCCATGTCTGATGAATCCCGAAATGGAAACTGTCAGTGGAAATTTCATCCGACGTTACTCCAGCGCTCGTTGGAATTACACTGCTCTTTCGGAATGCAGGTTTGTATTGAATCATAGATTTGCATAGAGATTTTAGTGTGTCTCGCCTCCTCATGGATATGAGACTATCCCTCTACAGTTGTTGGATCTGGATACAGAATCACTGCGCCTAAGTCCACCCATCTTTTCATGGCTACAGATGATCCGCCCATCTCACTTAGTCTACCGATTTGAGGAAGACTGCTATTTATAGCCATATTTGCCAAGTCGATTTGCACAGCGGTTTGGCTATAATCAACTACATGGGATAATGTCACTACTTGTCTGCCGGCCAAAGGCTTTCTGATTGATGGGGCTACGGCTTGGAGATATTACAACGCCAGGGGCACGAAAGCTGTATTTTCTATGCCCTTTAATCTTCAGCAAGGCTCGCATATGTTATATACATACACAAATTTCTATACTTTGGCAAACACTTTTACTGAAAGCTTCCATCTCGCTCATAGCTTTACAAGTGACAAGAAATCTAAATTAGGAGAACACACTGCATAATCATTTCGAGATGTAGAGGATAGAGATCCCATAGATCCACCGTTGGAAGCTTCTATTTTCAAGAACTATCCAGATGAGGTACATGATCCTTTGGATGTATCTTTAAAAGTACGAAAAGAGAAATCCCCTGCCAAAGGGTTAAGAAAAGAAAAACTAAGGAGACAACGACTCTCCTTCATCTTGATGATAGACCTGCTTCACCTAGAGCTCAGAAACAAAGAAATTCATTGGTCATAAATGAGCCAACGACTACGAGAATAACTCATTCTCAGTCTAAAGAGATACTCCTTAGTACCTCTCTTGGAGAGAAGGAAGTCACTCCTTCTTCTATTCAAAAACAAGAAGTGGTTACTCAAGAAGGAACATCTACTACCTCGATCAATCTGGATGATGATCGCACTGGAGCTGCTGAGGAAATGGTTGGTCCACCACACAGAGAAGTCAGAAGAAAATTGTTAGTGAACTGAGAAGTTATTCGAAGAACTGATACATCTTCTGTCCTTCCCCCATCGACGAAATCTACCAGCCATCTGTAACAAGATTTACCCCCTTAGGAAGGTAATATCAGGATTTTGATATACATCGATATATTTTTTTCTCTCAAAGATGTATATTTAATTAATTCTTTTATTTACAGTGGCTATTTCAGTAGATATCCAGCCTTCCATAATGACTATAGAGGCCTCAAAATCGAATACTTTGGTGGTAAGTATTCCCGCTAATGTACTTGTTGTGGCGGGGATAATGGTTCCTTGACCAACTCCCATTACTCCAGTAACCATCTCTCTAGAGAAATATTTGCCTCCACAAGAAAGATTGATAAATTCTCTAGAGGCTTAAGATCCTACTCACTCTGAAGAGGATCGAGAGATGATAGACGCATTAGCAGATTACGACTATGGTGACGAATCATTTGGTGATGACTGGAATAGTACCGCTAAGGAGGGACAGATTTTAGTGGATGTTCCATCACCTCAAGAATTACCAGCTAATGAAGGCCAGTCAACTGCTGAGGGTGAAAAAAAACCTGGTTATCGATGAAGGGCATGCTAGTCCCAGAATCGATGAACCTAGAATTCCCAAAAAAGTAGGTGTAACTCAACCCGAGGCTTCTGGAGTAGTAAACACTAAAGATTTAGTAGATCAAACTCCAATTACTCTGCCACCTCAGACTGAATCAGGGGCTAGAAGTATTCAAGCTACGATGTCTGCGGACACCATGTCGAAGCTTCAGATAGAACCATCCAGACCTCTTGAGACTCCATATGCAAAGCTCGACTCAGGTAGATTTCTAAAATGATTTATTTATTTTAGCTCCTTCAACATAGTACATCGCTCTAACAAATGGTATATGTAAATTGCAGAAGGACCTACAGGAACCACCAGCTCAACGATGGCTCCCTTGGATAAAGGAACCCCAGCAGGAGTGGGGAGTTCTTCCCGTATCACCGCACCAGATGAAGCGCCTCCACCTGTTAAAGTTGTAAAGACTCCGGCAGAAGTGGTAGCCACCCCAAGTGTTGTAGCGGCTAACAAGTTTGTGGTGGCTTCCTTCACCAAAGTCTTCTTCACATCTTTAGAGCCCTTAATTCATCGGGTAATGGAGAGAGAGGATGTTCAATTCAGCACAGTCAGAAATCCTTCCTTATTTTTAATTGGAGGCATCCACAACCAAGGAGATGAAGCTCAAGCCACTTTCCTGGAACATATTTTGGACAAGCTGGAGGAGTCAATTAAGGCTTATAAAGACCTTAAAAGAGGAGATGTTGAGCTGCTAGTGGATGTAGAATACAAAGCTATGGCTCAAGAGGCTGAAACTAATAAAGCCAATTTTGAAGCTTTCTTACTGGCTTTCACAGGATAATCTTCTGAGCTGGATGTCCAGATTTCTAAAGTATCTTTTACTGCTGAGCGTCATAAGGCTATAGCTGCGGATGAGGAAAAGAAAGCTTCTAATCTGGAGGCTGAAATCGCCCGACTTCAGGAAGAGCTCAAAGCCATCAAGTAGGGTGTAGAAAAAGAAACTCAGCTATATCAGGCTGCTATCAACCAATTAGATATTTTGAAGCGTCAAAAGGATGACTTTGACCGGCTATAAAATGAAGAACTAGCCCGTCAAACAGCCGCTTGGCACCCATTTGACCCAGAGTCAGGAAGGCTTGAAGCCAGGCAACGGGTGCTGGATTCTTATAGCAAGAAAGCTAAAGCCTTAAAGAAACGGATCATGGATCTCATCACTTACTCTTCAGAATAAAATGACCAAAATTGTTATCTTTTTCTTTATAATGTATCTTTTTTTAGCATTTTAATCAAAAGAAAATGAAATGAGAAGTTTTTTTTGTGGTTCCATTATTTGTTGCATACCTTGTTATAGATATAAGTAATAGAATAGAAAATATATTCAGAGGTACCGGACGTGATATATTTTTTGATTAGAAAATAATGATATTTATTACATTTGCTCTGAGGTAATGTGGACGTGGCAGAATATAATGTTTAGAAATATTGTTATTTTAATAGACAACTTTATTAGAGGTGATAAGGACGTGACAAGTTACTGACGTAGATATTAGAATTCAGAGATGCGGAGGACGTGAATTCTTTTTTCTGTTTTTTTAAATTAGAGGATTTATCATCTATGGCTTTGTTTACGAGAAAGTAAATAAAAGACAATAAATGTTAAGACTGATGAAATGAATGAATAGACAGTCAAACTTCTTGGGAGAGAGAAACTGAATGAATGAACAGTCACTTCGATTCTCGAGGAGGGGAATGAATGAACAATCGAACTCTTTTAGGAAGAAAAAGTGAATGAACAAACAATTGGACTTCTTTTGAGGAGGAAAAGTCGCATTGGTTCTCCAAGCCGATTATCTAGTCATTCTGTCTATAAATAGAACAAAACTTCTGTAGATGTTGTCAACTTCTTTTCTCTCACTACAAAATTTTTTCTGAAGATATGCTCACTCCGAAGATTGAAGATACGACTGAGACGCCTCCTGCTGAGCCTCCGGTGCCTCCTCAGAAGGAAGTGAGTGAAGGCTCAACTGTTCCTGCACCAAAGCAGGACCTAATTGTTAAGTTGGTGGAGCCTGGGAAGACTGCTGAAGAAGAAGCTGTAAGGGCAGCTGCCTGTGAGTTGCGGGTGTGTTCAGACAATGAAATATTTGAATTAATAGCAAATCATGTATTTAACCATGAAGGGTCGGGTCCTCATCCCCGCCCTTGATATTATGTACCTCTTTCTATTTTTGAATAAAATGAATTTTATTTACATCATTTCTCTGATTGAAAAACATTTTGCTTTTATACATAATATTTCTTAAGAAATTTGCCATTGATAGGCATCATAGCAATTCTGCCATCCATATATGTTATTTGGTAAGCTCCATTTGAGAAAACCTTGTTTACCACATACGAACCTTCCCATTTTGCTTCGAATTTACCTTTGCTTATATGGGTCATAGTCATAGGACGTCTGATCGTAAGAACTAGCTCACCTTCCTAAAATGTTTACACTTTGACTTTGCGATTGAAAGCTTTTGAGATACGGGCCTGATATAATTCGATATGTTGTTGAGCTAGTAGCATTTTCTCATCGAACGCCTCCAATTCTTGAAGCCGGAGACGATCATTGTTTTCTGTGGTAAGTTCATTAGCAATAACAATTCTCAAGGATAGAATTTGAATTTCCAGCGGTAAGACAGCTTCACATCCATATACCAGAGAAAAAGGTGTACAACCTGTGGGATTACGGACTGTAGTGCGATAAGCCCATAGACACTCTCCATGCTTCTCACTCTAATTACGTTTGTTAGTAGAGACAAACTTTTTGAGGAGTTTGATGATGGTCTTGTTGAATGCTTCAGCTAACCCATTAGCTGCAGGATTATAGGTAGTAGAAGCAACATTATTGATTCGGTTGTCATCACAGAACCTAGTAAATTTCTGATTGACGAACTGTGGTCCATTATCATGGATGATCCGGTGAGGTATGCCAAATCTGTATATTACATGATGTTTGATGAAGTTGATGACACTGCTAGTCTTCACTTCAGCTAAAGGTATGGCTTTAGCCCATTTAGAGAAATAATCGATTATAGCCAAGATAAACCGATGTCCTTTAGACGAAGGAGGATTGATAGAACTAATTACGTCCATGCCCTAAGCTTCGAAGGGCCATGAGGTAGCAGTCGGGTAAAGAAATTTCAACGGTTGGTGAATGAAATCTGCATGAATTTGACATGCTCGACATTTCCTTGCATAATCAATGGCATCTGATACCATAGAGGGCCAGTAGTAACCCATACGTCGGATACAATCCTATAATTTGGGACCAGACAGATGTGCTCCACAAACGCCGTCATAAGCTTCGCATAATATTTTCTTTGCTTCATCGCCAGCAAGATATCTTAAGAGTAATCCTTCAAAAGTTCGTCGAAAGAGAGTTTTGGTAGTATGAATATAATAAAATCGAAGCGATCGTCGGCGAATACTTGTAGCTTTTTTAGGATCTTCAGGTAGTATATCATGTAGTACAAAGTCGATGAAAGGTGTCCTTCAATCTTCGCTGATGACATTGACTTCAGTTGAATTACTGAATTCAATGTTATGGTTGTTTTCAATACAAAACAGTTCTCTATTGGAGATAACAACCATTTGTTGTCTTTTGACCAGAATTGCTAAGACCGCTGCTAGGTTAGCTAAGGCATCAGCTTCTGTGTTGCATGCTCGTCGTACATGTTCGATGAAGAATCCTTTAAATAAAGAAGCTATTCTGATTGCCGCTTCGTGGTATGGTACCAGATCTTGATGTCGAACTTCGTATGTACCTCTAACCTGATTAATAATCAGCTTAGAATCACCATATACTTCAAGTTATTCAATATCCAATTGTTTAGCTAACTGGAGTCCAATGAGTAAGGCATTGTATTATGCCACGTTATTGGAGCACGACTCATCTAAGGAATAAGCTCTCTGAATAGCTAGTCCATCTGGTGAAACGAGAACAATTCCCACTCCAGCAACAAGGTTGCCTCCAGGTCCAATTCTAGATGCTCCGTCGAAGAATAAACGCCAAGTAGAAAATTCTTCTGAGATCATATTTGATTACAATGTCTCGTCTGGAATCTCATTATAAATTTTAGATGTCTCAGGGACAGGATGAGCTGCTAAGAAATCGGCAAGTGCTTGGCCTTTCACAGACTTTTTGTGGAACAAACACCATATCATATTGTGCTAATAATATGGCCCATGTAGCAAGCCTAGAATTGAGTGTACTGGACTTCTTCATTAAGACCCGCAGAGGATTGACTCGAGAAATTATATGAATGGTTTCGCCGATGATGTAATTTCTTGTCTTTTGAACAGCAAACATTAAGGCTAAGCATTCTTTCTCTACCGGACTATAACGATGTTCAGCTCCAATCATCGCCCGACTAAGGTAGTAGATGGCTTGTTCATGACCTTCTTTGTTCTTCTGAGCCAGCAAAGCTTCAAGTGAATGGTCCATCGCCCGGACATACATCAAGAAGAGTATTCCTGAGACCGGTGGTAATAGGACCGATGGACTCATCAAATACCGCTTTATGTCATCAAATGCTCGTTGACATTCTTCTGTCCAAATAAAAGATACACCTTTCTTCATTAACTGAGTAAATAGCCTGCAACGTCCATACAAATTCAAAATGAACCTCCTGTTGTAAGCAAGACGACCCTGGAATCCTCGTAGCTCGTTTAGGTTGCGTGGAGGACGCATCTCTTGAATGGCTTTGATCTTCACAGAATCAACGTGTATACCTTTAGAGGTAATGACGAATCCGAGAAATTTACCACTAGAGACTCCTAAGAAAGACTTGGTAGGGTTCATTTTGAGTTGATGCTGGCACATTAGATTGAAGATAGTTCCTAAATCTTGGATATGATCTTCCTTTAGATGACTTTTGACAGCAATATCGTCAACATAGCATTCGACAATTTTTCGCAAATAATCTCGAAAGATAGTACTCATAGCCGACTGGTAAGTTACACCCGCGTTCTTAAGACCGAAAGGTATGACTTTATAGCAGTATATTCCACAGGGAGTACGGAATGAAGTATGTTTTTCATCTTCAGAATTCATCCGGATTTGATTGTATCCAGAAAACCCTTCCATGAAAGAGATTCGTTCGAATCCAAAAGTATTGTCGATCATGACATCAGTATTTGGGAGAGGGAATTCATATTTAGGACAAGCGTCATTGATATCTCGAAAGTCTATGCACACTCAAACTTTTTCGGTCTTCTTCAAGACGGATACAATGTTGGCTACCTAGTCAGGATGCTGTTCTTCTCTGATAAAACCATAAGCGATAAGCTTTCTGATTTCATCATCTATCGTATCCATCATCTCAGGCTTGAATTGCCATTGCTGTTGTTTGACTGGCTTGGCATTAGGCAAAATGTTAAGTTTATGAGTTGCGACCTGAGGATCTAAACCTGCATATCTTCATAACTCCAGGCGAAGACTGTCACGCCCCAGAACTAGAATACTAGCAAGTGGGGACGGACAAGGCCAGCTACGTAATCCCAAAGTACACCAGTACTCTGAAATTACGTATAAGCTGTCAAGACATGGGGGTTACTTCTACAAGCCAACAGTCGATCCTAGGTTAAATAATCCTAGGTATCTCAATCACAGGCAATTGTACAAAGTACAAGAAGTATGATCATCAGACATACAATAGTAAAGCATCCCAAACCATTTATACATGGATGATCATGAAGCTAGTTATACAAAAATAGAGAACTAGCAAGAGTAATAGTCATACATGATAAGCTCTAGCTATAGTCTAGAATACCCATATCATGTTTGGGCCCGTAGGCTAAATATCAAGGACCAAAACACGAGCTAAACACGTGCTCGAAGGCTAAACGTCATAAAAGAATAATGTACATATCAAATAGGAGAATAAAACAAGAAACCCACTCAGGTACTCTAGTGCTCTGGATGGTCACCGTCGAGTAGATGGTACGGAAGATCCTCTGGGCTCCTCTATCAGATCTGGCTAAACAAAACCAGTGGGGTCAGACCCCCAATAGCAAGTACCACAAAGGAGGTCAAACTATAAACTAAGACCAGCAATCACTAACATCAACAATTAGAGATACAAATGAGTAATAGCAGATCGAGACTCGTGCACTACCAATGCCCTTATTCCGAACATAGGAAGACAATAAGTAAGCATCTTGGAGCATAAAGTAATTAACATGTGACATAATATAAGTGTAGACATGTTAAGTAAATAGAAGCTTGAGAATATGTAAAAGCAATTGAACATGTGAACTTGTGAGATAGCCGGGTCATAAGAGCTTGGTGACCCGGCATAGGAAGTCATGTATAGCTTGTGAGAGAACTGAACATCTGAGCATGTGAGATAACTGATCACGTGAGCATGTTAGAACAAAAATAGAATGACAATGATAGGATGACTTAGGAACTATTCCGGAAGTCAAGTTACAACCCTTAAACCAAATAAGGACCGGGGTTGTAACCCTTATCCAGAACAGAACTTAGCCTCTGATCATTCATTGATAAAAGTAAAGCATAAACCATAGTGTACTGAAATAAACATACGGACACTGCCTAGACAAAACTAGACTGGACTGGACTGGACTGACTCCATCCATCAATCACGGCCAAGCAATGAGTACGACTTGATACTTTAACTAACTAGGGTTATCACAAGCCTAGTTACTAACAAAATGCAAAGAGATTTCCTAGTCCATTTACCCGCCTGCTACTACCTGAGTGAACCCGGCAAAAGAAAACAAGTATAGCAGACACACTACAGTAAGATACATGTGTCTTAAGGAGGTGCCCCACTCGACGGTGAGCTGGAAATGTGCTCATCGTGACATATAGCTCCAAATCCCATGTATATATATATAAGGTCGGGATCAAACTGGCAACAGGTAACTTGGAAAGTCTCTTCATGAACTACTTGATCAATCTAGTCATTAATCCTAGCCAGATTCAGTATAAATCCCTAACCGTGGGAAATCATGAATTCATGTCCTAGACATGATGCAATACAGAACATGTAGTTTGTACAAACACACTCAAAATAAACATCCATGGTGTCCAAATCATTCATTACTTGTAAGCCAATAAAGCCGTCACAACAGCATTCATGGTTCATGTCATGTTAGGTTTACTTGTCATATCAAGAGTGTGCCACAACGGACCACTATCAAGAGTTATCATGTTAAGAGTGCGCCACGACGGGCCACTATCATGTTATCATGCAAAGACATGTTCAAGAGTGCACCACGACGGGTCACTATCATGTAAAGCAGAGAAAGACATGTTCAAGAGTGCACCACAACGGGTCACTATCATGTAAAGCAAAAAAAGGCATAAATCATGAGTCCACCACAACGGGTCACTATAAAGAAATTCTAATCATGGCATAGATTGTAAGGTAAAATAACTCCAGAAAAGAATGAAAACACATATCATATCACATAATAAATATTCGAAGGAAAGGACATATCCTGACATGTGAGAGGGGATAAGTATAAGCAACTAATTGGCATAAATAATAATTGATTCTGTGCTAGTGTTAAGAATATAAGGGGGTACAATTATTCTCTAACTGTATAATATTATCAAATAATGTTAAGAAATTCATCTATTAAAGAAGTATCAAGCTATTAAGTAGGGTCGTCTAATTTTGGCTAAGATAGAAAACATGCAATGCAATCATAAGCTCCATATCAAGAATGAAAGAAACTTGCATAAAATAGTTGGTAACATATTCTTGAAGCCAAGAAAAAGATATACAACTTTTATGTTGGAGGTTGGAAGAAATTCGGGCCACAAATCAGCCAAATAGGATATAAAACAGCCAAAAATAGCCAAAACAGGCACTATACGGCATTCTGTGGCACTATACAGCCTTCTGCGGCACTATGCGGCCTCCTGCGGTACTATGTAGCCTCCTGCGGTACTATACAGCCTCCTGCGATACTATACAGCAGGCTGCACTATGCAGCAGGATGTATCACCATACGGTACTATACGCAGGCTACACTATACGACAAGCTGCACTATACGGCACTATACAGCAGGCTGCACTATACGACAGTCTGCACTATGCGGCAGGCTGCACTATGCGGCACTATTCATCGTTCCTGACAGAATCAGGACAGATAAACTAAAAAATGCTCAAATCTTATTTTGACCATAACTTCCTCAAAACAAGTCGAAATCTAACTTTTCAAATGTCCATTTTAGGTAAAATCGGATTCTCTACAACATAGAACAATCAAAACTTGAAAATAATGAAGATTAGTAGATCAAAACCCAAGAAAACTGAAAAGACTATAAACTTAGATCTACAAGAATCCATCCATGAAAATCAAAAACTCCAAGTTCTAAAGATGCTTAGAATCATGTAAGGAAGAGTTTAGAACAAACAAAATAACATTTGTCCAATATTTGGCAAGGTGTACTTGCCTTAGGTTGGAGGAAAGAATAAAGTGGAAGAAGATGAAGAGAATGAAAAATAATAGAGGAGAGAGAGAGGAGTTGGGTTTTATACAAACCTTCTCATCTCAAATCCACCTAAACCAAACCAAGCCTAATACCAAGTTGAACCGAACCAAATTAAACCAAGTCAAGTTTAACCTATACTTTGGAAAAAGTTTAAAATATTCAAAAACTAAGAAATACGAAATACGGCTCAAAATACGTACCCGTACATAAATACTGATACAATGAGACGAGTCTCACAACTCTCCCATCCTTAGAAAAATTCTGTCCTCAAAATTTCCTAAATCCAGTCGAGTAAGATAACTAAATCAAAAGCTCAAGAAAACACAATCATCTCTATAAAATGTAGCATGGCATATAAGTAAATAGAGGCAACTGTAATGTAAATAAATGCGTAAGCAATAATACAATCACAATCAAGAAGCTTGAGGCATATGAATAAATATGTCTCCTGAGACAGTTGAGTCGGGACCAACGTCCTCGCTGGCCTACGCTGACTCCCAAAAATAGATAAGGGTCAAGTCTCAAAGTAAGTCGGTACCAATGACTTAGTCCAAGACATGACTCTACCCAGGACGTACATTTGTAATCGATACCATTGAAGTTATCACATGCCTCGACTACGAAGACAAAAGAGTTGGGGACGAAAACTCGCCTTTATTCACCGAATAAATCAAGTCGGCCATTGTACTCCATACATGGATAGAATACAAGGTCGCCTGCAAGAACCCAAGATATATCGCCACTCTTCGTCTTAATGCTGAGACTGATCCTCCACAACTGGCCTGACAGAAGATTGCTGACCTGCCATCGGCAGAACCCAAACAAGGTGATCGGAAGGATTAGGAACAGTGTCCCAGAAAGTTAAAGGATACAAGGATCAAATCAAGGAAACAGGAGAGATCAATGATCAAGGCAAATATCAGGCCAAAGGACCAGAGATAGAGAATAATACAAAGGATATCAATAAAGGATAATTGTGACTAAGATAACTAAACATCAGTAACCCCCACATATCTGAAAAATTAGACCTGCATTGGCCACCAATAAAACCTGTGTTACGCCCCAGAACCAGAATACTAGCAAGTGGGGATGGACAAGGCTAGCTACGCAATCCTAAAGTACACCAGTATCCTGAAATTACGTATAAGCTGTCAAGACATGGGGGTTACTTCTACAAGCCAAAAGTCGATCCTAGGTTAAACAATCCTAGGTATCTCAATCACAGGCAATTATACAAAGTACAAGAAGTATGATCATCAGACATACAATAGTAAAGCATTCCAAACCATTTATACGTGGATGATCATGAAGCTAGTCATACCAAAATTGAGAACTAGCAAGAGTAATAGTCATACATGATAAGCTCTAGCTATAGTCTAGAATACGTACATCATGTCTGGCCCCGTAGGCTAAATATCAAGGACCAAAACATGAGCTAAACACGTGCTCGAAGGCTAAACGTCACAAAGGAATAAATTACATATCAAGTGTGAGAACGAAACAAGAAACCCACTCAGGTACTCTGGTGCTCTGGATGGTCACCGTCGAGTAGATGGTACGGAAGATCCTCTGGACTCCTCTATCAGATCTGGCCAAACAAAGCCAGTAGGGTCAGACCCCAAATAGCAAGTACCACAAAGGAGGCCAAACTATGAACAAAAACTAGCAATCACTAACATCAACAATTAGAGATACAAATGAGTAAGAACAGATCGAGACTCGTGCACTACCAATGCACTTATCTCGAACATAGGAAGACAGTAAGTAAGCATCTTGGAGCATAAAGTAATTAACATGTGACATAATGTAAGTGTAGACATGTTAAGTAAATAGAAGCTTGAGAATTTGTAAAAGTAATTGAACATGTGAACTTGTGAGATAGCCGGGTCGTAAGAGCATGGTGACCTAGCATAGGGAGTCATGTATAGCTTTTGAGAGAACTGAACATGTGAGCATGTGAGATAACTGAACTGTGAGCATGTTAGAATAAAAATAGAATAACAATGATAGGATGACTTAGGAACTATTCCGGAAGTCAAGTTACAACCCTTAAACCAAACAAGGACCGAGATTGTAACCCTTCTCTAGAACAGAACTTAGCCTCCGATCATTCATTAATAAAAGTAAAGCATAAACCATAGTGTACTGAAATAAACATACGGACACTGCCTAGACAAAACTAGACTGGACTGGACTGACTCCTTCCATCAATCACGGCCAAGCAATGAGTACGGCTTGATACTTTAACTAACTAGGGTTATCACAAGCCTAGTTACTAACAAGATGCAAAAAGATTTCCAAGTCCAGTTACCCGTCTGCTGCTACCGAAGTGACCCCACCAAAAGAAAACAAGTATAGCAGACACACTGTAGTAAGATACATGTGTCCTAAGGAGGTACCCCACTCGACGGTGAGCTTGAAATGTGCTCATCATGACAGATAGCTCCAAATCCCATGTATGTATATATATATATATATATATATATATATATATATATTTATATATATATATATATATATATAAGGCCGGGATCAAACGGGCAACAGGTAATTGGAAAAGTCTCTTCATGAACTACTTGATCAATCTAGTCATTAATCCTAGCCAGATTCAGTATGAATTCCTGACCGTGGGAAATCAGGAATTCATGTCCTAGACATGATGCAATACATAACATGTAGTTTGTATAAACACACTCAAAAGAAACATCTACGATGTCCAAATCATTCATTACTTGTAAGCCAATAAAGCCGTCACTACAGCATTCATGGTTCATGTCATGTTAGGTTTACTTGTCATATCAAGAGTGCGCCACAATGGACTACTATCAAGAGTTATCATGTTAAGGTTGCTTGTTAAGAGTGTGCCACGACGGGCCACTATCATGTTATCATGCAAAGACATGTTCAAGAGTGCACCACGATGGGTCACTATCATGTAAAGCAGAAAAAGACATGTTCAAGAGTGCACCACAATGGATTACTGTAATGTAAAGCAGAGAAAGACATGTTCAAGAGTGTACCACAATAGATTACTATCATGTAAAACAAAGAAAAGGCGTAAATTATGAGTGTACCACAACGGGTCACTATAAAGAAATTCTAATCATGGCATAGATAGTAAGGTACAATAAATCCTGAAAAGAATGAAAACACATATCATATCACATAAGAAATATTCGAATAAAAGGACATCCTGACATGCGAGAGGGGATAAGTATAAGTAACTAATTAGCATAAAATAATAATTGATTCTGTGCTAGTATGAAGAATGTAAGAGGGTACAATTATTCTCTAACTGTACAATATTATCAAATTATGTTAAAAAATTCATCTATTAAAGAAGTATCAAGCTATTAAAATAGGTCGTCATAATTTTGGCCAAGATAGAAAACATGCAATACAATCATAAGCTCCATATCAAGAATGAAAGAAACTTGCATAAAATAGTTGGTAACATATTCTTGAAACCAAGGAAAAGATCTACAACTTTCATGTTGGAAGTTGGAAGAAATTCGGGCCATAAATCATCCAAATAGGACATAAAACAGCCAAAACAGGCACTATACGGCATTTTGCAGCACTATGCAGCCTTCTGCGACACTATGCAGCCTCCTGCAGCACTATGCAGCCTCCTACGGCACTATGCAGCCTCCTACGATACTATGCAGCCTTCTCCGACACTATACGGCAGGCTGCACTATGCGGCAGACTGCATCACCATACGGCACTATGCGGTAGGCTGCACTATACGGCAGGCTGTACTATACGGCAGGCTGCACTATGTGGTACTATTCATCGTCCCTGCCAGAAGCAGGACAGATAAACTAGAAAATGCTCAAATCTTATTTTGACCATAACTTCCTCAAAATAAGTCAAAATCTAATTTTTCAAAGGTCCATTTTGGGTAAAATCAAATTCTCTACAACATAGAATAATCAAAATTTGAAAATAATGAAGTTTAGTAGATCAAAACCCAAGAAAATTGAAAAGACTATAAACTTAAATCTACAAGAATTCATCCATGAAAATGAAAAACTCTAAGTTCTAAAGATATTTAGAATCATGTAAGGAAGAGTTTAGAACAAATAAAATAACATTTGTCCAACATTTGACAAGGTGTACTTGCCTTAGGTTGGAGGAGAGAATGAAGAGGAAGAAGATGAAGAGAATGAAAAATAATAGAGGAGAGAGAGAGGAGTTGGGTTTTATACAAACCTTCTCATCTCAAATCCACCAAAATTAAACCAAGCCCAATACCAAGTTGAACCGAACCAAATTAAACCAAGTCATGTTTAACCTATATTTTGGAAAAAAATTAAAATATTTGAAAACCAAGAAATACGAAATACGGCTCAAAATACGTACCCGTACATAAATACTGATACCGTGAGACGAGTCTCACAAAGACATTGATATATTCCCGAATGAGATAAATCAGTTCTTGTTTATCATCCTTTGGGAGATTCTTGCTAATGAAGATCGGTCGTGGTACACCTTTTTCTCCAATATTGATCTGGATTAGTTGATCTTCAGTCGGTGGTTCTCGTTATTCAAAATAGAGCTCCCACTGAGTATCCATCCTTTGTGCCTAAGGATCTGTTTCAGGAGCTTCTTCAATATCATCCTCGTCATTTTCTGAAAACTCGACAGACAGCATATTAGAAGATACTGTCACCCAATGGACATGATCAATACTGGTGTCAGAATCCCATGAAATGGAATCTAAAGAATTAGAGCGTTCATCTTTATCAAATTCAGAGGCTTGTGGAATTATAACTGGTGAAGTATAGCCCATCCCATATTTTGTTTTGCTATAGTATTGTTGTGATTTTCTTTTTGGAACAAGAATACGAATATGAGTTTGCCTTCCTTTGCTGCCATTGAGGTCGGTTTTAAAATTATAGCCCATTTTATGGATGATTGTCTTGGATTGTGGACTATAACGACGTAGTTGTAGCCTTCCTGTATCTTCATTTTTATTATCACTGTCAGACATGATTTTTTGTTCTGTTCCTTTACTAAAAAGTATAGGAGTTTCGTCTTTCTTTCGAAAAGGAACTAGGAAGAACGATTCTTGTATTGATTCAAGTGATACCACATTTTGGATAGATGGTACGACTCCTATTGTAATTGGTTTGAAGCTATCTAGCATATCCAAATAACATCGAGTATGATAAGAGACATCAGTATACTACAAAGGAGATGCTACTTTATTGATCTTTACATCATCATTTACAATAGGACCTTTAGCCTTATAAGTCTTAGTTAGATTGATAACTAGAGGAGGAGAAGAAGAACGAGAAGGAGGGAGGGGTTTTTTACGATGAAGGTCGATTACAAGTGGTTTAGAAGAGGTGAGCTCCCTTTGTTTCTGTCTAACACCAGGAGGCTGCTTCTTGTGAGGAGGAAGGTAAATAGTCAATGTCTTGGAAGACTAAGGACAGGAAGTACGTTCTTTGACAGGGACCACCAGAGTGTCATTTGGTATGCCTTTCTGTTCTTCGTCAGTATCCATTGCTAATACCACCTTCATGAATTCCTCTTTGTACTTGCAAGAATCGTTGCAGTATGCTTCAACCCCTTTGAAAGGATTTAGGTCTGCAACTTTTTCTGTACTTCTCTATTGCTATCCACATATTTGAAACATTGGTGGAGAGTAGAAGGCACAATATTGTGTTCATGGAGGAATGGTCTTTCCAGCAAAGCATTGTATGAACCATGATTATCAATCACATAAAAAGTCACCTTCGTACGTAGATTACCGATTTGAAGTTTCAGGCGTATCTTCCCCAAAGGTTCACTTCTTCCTTGATTGAACCCCAAGATAGTAGTGATAGTTATAGAAAGGTTGTGCACAGGGATCTTCAAAGCGTCTAGTAGAGTCTTCGGCATGATGCTAAGTGCAGACCCTGGGTCAATCAGAATACGATCGACTTTTATAGTGTCCACATATCCCATGAAGTAGAGAGGACGATCGTGACGATTATCTTCTAACACCATGTCATCTTATGTAAATGTGATGTTGGGCATTAGTTCAATTACACTATGACAATGTGTACAACTGATAGGCTCCTTTCCAGGCTTCTTGAGGAGTGCAAGACAAGCATCAACCTGGATCAAGGCCTTACTTAGCGTTTCTCGAGTTACTTTTGAGGGACGTAAGAATTCGAAGATTGACAATCTCGCTGGAGTGTTATCCAATTGAGCCAGTATGTCGAAATTATATGGCTTCTCAAATCCGAGAGATAAGGACTTCTTCAATGCTTTATCAAAGCTGACAGGTTGTTTTCCCTTGTCTGCTGAGGTTGGTTTGGGAGGAATCGGTTCCACTACTGGCGAAGATGTAGATGGTATATTCTCAACAGGAGAAAGATGATACAGGAATAACATCAGGAGATGGAGCAGGATTCTCTTGAGTTTCAGGATACTCTCGGAGGTAAGGTTTCCCAGATATGGTACCGATTAATATTTCTTCTTCTGCTACAGGTTTAAAGGATACCATGTTACAGATCCTTGATTTAGTTTTAGAACGCTTCTTTTGATTGGAAGAAGCAGGCGCTTCAAAGTCTGCCACTAGATCTGGATGAATCCACATGATTTCTCCTTTATCAGTGGATAGCAGAATAAGACCCTCATTTTGGAGAGGTAGAAGATTCACGATTTTAAGAGTAGTCCTGGGAATAGGGACGACACCATCTTGCACTAGTTGCAGTAGAAAATCACCAAATTGTACAGAGATGATATTGGCCGTTATAGTCTTCTCGTCCTGTTGGAGATTAACTGCACCAGAGTTGACCATTTCTTAGATTGTGTCCTTGAGCACGTAGCATGCTCGAGTTGGATGCCCTATAAACCTGTGATAAATACAATATTTAGGGTGGTCAGTCTTACCAACTTCCTCTGGCCGTTTTGCCTTCGACAATTGAAACTTATTGCTTTTGATCAAGCAATCGAAGATGCTTATGGTATCATCTTCATCAAAAGAGTACTCTTCTTTTGGACGAGGTACTTTTTGTAGTGGTACTGATGGAGTGGGTGTAGGCTGAACAATATTGACAACCAATGATTCCTTGCCCTTGAGATTGATAGCCAACGTTTTCTTGCCCTTGTGATTGTTCTGGCGATTATTATTACTGAACGTAGGATGTTCATCTTGGTTAGGATTAGCCATTTGAACTCCTAACTGTTTGTACTTTTCAGCACTAACCTTCGCAGCTTTGGCATTTACAATAAAAGAAGGCCAGTCTTGGAATTGTGTTGATCCTGCCCACATACTGATAATAGGCAACAAGTTTGATTTGCAGGTGTCTATTGTTACAGCAGATGGAGTTCTTAGAGGCATTTTGAGTGCCTCGCGGTAGAATCTTTTAATAAAATTTTCAATGGTCGCATTGTGTTTTTGTTTAATTTTAATAAGGGCAGACATAGTCATGTCGTTGACCCCCTCATAAAATCATTCCAAAAATATTTGCTTGAAACCAACAAAGGAGGTTATGCAGCCATCTGACAAACTACGATACCAGTCATATGTTGTACCGGCTAAACAACCGACGAATACCCTGGTAAGAAGAGCATTATTTGGCTGCAATTGATCAGTCATTATTTTAAAGTGATTGATATACTGACTTGGAGAAGTGCTGCCATCAAATAGCATAATGGTAGGAAGCTTGTATTTAGGTAGAAATTGAACCTCCTTCCATTCCGCAGGATAAGGTTATTTTATCCCAAGTCTTTGTAGACCATTATTCCGTTTGTAGGCTTCGAACTGGTGTATAAGAGTTTTATAGCCTCATTAGCATCCCCTGATGACCGTGGATTGGTGGATTGATTCGAGGTGTTAGAAGGAACAACATGATAATTACCACCCTCAGCATCAGACTGACTGGGAGCAACTTGAATCGGTACGGAAGCAACCTGGGGAGATGGTACCCCCAGACCAACATTGACAGGCACAGAGGATGCATAATCTCAGGATTTGTTGCAGAATTCATAACCGATGGTACTGCATGTTGAGCCACGATTATGGTGTGCATACTTGCGACCATTTCAGCCATGGTTTTCAGTTTATCTTTTAGTACAACAATTCGTTGTTCTTGACTAGCTGAACTAGAAGCGTCTTGGTCTTTGGTAACGGCATATGCTGTCACCTCTCTTGCTACTATTGACGAGATAGTTTGTTCAGAGCTTTTACTATCTGCGTCAAAGTCAGATAAAGAATCCTCTCCCAGATGAGTGATGGGAAGATCTTCCTGATTAAAGACATCTTGGTCCAAATTTTGATTTTTTGATCTGGTATGTTGAAAGACCCCTTCACTGGATTCACGGAGTTGACCCAAGTACTGCTGAGTAGGATTACGAGACGTGCCACGTTTTGAAGATTTTCTACCCTTAGTGTCCCGGGAAGTCATATTGATAGAAGCATATAACAGCTCATCTTCATCTTCCATCATGGGTTCAGGAGTTGAAGCATAGTTCAGACGATCGAAGACAACTCGTTTAGCTGATTGACAACAACACTTGATAACCACTTCATGAACGCAGTGGCGTTCTGATGGGTTGTTTAGAAGTGACTGAGATGTCTCCGTTATCTCCAGTTTTTGTGTAAGACGTTACCGAAGATCAGTTACCACCATGGGAAGAGAAAAAGTCGGAGGAACGTATTCCTTAATGATGTTAGAAACATGACTCTGGTTCTTAAGATGTTTAGTTCCGTGGGTGTACAGAGAAGTACTTAACTCATTGGCATACGTGATTGGGTCTTTCTCTTCAAAGCTGTGTTTCTGGCGCAAGTTGGCCCTTGGCATAGGATGCTTGCATTTTACCGAGGTTGATACTGTTTGGCACCTGTTGAGATAGGCACAAAAATCAGATAATTCTGCTCCCGGTGCATCTGTTTGAGATACCAGCAATTTTCCTTGCTTGGATCTTGAGATACGCAAGGTTGGAAGATCTTGAGTAGTTACCATAGGGGTAGGCAGGATGCCTTTTTGATCAACATTCTTTTCCCTAGCAGAGATTTGAAGACCTCTGTTCAGGGGAGTTTTAACTGGTATAAATCTACAGTCTGAGATATTTTCCTCCGAGTCATAGACCGGGGAAAATTGAGAAAAGACCAAAGGGTGCTTTCCTTTATTTTGTGAAGGGTCAACTAAAAAGCGTTTCCCTCTGTTTTATTATTGAACCACAGTAGGCACAGGTTGCGCAAGTTGAGGAAGTGCCAAAGGGCCATTTCCTTTGTTCTGTCTAGTACTAGCACTAGAACATTGCGTCTCCAAGTTCAGAACTGGAGAAGAAGAAGGAATAACCAAAAGGCTATTTCCCTTAGGTTGCGCCAGGGCAATAGGGTGTGCAAGCTGTGCCTGGGCAGAAGGAGTAAACTGTGCCTTGGCAAAACGGGCCACTGGTTGTGCCTTGGCAGCAAAGTGAATGGGTTGCACATGAGCAACAGGGTGTGCAATTTGTGCCTGGGTAGCAGGAGTAAACTGTGCCTTGGCCACAGAGGCAGATTGCGCCTTTGTAACAGAGTGAGTGGGTTGCGCGTGGGCAATATAAAAAAATTGCACTTTGGCCACAGAGACAGGTTGTACCTTGGCAGCAGAGTGAATGGGCTATGCCTGGGCAACTGAAGTAAATTGTGCCTTGGCCACAGGGACAGATTGTGCCTCGGCAGCAGAATGAATGGGCTGCGCCTGGGCAACAGAAGCAGAATGCGCCTTGGCCACCGAGAGCTCAGGTTGCGCCTGAGAAACAGCAACTGTGGAAGGCTTAGGAGTCCACATAGGGCACATTATGTTCTTGGCAATAGCTGTAATGCCCCAGTCCCAAAATATGTAGGACTAAGTACGTAGACATGCCAACTGTATACATACGAAGTATAGGGGCCTTGTATGTATACATAAGCTGTAAAATGTAATAAAGCACAACTAACTAATCTCATCCATAAAATAAGGGAAGAAAAGATATCATATAATAAATTGTTCTGATACAATATGTTGGGTGGAGACACATCCACTACCAACCAAAATAAAAAGAAAGAAGTACATGATATATAAAAGGCTAAGTGGAAGTAGCAAGGAAGAACCAAGTCACGTCATCTTCGAATAAATGGAGAAGACCATGATCCCGACTAGGATACCTGCGGAAGACATGAACACACACCTAGGGAATAACCAGGTCCTCAGAGGGACGTAACAAGATACAGGAAGAACAAGCTAATATGAACTGTCAAAATAATAATACTATGCAAAACTTTCATAGACACCAATATGCAAAAGGGAATACTAACCATCTATTGTGCAATTTAGACGACAACTTTCATACGTATGGGTGGGATTTTAGGCTATAAGTATGTAACTGGCATCCAGTCATCCGTATCCGTATGTAACGTCCAAAATGTTAGAGGACATCTGTGAAACTCGTAATTTTTATTAATTAATTTAGTGTTATTTTATTTATTATAAATTAAATTAAATTATTATTTCTGGAATTTTAGTGTTTAGTAAACCCGTAAAATTTTTTAGTTAATTAATTGAATAATTTAATTAGCTTATTATTATTATAAATTATTATTAATTGTTAAATTAGGAAAATTGTATTTTTAGGAAAAACATATTTTTGAAACATTATTAAATCCTGGAATTTTTTATTGTTGGTCCAGACCTGTCCCGAACCCATCTTGAACCCAAGTTCATTATTCCGAAACTAATTTGAAAATCCCTTAATATATATATATATATATATATATATATATATATATATATATATATATATATATATATATCGTTTTCTTATAAAAAAAAACAATTCTTTTATTAAAGTTTTATTAACTCGCTTTCTCTCTCTAAATTCTTTAAACCATCAGCTGAGGAAAAACCTCTCCTCTCCCAAACGTTAGCCCGGCCGACCCCTCGGCTTCCCGAACGGCCAACGGCCGACTGCTCTTCTTCCTGAAACCCCGGCATCCCCTATAAAACCTCTTCTCTCCAACACACTTCATTTACCACACCCGAAAACCCTCTCTCACAAAACCCATGTGCCCTAATTTCCCAGTCGTGCCTTTCTGGAGATTATCCGGTGAATCTCCGACGCCGTCTCCCTCCGGCACGCCACCCACGGCCACCCGATCCTGCGCGACTCCCCTGCGCGGCCCATCTCGGCCGACCGAGCCTTTCCGCCGCCGCTGTTTTCGCGACCACCGGCCGACCCCTCGTGGCAGCCTTCCGCTGTTGCTATTTCTGTTCACAGTCTCCCCGCGAGCCTGACCCGGCCGTCCGTGCCCAGATTCTCTGTCCGTAGCACTTTACGGGTTCCGATTCACTCCTCGTGGTCGCGTTCGTGCTATTCCAGTGCTGTCCACGTGTTCTGGATTCGCGGGATTTCGATTTTTTCTAATTTTCACCTGAGAGCTCTAACCGAGCATCCGAGGTATATTTTCGGTGTTCCTGTGTCCCTCCCATTTAGTGTCGATGATGATACGGTCCCCGATTCCGCTATGGAAATCGGCTCGATTTATTGCAGTTAAGGTTTCGGACATTTCTGAACTCCACTTTGGTTGGTTCTCTAGCTTTGGCTTTGTTATTGTGATTTCTGTGGCTTCTCGAAAAATTTCGAGTTATGTTTGGAAATATTCTGAAGATTGGTTTTGTGATATTTTTCGGGTTCTGAGTAACTTCGGTTTTCCGAATACTGGAAACGTGCTGTGGATGTATATTTTCGGGTTCGATATTATTTTTTTGGGTTTTAATAATGGTGGAAATGATTTCATGGGTTATTTTCCCTGGTTGGGATATTATTTGTGTGTTGTTGGCACAAATTTCCAGTATTGGGTTGTCCCAAATACAGAGGGAATGCTGCCCAAATTTTTAGAAAATAATTTTAAAAGGGTTTTTCTATAAAATTCCTAAATTCTAAACTGCTTTTGTTGATTTGAATTCCGATTTCTTTTCCGAGCGACGACCTTATTGGTCAATGGGCTCTTAGCGAAATGCAAACGAAATCGGCATTGTTCCGGACGTTGAGGCATTAGCTAGTACGCGACGTAATACTTTGGACCAAGTCTGAGACCTATTTTCATATTATATATTAAATATATTTATTATTTAGAACTAGTTACTGGCCAAATCTTGGTGCAGGACCTCGGCCTACTGAATGGATCGCTTTCCGGCATTCAGAGTTCACCAGAAAATTTCAATTATTTTAAATTCGTGTAATTTATGTAAAGTGTTGTAAGGGTATAAGCCCAGTCTTTATTTCTTTCTCTGTAGTTTTGTAATTGCGTATTTTAGTTTTGGTTTATTTTTGGTTATATTTTTCTGGTTTCGTTAGTTATCGATAAGCGCGTTAATAATAAAAATGAATATTTATTTTAATATAGAAAATTAATATAATTTCTCACATTAAATAATTAGGAAAATTACAAGTTTGTTATTTAAACAAATTCACGTTTTTCTCATTTAAAGAAAAATATTAGTTTTATATATAATATTACAAAATACTAAGTTTTGCCAAATAATCAGAAAATATGATTTTTCAATAAATGTTAAATGGATTTTTCCTTCGTAAATTAATAACTAATAAATCACATCGAAAAACGTGTTCTGGTAGAATTTGTAAATAACATAAAACTGGATTATGACCAATTCTAGATATTGTAACTAGCACACCTAGATATGGTTTCCTCTCTAATGCTAAGTCAGGATTCTCAATGTAGGATTTCGAGGACGAGTCTGAGCTTCTATTCCGGAACCGACTTTTCAACCCAGTCATGTTTGCCATGAAATATAAAAGAACAGAACAATTATCGGAGGACCGGACTTTTACTTCACGTTACAAACTCGCTTGTACAAAGAAAGCCTAGGGACGAAAACCTAGGTACAGCAGTCTAAGTACAATTGTTTATTTTAGATTCTGGTGGGTGACGATAGAGGCTCGGGAAGGCGACGGCAGCCCTGCCTTACTCCTTGGACGATCGGTATGCAGCCTTGGCTCCTGTGAAAAGATGGTTGGCGTTGATGAAGAAATGCTCTTCTTGCTTCTCTGTTGCTCTTCTGGCTTCTCTCTCTCTCTCTGTGTATTCTCTCTCTGACTATGGGGGGAAAGTCTCTCTGTATATACGTATTTCTCTCTGATATTGTATCTTTTTACAAGAGAATGGCACCTTGCTATTTATAATAGTGGGATGTGATCATTAGGGTTGCCAATGATTAGCTCTTGGAGATGGCGGCGACCTGTGGATTGGTCAATCTAGGCCATTCATTTTGGTTGTGATGAATCTGGACCATCAAGTGTAGATTACACCAAATCTCATCAGCAATTAATACTGATTGAAATAAATCTTCCTCATAATGATCTTCTGATGTCTGCAAATAAATTTGATTTATTCTCCTACCACGTGTCCCAGATTATTGAGATTTGACCCAATCTCTGACTGCAATAAATCTGAGAGATTGATCGGCTTAGGACACGTGTCTTAGGAGCCACTGGGGGGATCTGAACCGCATGAAGATTGAGCCGCATAAGAGTTGGGCCGCATAAGGTTCGGGCCACGTGTCAGGGCTGCTCGGGTAGTGGCCTTCCTTCGAACTTTTGAACCGCATGGAGGTGATCATTGCGAGCCGTATATGTAGAAGCATGAAAATATCAGAATAATGGTCCATGCGGCTCTGGGTACGAAGCCCATGCGGCTCATATGGGAGCTGTCTTATACAGTTCAAAGGAAGACTCACTGTCTCATGTGGCTCGAGAGTGTATGCGGTTCAGCAGGAATATGCGGCTCGATCCATGCCACGTGTCCCCATGTGATCCTTCCCTACAACTGGCCCTTTGAATAGTGGCCTCATTTAATGCTCTGACACGATTTGACGACTGTGGCGGCTCTGGCATAAAGTGTCATAACGGCTCTGCCATAATGACAGACTCTTCGGGAAAAGAAGAAGATCTCTGACCCGATCCGTCAGAAATCCTAGGTTGCCACGTGGCAAATCTCATGCGGCTTAAATAGAGAACAGCTTCATACGGCTCACTGAGAAGTCACCCTATATGACTAGCAGAAATCAGCCATATGCGGCCCACTGAGAGCTCAGCCCCTGCGGCTCAATACAACGCTAGCTCATGCGGCTCACAAAGACTATGCATATGTGGCTCATTGAGAGTTCGTTCCCTGCAGTTCGATGAAGAATTATCCTATGCGGCTCACGAAGAGTATCTCCCTGCGGTTCAAGTGTTGCCCATCCTATGCGGCTCTGGCAGGACCCACAATCAAAACACGTGGCATCGGATCAATCAACGATTTAACCGAATCTCAACAAATATATTTGACATCATCATCATAATTACTGAGATCAAGGCATATCATTTATCATCAAGCCAACGGGACACGTGGCGAGCAATCGGATATTGGTAGAATCCATCATGGAGATTTAAAGCAATTAACATTAATTGCTCACAAGATTCGGTGCTATCCTCATTAATGGCCAAGATTCATTGTAATCAGGATTAAGGGTTCAGATAGATTGAAGGAGCGCCGACATTCCAAACAAATGATCATTAGCAAACCCTAATGATCATACCCCACTCTTATAAATAGCCAGCATCATTTCTTTGCACAAGGACCGGCAACAAAAGAATAAAAAAATATACAGAGTCAGAGAGAGAATACACAGAGAGAGAGAGAGAGAGAAGCCAGAAGAGCAACAGAGGAGCAAAAAGAGCACTTCTTCGTCAACGCCAACCATCTTTTCACAAGGAGCCAAGGCTGCATACCGATCGTCCAAGGAGTAAGGCAGGGCTGCCGTCGCCTTCCCGAGCCTCTATCGTCACCCCCCAGAATCTAAAATAAACGATTGTACTTAGATTGCTGTACCTAGGTTTTCGTCCCTAGGCTTTCTTTGTACAAGCGAGTTTGTATTGTGAGTCTAAGTTCAGTCCTCCGATAATTATTCTGTACTTTTACAATCAATGGCAAACACGATGGCGACTCTGCTGGGGACTAACTTCTCCACGGTTGAGGAGTTGGTGACGCAATCAGATGCAGCCAAGCTTGGCTCCACACAACAAAAGATGGTCGCCCGGTTCGACCAACAGGCGTTCGAAGAGATGCTCTCCGAGGGAAGCGCTGGCCCGGTCCAGAAGCGCACCCGCAGCACGAAGGCTCGTAAAGAGTAGAGGCCAAAATCATTTGCTCCTCCCCAAGCCCTCGATGGGATATCCTCTGTTGCTCAAGACGGCGAGAAGGACTCTCCTGCGGCCCTACTTCAGACCATAGACAACTCTGCTGTCCCCAAGTCCGACAGAAGAAAACACTATAATGCTGGACTTACAGGGGCAAAGAGGAACTCTATGAGATCCAAGCCGCATAAAGGTATTAGCCACAGGAAGAAAGCTTATGTGGCTACATCCGCTAGCCGCATGGAGAAAACTCATACGGCCAAATCAGTCAGCCGCATAGCTTATGCGGCTACAGTTGCCAACCACATGGATGAAACTCATGCAGCTAAGAAAGTCAATCGCTTGCAGAAAACCCATGCGGCCACAATTGCCAACCTCATGCGGCCAGCCTGCACGGTTGTGACTCCTAGCCGCATAAAAATAACTCATCCAATGGCAGAAGACAACCGCATGCAGACAGCCTGCACGGTGCACAACTCTAGCCGCATAGCATCCGTTCCACGCTTCTCTCGATCAGTCTTCGACCGTCTCTCATGCGGTCCTGACTCTGAAGGTTCTCTGGATAATAAGCCAGACTCTGTGGTGTTCAACTTGGACTCCTCCTATTATGCACCCACAAGTGCTAAAAGGAGGAAGTCTAGGGCAGCGCGGGCTCACCTAGCCCAGGCAGATGTCCCAACCTCTAACTATCGGGGCGTCCCGTTGATTATCACACGGACCTCTGATGGAAAGTTGTATAAAACCGCTCGAGTCCAGCCCCCGGCGGTAAAAGGACAAAGCGGTTCCTCTGACCGGCGTGAGGCGATCCTCCACAAGCGCAAGGAAAGAGAAGGAGCCTCAGCGTGCAAAGAGTCCTCGTTTGGACATCACTGCACCCAAATCATCGTCAACTGTTGTTGCAACAGTGCGACAGCAACGGAGGATCGGCCGTCCGTCTTCCAAAGGCTACAGCATTCGAGCTCAGAAGATGAGGCACCTCTTGTTGTCTCCTGCAATTCCGCTCAGAAGATCCCCGCCAAAGGGAGAGGGAAAAAGACAAGTATATCCAGTCCCAAGATATTAACCACTACAACTAAGAAACTGTCGTCTAAATGGTTGTCCTCTACTGGTGTATTCCAACACACCCGTTCAAAGACGAAATTTACCGCGATGGAAAATTCATCATCCACATCGCTGGGGGTTAAAGGAGTTGGGGGTAGCACCCCTCCGAACATCCGTAACAATCCGATGTTCCAAGGAACCGAGTCCGAACAAACAACTCTTCCATCAGGAGCAACGGACGCTGATGCCCCCGAGGACATCCGTAACTCTCCAGACAAGGCAAGCTCTGAAGCTGGGGATACCATTCCCTCCGAGTCCGAGCCCGAAGAAAACATTCCCACCTATTCCGATGACTTCTCGGTACATGGGTTCGACTCAGAGGGCACATCCTCCACTGTTCCTTCCGTCACTCCTCACATAAGAACGGTGTTTATGGCGGACAGCGATCAAGGTGGTTCCAGCGATCGCCAGCGCATCGACAGTCTCGAAGCCATATTACTTGCTTTGGTCAAGTCTGTAGACGAGATTAAAGCGGCCCTGCCCACTCTACAAGGAGGAGCGCCTGGTCAAGCGAACACGGGCCCCGCGATCAATGTAGATTCGAACTCAGAGGCACCAAACCTGGGCAATAATCCTCCCAAAATAACAGCCCCCGCCGCGACAGATGAGACCCGAGAAGTAAGAAGAGAGGTACAGGAGCTCCGTGCCATGTTTCATGCCCGAGAAAACGCTCAAGATCTCAGAATACGGCAACCATACCCTGCTGAGTGGAGGGATGTTCCATTCCCACCAAGATATAAGCCATTCAACATCAACCCATATGATGGCAAAACTTCAGCAAGTCGGTACATCACTTACTTTGAGGTCACCATCGACCATCTGCCCCATGACGATACGATCCTCACACGGTTATTCATTGGTGCATTGGAAGGAGTCGCCTTTGATTGGTACCGCAATCTACCGGACAACTGCATCTATTCCTTCGCCGGCTTCAAGCGTATGTTCTTAGAACGGTTCTATGAAGTAGGACAAGACGTCACTATGTCCACTCTCATGGACGTCGTCCAAGGGGAGAAAGAGCTAACAAGGAACTACATCGAGCGGTTCTGCCAGACCGCCATGAAGCTGCCTTCCGGGAATCCGGATTCTTCTTTGATTGAAATCTGCCAAAAGAGACTGCTTCCAACGATCAGTCTCTGGATGGGCAAGAGTTAATTCAAAGATTGGAAGGCGTTCATCATCAGCGCCACAAGCGCTGAAGAACGACTGAAGAAGGCCCGCCAACTGGGGTTGCACATCTCAGAAGGGGAAAACAAGGGCAAGCGTCTCAACAACGATAATGGGGGTAACCCCTCCAACAATCGGGACAGCAAAGAAAACAGGCTATTGTCGCCGACACGGCCCAGAAGCCCAAGCCACAGCCAGCAGACAAGCAATGGCCTCAGATCACTTACTCCTTCGAAGACGGCCACATCAAGCCTATCTTAGACATGCTCATACAAGGAGGTAGAATTCAGCTTCCTCCACCAAGGCGGGAGCCTCGGCCGGCTGATCTGGAGAACCCGAAGTTCTGCCATTACCACCGTTATGTACACCACGCTACACATGACTGCTACCAATTGAAACGGTACATCCAAAGTCTCATCGATTCGAACGCTCTGGCCATCGACTTCGAAGAGGTAACCGTAGCAGCTAATATGGTGTCCGTACAGTTCGGCAACTTCCCTCCGACGGAGACTCGAGACGGGGTAATCCCCGTCCCTCTCGCGACAATGGAGATTACCAATCTTCCTTCCCCCCGAGAACAAGCTGCTGGTCTAGTACCTCTCACCACCTTACGAGGAGAGGTCATGTGGGTCCATCCAGACTTGGTATCAGAAGTGACTCGGCCCACACCATCTCCCACCAACAAAAAGAGTGGAAAAATCAAGACATGCCGCACAGTTTCAGCAGACAACGAGGAAGCTACAGCCGTCATCACGCGGTCCGGAGCGCAATCCCAACCTTTGGTTGACAGTCCAGCTGAAAATCATCAACCCACTACAACTGATGCTCTGGGACCGGCTCAGCCTTCGACGACCGACAAGCCTAGGCCGAAGGAGACTCGCTTCGACAAATCTCTCCGAAAGGATGCAGCCCAAGGGCTAGAGAGGCCCTACAACTTTGACATCTTAGCACAAATGGCTAACACTCCGGCCAAATTGTCATTATACGAACTTCTGAGGCTCTCCAAGGACGTTCGTATTGTATTGAGCGAAGCACTCCAAAATGCCGATGCCTATCTGGCTCAATCCAACCTCACCGGGGAGGACTCACCCGTGGATCTCCAAGACAGCGCCTGCACGGGAGCAATGCCCAACATCGTCTTCGCTCCGCAGGACATGCTCATCAAAACCAACCTACATGATCGCCCGCTATACTACACGGGATACATCGGCGACGTAAAGGTGGATCGGATGCACATTGATCTTGGCTCTTCCATAAGCATCATCCCGAAAGGTCTGCTACATCATCTCCATATCCCAATGCATCGCCTGACACCTACAAGCACCGCCATCAGCGGTTTCAATTCGGGCAGGAGCTACCCTATCGGGAAGATTCGTCTGAAGTGTCAGATTGGCGATCTCCAATCCGAAGTCACCTGCTACGTCATAGATGCAGACACTTCTTACAACATCCTCTTGGAGCGCCCATGGATACACGATTATATGATCGTGCCTTCCACGCTACACCAGTGCTTCAAATATGTCGACAAATACGGCTTCGTGAAGACAGAGTTTGCTGATATCGATCCCTTCAAAGGGGTCGAATCCTTCTACTCAGACTCCTGCCTATACGAAAAGTCAAAGAAGCACCTGGATGAAGGAGACGCACAAGTTCATACCGAGACAGCCACGGGATCAGAAGGACCCCTGACGATCCACCTCCAAGCTCGTAAATTGGGCAAGTCTACACCCCTCACCGCCACTCTGCGGAAGGACGCAATCAGCCTCTCGGCGCAAGAGGAGCAGATGATAATCCGGCTGCCTAGATCCATCCAAGTGCCGAGACCCACAACGGAGCCACTAACCATCAAGTTACCAAGAGTCAGCCAACCACAAGCAGGGAAGCTCAACCCCTCGGACAGGCCCATGACGATACGCCTTCCCAAGAAGGGTTATCAACACGATGCAAGGTCTGACACTTCCAGCGAACCAGCCACTCCTCGCTCCACATCGAATGCCAAACTGGAGGTCGCCAGTCTGCCAATGACTCCGCACTCTGCTCCATCAACTGGACCACTGACGATCAAGCTTCCTAGATCGTTTTCTCAGTCTTCGTTCACACAGGGGGTAGCCGAAGAGGAACCGGAGCTAGCCAAGTATGTGGCCGCCCACACAAATGTCCCCTCCACTGATGATGTAATTCCCCTAGAAAAGATACCTTACTTCATCAATAAAGGGTTATCTTTGAACTACACCGAGCTCAATAAGCTATGTATGATGTATGCTATGGAACACGGTATAGGCGCTCACCTACACACACAGGTGACAAATGTGTACACCGCAATCCAGCTTACTCCAGTAGAAGATGCTTACCGAATACACAAGGGAGGAGATCATCCAATCATCTTCGGCCGAACGAACAACCCCCATCCCCGTACCATAGAAGAAGTCGACCTCGGGTCAGATGCCGGGAGGCTGCCTCTGTATCTCTATAGCCCTCAATCCAAATATCTCATACAGAAACAGGGATATGATCTGGAGACTACGCCAGGATTAAACTATGGCACTGGGCGACGATTACCTTTGAAGTCGCCAGCCCCAGCGGGCAAACCATGGAACCACTATAACAAAACTTGATGCGAGTTAGGGTATGCAACGCCTACTACGACCCCGGAAAGTTCAGATGAAGAATGCGACTGGTAGTCGCATTCAACCGGATCCCCAACTTCCGACTCAGATACCAGCATCGGGGATGTATTCAGACAAGTCATGTCAGTCAACATGGCGTTCGCCGACGCTTACGAAGAAGATAAAGACATCCCCGAAATCCTCGAACTAGAGCCATGGGCCCAGCAATTAGACGCACAATGGAAAAAGCGGTTCGAACTGAGAGAACCCCTACTAAATATGAGGTCATACAAGTGGATCTCGGTAGCGAATCTTCTCCAAAACCGATCTTCATCAGTAAAAGCCTCACCGACGAAGAAAGGGAGTCGCTGTTAGAACTTGTCAGAGATTACATTTATGTGTTCGTCTGGAGCTATGAAGACATGCCAGGGTTAAATCCTGACATCGCTCTTCACAAACTTAACATTCGACCAGACGCGAAACCGGTCAAGCAACAGCAGCGACGCTTCCGTCCAGGCATCATGGACGCAATCGAAGCTGAAGTCAACAAATTAATAGCCAGCGGTTTCATTCGTGAGGAGCAACATCCTGAATGGGTCGCCAATATAGTACCCGTCCTCAAGAAGAATGGGAAGATTCGAATCTGCATCGACTTCCGCAACCTAAACGAGGCATGCCCCAAAGATGAATTTCCCCTTCCTATCACAGACATCATGATCGACAACACCTGCGGCTTCGAGCGCATGTCATTCATGGATGGATTCTCGGGATACAACCAAATCAAGATGTCTTCCGAGGACGAAAAGCATATATCATTCCGAACACCGATTGGCACGTACTGCTACACAGTCATGCCTTTCGGTTTAAAGAATGCTGGCACCACATATCAAAGAGCTATGAGCATCATCTTCAGAGACCACTTACGCAAGACGGTGGAGTGCTATGTTGATGATATAGCCGTCAACAGTCGTAGCAAAGGAGACCATCTGCAGGATCTAAGGACAGTATTCGACCTAATGCGGACACATAATTTGAAGATGAACCCTACGAAGTCCTTCCTGGGCGTATCCAGCGGGAAGTTCTTAGGCTTCATCATCACTGCAAAAGGTATCCATGTAGACCCCGAGAAGACAAAAGCAATCATGGAGATGGGTCCCCCGAGAAATCTCCGCGAACTCAGAGGCCTTCAGGGAAGGCTAGCTTACATCAGGAGGTTCATTTCCAACCTCTCTGGGCGATGCCGACCATTCACGTACCTCATGAAGAAAGGAGCCTCATTCGTATGGGACGAGGAATGCCAACGTGCTTTCGATAGCATCAAAGAATATCTGTCAAATCCTCCGGTCTTGGTAGCCCCAGTCCCTGGAAAACCATTTCTGCTCTATGTACGAGCAATAGAATACTCCCTCGGTGCTCTGCTGGCACAGAATAACGATGCAGGCCATGAACAGGCCATATATTACCTCAGCCGAATGATGATTGGACCAGAGCACCGATACACCGCTGTGGAGAAGGAATGCCTCACCCTGGTGTTCGCCATTCAGAAAATGTGATACTATGTCGCAGGATAAACGATACATGTGATCTCACGAGTTAACCCTCTCAGGGTCCTCATGACTAAACCAGGGGCACTCAGCTCTCGCCTCGCTACATGGGCAATACTGCTGTCCCCTTATCATATGATCTTCGTCCCCCAAAAGGCAGTCAAAGGTCAAGCCCTGGCAGATTTCTTGGCAGCCCATCCAGGCTCGGAGTCCTCCAAGATATACGAAGAGATCCCAGATGAGGTCGCCGACTCGCATACAACCTCCCACGAAAATATATGGTGAATGTTCTTCGACGGCGCTTCGAGGACCGGACCTAAAGGCAATATAGTCATCAGGAGTCGGAGTAGTACTAATCTCTCCTTCCGGATTGGTGATTAACCGTGCTTATTCCCTCACCGAACCCTGTTCTAACAATGTGGCCGAGTACAACGCTCTAGTCATTGGCCTCCAACTTACAAGGGAGCTGGAGGTAGAATACCTTGAAGCATACGGCAATTTCCAACTAATCGTCAATCAGATCCGGGGTTCGTACGAGGTCCGCCATGAAGACATGATCCCTTATCATCAAATAGCGATTAATATCATCTCGGCATTTAAGGGGTTCTTCATCGAGCACGTCCCCAGACTTCGAAATATTGAAGCCGATGCCCTAGCTGGTCTCGCCGCTTCCCTAGCAGTTTCGAATTATGATCGGCAATCAGTGGAAATGATAGGCCATGAACTGGTCTGTCCCAAAAACAATATGCAATTCATCGCAAGTTATTCCGCACAGACGATCGATGACGCCCCAGATTGGAGACAACCATTCATCGACTTCGTCGTCTACGACATCCTGCCTGAGAACCCAAAGGAAGCTACTTCCATCAGAAGGCGTTCCCTCAGATTCTTCTACGATACAGAGACGAAAATGCTGTATCGCCGCTCCTATGATGGATTACTGCTTCGGTGTCTGTCAAACGCAGAAGCCAAAGAAGCCGTACGAGAAGCCCATGACGGTATTTGTGGGGCCCACCAGCCCGGCCCGAAACTGTAAGACCGCCTTCGCCGAATGGGTTACTATTGGCCATAATGGTGGCAGACGCGATAGATTATGCTAGAAAGTGCAAAGCTTGCCAAGTCCACGCGGACTTCATCCACCAACCCTCCGAATTTTTACACCCGACAGTGGCATCTTGGCCATTCGAAGCATGGGGAATGGATATCATTGGTCCGATCACCCCACCTTCCTCCCGGGGACATCGCTTCATACTTGCGATCACTGATTACTTCTCTAAATGGGCGGAAGCTGTCCCACTCGCAGAAGTCAAGACTTCAACGTGATCAGCTTCCTTAAACACCATGTCATCTACCACTTTGGACTGCCCCGAAGGATCATCCATGATAATGGTTCGCAATTTACAAGCCACGCATTCTATCGGTTTTGCGATAAGCACCGTATTCAGAATATCGCCTCGACGCCATACAACTCGGCAGCAAATGGGTTAGCAGAGGCATTCAACAAAACAATCATCAAACTTCTCAAGAAGTTTGTCTCCTCCAACAAACGTGACTGGAACGACAAGCTCGGCGAGTGCTTATGGGCTTATCGCACCACGGTCCGAACAGCCACCGAAAATACACCATTCTCCCTGGTATACGGAAGTGAGGCAGTCCTCCCCTTGGAGACACAGATCCCCTCACTACGTGTCGCCCTCACACACCAATTGACAACCGATGATAACTACCGACGTCGATTGCAAGAGTTAGAGGCCTTAGATGAAAAGCGCCTCCTAGCTCAGCAAAGGATCGAGCTATACCAAGCACGAATCTCAGGAGCCTTCAACAAGAAGGTCAAAATCAGAACATTCCAGGTAGGCGATCTCGTCTTGGCAGTCCGGAGGCCAATGGTCATGACGCACAAGACCGCCTGCAAATTCCAGCCAAAGTGGGAGGGTCCGTTTATCATTGAGACGGTATTCTCCAACGGTGCTTACCGCCTTGCAAAGCAAAACGGAGACTTGCTCATGCTGCCCGTCAACTGCAAGTTCCTGAAGAAATATTATGTCTAAACGACATTCGCTACAAGGTCGTCGAGTCATGTACCCGCTGGTACCACTGAACTCACACCCTCAGCATTTCAGATTATCGAGTCATGTACCGGCTGGTACCACTGAACTCACACCCACAACATTTCAAGATCATCGAGTCATGTACCTGCTGGTACCCTTGAACTCACCCCTACATCCCCTTTAGATTATCGAGTCATGTACCCGCTGGTGCCGCTGGACTCCCACTTTCTCAATATGTTAATTTATCGAGTTATATACCCGCTGGTGCCTCTGAACTCACATTTCGGTCACTCTTTCAGATAGTAAGTCACGTATGATTATACCTCTGAACTTTCTTCCTGGAAGAGATCCTCCCTCATGATCCAATACCCGCACTTCCAGTGCACAAAAAGGGTAATCGATCCACAAATTTCCGAAAACGGACATGTCCTCATTACCTCTGAATCGTTTTCACTTCCACCAAAAATAAACCGCCCCTCACATAGAACCTCCACGTTCTCCTACCTTTGAGTCGTTCTATGTACTCCCTCTTCATTGAGCCCACTCCTGCCATGTCATCATTACCTCTGAGTGGGAAGGCTCCGTCGAAGAACCCTTCATGCTTGCCATGTCCACATTACCTCTGAGCAAGTATGTCGGTCTCCTTTCGACCTATTATCTGTACCCACAACCGGAGTACGACACGGACAATAGGTCCACAAATGTCTGCTGTTGACCACGAATATCTTCCGTAAAACCTCCCCGGCCATGTCCTCACTACCTCTGAGCATGAAGGTTCCACGGTAAAACCCTCATGCTTGCCATGTCCTCATGACCTCTGAGCAAATATGTTGGTTTTCCTTTTCACCCTATTATCTGTATCCCGAACCAGGGTACGCCAAGGATAATAGGTCCACAAATATTCCTTTGCTAAGCTTCTTAGCATAAATCCACTACCCCACCATGCCCCGGGAGCCTAGCTCCTCTACGGCATTCCCTTTTTTTTTAAGCACCGGGAACATCTATGACCACTTTGCCACGGCTGTTCCGGACATCCTGTCCAAACTTGTTATCCGTACTTAAAACCAAGGTACGCCTAGGATAACAGGTCCACAAATAATCCTCTAGCAAGTCCAATTCCGTAAACGCCACAAGTACAAGAAAGAGAAGATGAGTTGAAACATGCTCATTTATTCGAAATTCTAAGTACTACATCATTTGGGGATCACACCCCTTACAAGAAAAAAAAAGAGAGAAGAAGAGAAAACAAAGAAAACAGACGGCTGATCACTGCTCCGGGGCACATAACGCCCTGAGACGGTCTGTCAGCAAAACAACCGACCGTTCAAACCTCTGGGAGGCTCGACACTCTGCCTCGCGGGTCAGCACCGCCTCATCCTCCAGATGAGCGTGAGCCTGCCAGTTATCTTCAAATTTCTTAAAAGCCCGCTCCAGGCTATCGGAAGATCGGGAAACCTTCTCGGCCTCCCGAACAATCGACTCCTGCTCTGCCTGAGCAGCCTCCAGCTCTGACTCTAAGAAGGCCAATTGCCTCTGGAGCCCAAGAATCCGCTCCTTCGTATCAGCAATTCCACGAGAAGCGGACTCTTCCCGAGCACGATAAGCCTGACTCCTACGACCCAGCTGGTCGTACGAAGCGGAGAACTTATCAAGGTCCCCCCGTACAACTGGCCCAGCAGTATCTCGGGCTAGCTTAATTCTATCCCGAGCAGCAACGAGGAAGCCACGCTCCCGTTCGATCGCAGCAGGCAAGCCCGCCTGTCGTATCGCCAGTAGTTGGGTCACAAGCTGATCAGCCTCTGTCAGCTTGGGTTCCAGCAGCGCAGCCAATCCTACCCCGCCAGGAAGGGACTTCAAGGTTGCAATTTAACCCCGAGCGCACCGAAGAGATAGAGGAAACGGGGTCCCCCGTCCTATGGCAGCTTCTATGCCCCTTTGCAAATGACGATAGAAACTGTCGACCACGTCCTGCGTCGCCTCGTTCAGAGTTTCCGTGGAGGCCGGTGTCAACGGGAGCGTGGCTGGCAGCACCGAAGAAGACGCAACAGAATTCGTCGCTCCTGCTTTGAGAGAAACCAGCTCCGCACGAAAGGACGCTTGAACAGCAGCCAACTCCTCTTCGGCAGCCTGCAAAACTTGAATACTCGACAGGATCGAGAGGTCAGCCTCCGGAGCCGTATAATCTGCAGAGGATGAGGCGGAGACGATCGCCAACCCCATTTCCATCGGCTCAGAGCTGGTAGGAGGCTCCTCGACGTGAGAAGGCAAAGGAGAGGGAACGCCCCTTCCTCCCGTATCACGGCAGACCGAGCCTTCCCCAAGAACATCCACGGCGGGAAGTAAAGGGTCAGGACTTGCAGGGCCAAGGCAACCATGAATCGATTTGACCCGGAGGATATGTCGGTAGAGCAAATAAGCCCCCTCACTAGTCAATATCTGGCTTATCTTACCAGTTGAGGAGTGTGGAGGCCGAGGTTCGCTTACAGCCACCGCAGCCTCTTCACCAACAACTTCTGAGTCAGGTATAACAGACTCCTCCCCCCTTGCGTCCTCGGAAGGGAATGCACCGAGATCAACGGCACCTTGTTGAAGATCAGCGGTCTCGGAGATGGGTCCGAGGGAACCTTCGTCACCCCGGGCCGAGACCTCAGCAACCTCGGAGCTTCCAGTCGCCGCTGAGAGAGCCCCCGCAGAAAGGACCGCAGCACACATGTCGCTAATCAAAGCAGCAAGGGCCGGATCTCCTTCAGGGGTGGTAGACGATTCAGGAGAGGTCGGCTCATCGGACGCCTACAAAGAAAAGTGATTAAGTCATATCCCCAAGAGAAAAGAAAACTACAACAAAGAGAGGGCTACGACTTGGTCTTACCTCCGGAATAGCGTCAGTGTCTTCACCCTTCTCGGTGATAAGTAATCCACGAGACCTAACAGCGGCTCTCTTCACGAAAAAGGTCGCTCTACTGCCAGAAGACTCGGGTCTGACCCGTTTACGCGAGGGACCAGACACGGCTGAAGGTTGTTCTTCTATCACTACTCCCTCTTGCGTAGTAAACAACAGATCCTCCGCCGGTTCGTCGGGTGTGGGAAGCGGTTGATCCTCTACTTCTTCACCCCCACCAGAGAGGGAACCGTCGCTGTTATCATCAACCTCATCCTCAGCCGACTCGGAAGGTTCTGATTCAGGAAGAGGGACCTGGAGCGCCAGTTGCTTTCTAACCTTAGCCCCTTTGGGCTTCTCCTCTAAACTGGTACCCACGATAAAACTGGTACTCGGATCAAAGTTAACAGGAGGCTTGTTCGCCATAACGTGATACAAAGCAGCCACGTACAAAATTTCCTTCGGCACCTTAGCATCGGGAACTGAGAAGCTGGCCCGAGTATGATAAGCGTCATAATAATTCCACGCTCGGACGCCGTTAAGAACGCTGCCTTCAAAACCCAAACAAGGGTTGGGACAATCAAGGAACAACTGGCTATAACCAAACTGGCGGGAAAACCTGCTAGGTAGGTAATGTTCCAAGTATACATTATCCCGGTTGCGATAAACCAGATGCGCGGGGCAGATATTGCGCAACCAAGCAAGCATATCCGGAGACAGAAAATGAAAAGGTCCAGTACCATCAAGGTGTACCTTCCTCACTTCCTCATAAGAAAAAGGAGGAACAGACACAAAGAGGTCACACCCATTCACTCTCGCCAGTGCCCTCCGATAAGCTGGCATAGTATTGTATTCCCAAGACCAGTGATGGCATTTGAAGGGGAAAGCATCTTCGACTGTCGCATCTTCCGCTATCCCAGGTCCCAGCAAGGACTTGTAGTGCATCGCCAACCACCCCATCAGGTAGTGGAAAGGCAGTTCTACGCGCTCAAAATCCAAAGTTTTCTTGCGAGCAATAACCTTGGACGAGAATGTTCGCAGACCATGGTGTATGCTGCACACCATAGCAGGAAAGAGGGCCAATCTAACTCCGAATACAAGTTTAATGGCAGGAAGAATGAAATGACGACCAATCCTCTCGATAGAACCCGCTCCTCCCGAGACTACGCAGTTCCGTAGCCATATCATCAAAAATCCAGCCAGAAGCGCCTTCTCCGACATCTGTATGGTCCCGTAGTAAAAATAACTAAGAGAGTCAGCTTGACTCCCGAATATATCGCTCTTGGATCACGACTTCTTGACACTTGACATCAGATCCATTACCTCTGCATGCGTTCGAGGGGCTCGGGGAGTAACTTTGCCAGAAGGATCAACTCTAAAAAGATAATTAATCCTGGATGTGGTATGGGGAGCGATCCCCTCGGAGCTATCTGTCGTTTTTATAGCCATCTGATGACAAGCACTATGGTGGCACAACAACTCCCGATACACCGCAACAGAACCCGGGAGTTGCCTGTCCAAGGCCTCGAACTCCTCATTCGACGGGGTATACACCTCGAAAGGCTCATCCCCCCATGGAAGTTTAGAGACAGTACATATCTCGTGAAGAGCAAGCCCCAGCTCCCCTACTGGTGCAAAGAACGTCCCCGTTCGCCGGCTATACATCTCCAAGAGCGCTACGAACAGTGGTTTATTAATAGGAAGCCCGTGACAAGTGCCCCGAATGGCATGGTAAAGCCCCACCTCCCGCAAGAATGTTCCATAGGTCTGCAAAACCCAAGTAGTCAACTGGGCCCACGTAGAGGTGGGGTTTATCCAGTTCGGCAGTGCCAGCCTACCAACAGGATAGGACTTCTTGCGAACGAGCCGATTCAGGAAAGTATCAGCTTGAGTAAGTGTGAAGTTGGGACCGTATACATTCATGAAAGAGCCCGAGGCCAGACCCATCATATACCGGAGGACAGAATCCTTACCCGCATACGATGACCGCATGTTTGGATTATAATGGATGTTGTCCATCAACATCCCTGATTGAGTAGGAGTTAAGTTACATACCATCTTCCTGTCCAGCAATACCATATTGAACCATGACAAAGGATAATGATGTTCCATGAGAGGAATATGGATTGCCACCCCATCCAAAGAGAAATCCTAGTTCTCGGTAATCTCTAAAACTCGGGGATTCTTGATGATTAAAGCAACTCCAAAAAGGAACAAAGGCTTCAGGTATTTTCCATCCAGCTTCCCAGTATTCATCATGGAACGGAGGTAATGGAGGGTCTGATTCTCAATGGCCTTCAACCTCTCCGAAGGCTCATCGGTAGGGAATCGATTCAACACATGCTTAATTAAGTCGTCAAGGCGCACGCCCAGGGCGAATTGATTTGAACCTACTATAAGCTCCCCAGCAGGATTTACGGGCAGATTCACTGGAGAAAGACGAAAGAAACGAGGTTAGAAGATAGTCAAAAGACAGAAGTATTGGAAAGATCATTTGAGTCTATGCGGCTCGGGTTGTCACAGCCTCATGCGGCTCAGCATTTAGATACGTCCATGCAGTTTTGTGTATCGTAGCCGCATGTACCTCCGAGTTAGCCGAGGCCATGCAACTCAAATTCAGACGAGCTTATAGACTCATGCGGTTCAGGTTAAGTACGCCTACGAAGCCAGACCTACGCGAGCTGACGCGGATACAAGAAAACGAGCTTATGCGGTTCAAAAGTGAGCGACGCTTATGCGGCCCAAATCGAAAACGTATATGTGGCTCAGATCGAGTATAAACAAGCTCATGCGACCCCAATGGGGGAAGTGCTTATGCGGTCACATCGATAAGCCTCGTACATACGGCTTGTGCATAAAGTATGCAGCAGAGCCATGGCAACAGTTAGGGTTTTCAAACGACCCTTACCAGCAATAGGCGAGTGGACGTCAGGGTGAAAAGCAGGCGCGCCAGTCGGCAGAAGAGCCGCCATGTTTGCCGCCGCAGTCGATGAAGACGCGGCCCTCTTGCCCTTCGCAGTCGCAGAGGATGATGCGGCCTTCTTGCCCGCAGCAGCAGCAGCCTTCTTGGGAGCCATTGTCGATCGATAAAGGGAGAAGACGAAGAGCAAAGTCGGCAACAGGTAATTCGAGCAAAAAGAGAGGGTAAAAAAATCCCTAAGACACTAAACGACTCTTATTTATAGGCGAAAGAGACCCACGAAACGAATAGACGTCTCGGATTGCGCCTCGGATTACGCACTGCTTCAAAAGACAAAGGCAAAAACGCTTCGGTCAAGGCAAAACCGACCCTTGGGATCCTCCCCCAAAAGACTGCGTTAAATCAAGACAAATCAAGAGCATTTAATGAAGATTTGCACACGTAGTCAGGACACGTGGCAACGAACCTATGCGGACAGATGAATCTATGCGGCTGGGATACTTATGCGGCATGAACGGGACCATGCTTCTTATTCAAAGTGTTTCAATTTTGAAAATTGAAAACTTTGAAGGGGGTCCTGTAGAAGCATGGAAAATATCAGAATAATGGTCCATGCGACTCCGGGTACGAAGCCCATGCGGCTCATATAGGAGCTGTCTTATACAGTTCAAAGGAAGACTCTCTGTCTCATACGGCTCGAGAGTGTATGCGGTTCAGCAGAAATATACGGCTCGATCCATGCCACGTGTCCCCCTATGATCCTTCCCTACAGCTGGCCCTTTGAATAGTGGCCTCATTTAATTCTCTGACACGATTTGACGACTGTGGCGGCTTTGGCATAAAGTGTCATAATGGCTCTGCCATAATGACAGACTCTTCGGGAAAAGAAGAAGATCTCTGACCCGATCCGTCAGAAATCCTAGGTTGCCACGTGGCAAATCTCATACGGCTTAAATAGAGAACAGCTTCATGCGGCTCACTGAGAAGTCACCCTATATAACTAGCAAAAATCAGCCATATGCGGCCCACTGAGAGCTCAGCCCCTGCGGCTCAATACAACGCTAGCTCATGCGGCTCACAAAGACTATGCATATGCGGCTCATTGAGAGTTCGTTCACTGCGGTTCGATGAAGCATTATCCTATGCAGCTCACGAAGAGTATCTCCCTGCGGTTCAAGTGTTGCCCATCCTATGCGGCTCTTGCAGGACCCACAATCAAAACACGTGGCATCGGATCAATCAACGATTTAACCGAATCTCAACAAATATATTTGACATCATCATCATAATTACTGAGATCAAGGCATATCATTTATCATCAAGCCAATGGGACACGTGGCGAGCAATCGGATATTGGTAGAATCCATCATGGAGATTTAAAGCAATTAACATTAATTGCTCACAAGATTCAGTGCTATCCTCATTAATGGCCGAGATTCATTGTAATCAGGATTAAGGTTTCAGATAGATTGAAGGAGCGCCGACATTCCAAACAAATGATCATTAGCAAACCCTAATGATCATACTCCACTCGTATAAATAGCCATCAATATTTCTTTGCACAAGGACCGGCAACAAAAGAATAAAAAAATATACAGAGTCAGAGAAAGAATACACAGAGAGAGAGAGAGAGAGAAGCCAGGAGAGCAACAGAGGAGCAAAAAGAGCACTTTTTCGTCAATGCCAACCATCTTTTCACAAGGAGCCAAGGCTGTATACCGATCGTCCAAGGAGTAAGGCAGGGCTGCCGTCGCCTTCCCGAGCCTCTATCGTCACCCCCCAGAATCTAAAATAAATGATTGTACTTAGATTGATGTACCTAGGTTTTCGTCCCTAGGCTTTCTTTGTACAAGCGAGTTTGTATTATGAGTCTAAGTTCAGTCCTCCGATAATTATTCTGTACTTTTACAATCAATGGCAAACAGTATAAGGATTCATCCGCTTGGGCCGCATAGAAATGGTCCACTCCAGCCGCATGGGAAGGCCTCCGTTTGAGCCGCATGAGACTATCTCGGCCTGAGCCGCATGGCACGGCTTCATTCTGAACCGCATGGGAAGTCTTCGCTCGAGCCGCATATGATCGTCCATGTGGCAAGACCACGTGTCATTTTATGGATCTCGGGGGATTTGTGTCAGAGATCTCTTTCTCTTCCCTAGGGGACTGTCATTATGACAGAGTCATAATTACCACTTTTGTGTCAGGGCTGTCACTTTTTTCAGAGTTGTCAGCCGTCAAAGCAATTAATGCAGCATGGGTCGAAGGAGAACAATATTACGCCACGTGTCTTCTGAGCCGTATAGGATGTCTTGAGCTGCATAGCCCCTCGTGCCGCATGAATCTGTGAGCCGCATGGGCTTCCTGAGCCGCATGGGGTTTCCTGGCCGCATGGATCCTTCTTTAATATTTTCCATGCTTCTACAAGACCCCCATCAAAGTTTTTAATTTGCAAAATTGAAATACTTTGAATAAGAAGCATGGTTATATTCTTCTAGCCGCATATGAAGTTCTGGCCGCATGGATGTTTAAGCCGCATAGATAGTTCAGCCGCATAGATGGCTTAGCCGCAGGGGACTTTTCGGCCACGTCATTATTGCCACGTATGGCAATCTTTTGCATTAAATGCTGTTTGATTTGCTGTTAGCTTTAAAGGCCACTTTTTGGTGCGGGATCCGAGGAGCTTGGCCTTCATTTTCGGCGACTCACCTTGATAACTGAGGAGTCGGTCTTCGTGTATGCACGGGGATCGAAACATTTCACTTTTGTCTATAAATATGGATGAGTACGGTTGGGGGATTTCTTTACTTCCTCCTTCATCCAACTATTGTTGTCTTACCTTTCTTTCCTCATTTCTCTTCTCCGATCGTCGGTCATGGCCCCCAAATCCTTTAAGGTCACCTCCGCTGCTACAAAGGGCAAGAAGGCGGCTTCCTCGTCAGCCGTCATTCCCGAAGTACACCCTGATGTCTATCCTGCCCTTAACGGTAAGGGTTGTATTTGTATACTTTGAATCATAAGAATCCATGGCTCTGTTGCATATTCATGCACAAGCCTTCACCCAAATTCGGCTACGATAGAGCCGTATATGCTGTATGGGCTGTATGACCCTCTCATATCCGAGTCGCATAGGAGATACCCTATATTTGAGCCGCATGAGAAAGTTTTGGACTGCATGAAGTCTCTTTCTTCCTTCAAATAAAGAGTACTTTCTATTCTACCCTTCATTTGCATTTCTTGTTATACCTGTGATATGATGGTGATGTTCTCCCCGCATAGGGGACTTATTTATGGACCTGTTATCCATGGCATACCTTGGTTTTAGGTACAGGTAACAAGTTTGACTGTGGGTACTTAGAACAGTCCCACGACAAGGTGGTCGTGGACGTTCCCAGTATCGGGATATAGAATGCCATGGAGCAGCTGGGCTCTCGGGGCATGATGATGAATAGCGGGCCTGTACTAAGAGACTTAGCAGAGGACATTTGTGGGCCTATTATCCTTGGCGTACCACTACTTAGGATACGGATAATAGGGTGAAGGGGAACCAACATACTTACTCAGAGGTTATGAGGATATGGCAAGTATGAGGGTTTTGTCGTGGAGTCTTCCTACTCAGAGGTAATAAGGACGTGGTAGGAGTGGACACAACGGATAATATTTGTGGTCAACAGGGGACATTTGTGGTCAACAGAGGACATTTGTGGTCAACAGAGGACATTTGTGGACCTATTATCCTTGTCGTACTCCGGTTGTGGGTACAGATAATAGGTTGAAAGGGAATCGACATACTTACTCAGAGGTAATGAGGACATGGCAAGTATGAAGGTTTCTTCTACGGAGCCTTCCCATTCAGAGGTAATGAGGACATGGCAGGAGTGGACTCAATGAAGAGGGGGTACACAGAACGACTCAGAGGTAATGAGGACATGTAAGTTCTATGTAGGGGGTGGTTTGTTTTTGGCGGAAGTGAAACGACTCAGAGGTAATGAGGACATGGCCGTTTTGGTAATTTGTGGATCGATTACCCTTTTTGTGCACTGGGAGTGCGGGTATTAGATCATGAGGGAGGATCTCTTCCAGGAAGAAGGTTCAGAGGTACGATCATACATGACTTAATATCTGAAAGAGTGACCGGGATGTGAGTTCAGAGGCACCAGCGGATACTTGACTCGATATTGTGAAAGTGTGAGTTCAGTGGCACCAGTGGGTACATGACTCGATAATCTGGAGAATGGTGAGTGTGAGTTCAGCGGTACCAGCGGGTACATGACTCGATATTGTGAAATTTTGGAGAGGTGAGTTCAGCAGCACCAGCTGGTACATGACTCATTGATCTGGAATTTTGTTGATATGAGTTCAGCGGCACCAGCGGGTACATAACTCAAAAATCTGGAATTTTAGAGAGGTGAGTTCAGCGGCACCAGCGGGCACATGACTCGATGATCTGGAATATGTCGTTTAGACATAATATTTCTTCAGGAACTTGCCGTTGACAGGCAACATGAGCAAATCCCTATTCTGTTTTGCGAGGCGGTAAGCACCGTTGGAGAATACTCTCTCTATGATAAATAGACCTTCCCATTTTGGCTGGAACTTGCCGGCAGTCTTATGAGTCATGACCATTGGCCTACGGACTGTCAGAACGAGATCGCCTACTTGGAATGTTCTGACTTTGACCTTCTTGTTGAAGGCTCCAGAGATGCGTGCTTGGTATAGTTCGATCCTTTGCTGAGCCAAGAGATGCTTTTCATCCAAGGCCTCTAACTCTTGCAGTCGACGTCTGTAGTTATCATCCGTCGTCAATTGATAAGTGAGGGCGACGCGGAGTGAGGGTATTTGAGTCTCTAATGGGAGAACTACCTCACTCCCGTATACCAGAGAGAATGGTGTGTTCCCGGTAGTTGTTCGGACTGTAGTACGGTACGCCCATAAACATTCACCGAGCTTCTCGTTCCAGTCGTGTTTGTTGGAAGAGACAAACTTCTTGAGGAGTTTGATGATTGTTTTGTTGAATGCCTCTGCCAACCCGTTCGCTGCTGGATTGTATGGTGTCGAAGCAATATTCTGGATGCGATGTTTGTCGCAGAACCGATAAAAAGCGTGGCTTGCAAACTGTGGACCATTATTATGGATGGTGCTCCGGGGCAGTCCAAAGCGATAGATGACGTGATGCTTGAGGAAGCTGATTACGTTTGAAGTCTTTACTTCGGCGAGTGGAGCAGCTTCTGCCCATTTGGAGAAGTAATTCGTGATCGCAAGTATGAAGCGATTTCCACGTGAAGAAGGTGGAGTAATTGGACCAATGATATCCATCCTCCATGCTTCGAAGGGCCAGGATGCCACTGTCGGATGTAGAAATTCGGATGGCTGGTGAATGAAGTCCGCATGGACTTGGCAGGCTTTGCACCTTCTTGCGTAGTCTATCGCATCCGCTACCATCGTGGGCCAGTAGTAACCCATTCGGCAAAGACGGTCTTACAATTTAGGACCAGGCTGATGGGCCCTGCAGACACCGTCATGCACTTCTCGTACGGCTTCTTTGGCTTCTGCGTTTGACAGACACCGAAGCAATAATCCATCGTAGGATCGGCGATATAGCATTTTCATCTCTGTATCATAGAAGAATCTGAGGGAACACCGTCTGATGGAGGTGGCTTCCTTTGGATTCTCGGGCAGGATATCGTAGACGACGAAGTCGATGAATGGTTGCCTCCAATCTGGGGCATCATCAATCGCTTGAGCAGAATAACTTGCCATGAATTGCATATTGTTCTTGGGACAGACTAGTTCGTGGCCTATCATATCCACTGATTGGCGATCATAATTTGGGACTGCTAGGGAAGCGGCCAGACCGGCTAGGGCATCGGCTTCAATATTTCGGAGTCTGGGGACGTGCTCGATGAAGAACCCCTCAAATGACGAGATGATATCGATCGCTATTTGGTGATAAGGGATCATGTCTTCGTGGCGGACTTCGTACGAGCCCCGGATCTGATTGACGATTAGTTGGGAGTCGTCGTATGCTTCAAGGTATTCTATCCCCAGCTCTCTTGCAAGTTGGAGGCCAATGACCAGAGCATTGTACTCGACCATATTGTTAGAGCAGGGCTCGGTGAGGGAATAAGCGCGGTTAATCACCAATCCGGAAGGGAAGATCAGCACTACCCCGACTCCGACGACTATATTACCTTTAGGTTCGGTCCTTGAAGTACCGTCAAAGAACATTCGCCATATAGCCTCGTGAGAGGTTGCATGCGAGTCGGCGACCTCGTCTGGGATCTCTTCATATATTCTGGCGGACTCCGAGCCTGGGTGGGCTGCTAAAAAGTCAGCCAGGGCTTGACCTTTGACTACCTTTTATGGGACAAAGATCATATGATAAGGGGACAGCAGTATTGCCCATGTAGCGAGTCGAGAGCTGAGTGCCCCTGGTTTGGTTATGAGGACTCTGAGAGGGTTGACTCGTGAGATCACATGTATCGTTTGTCCGGTTACATAGTACCATATTTTCTGAATGGCGAACACCAGGGCGAGGCATTCCTTCTCTACAGCGGTGTATCGATGTTCTGGCCCAATCATCATTCGGCTGAGGTAATATATGGCCTGTTCATGGCCTGTATCGTTGTTCTGTGCCAGCAGAGCCCCAAGGGAGTGTTCCATTGCTCGTACATAGAGCAGGAATGGTTTTCCAAGAACCGAGGCCACCAAAACTGGAGGATTCGACAAATATTCTTTGATGCTGTCGAAAGCATGCTGGCATTCCTCGTCCCATACGAATGAGACTCCTTTCTTCGTGAGGTGCGGGAACGGTCGACATCGCCCGGAGAGGTTGGAGATGAACCTTCTGATGTAAGCTAGCCTCCCTTGGAGGCCTCTGAGTTCGCGGAGATTTCTCGGGGGACCCATCTCCATGATTGCTTTCGTCTTCTCAGGGTCTACATGGATACCCTGTGCAGTGATGATGAAGCCCAAGAACTTACCGCTGGATATGCCCAGAAAGGACTTCGTAGGGTTCATTTTCAAATTGTGCGCTCGCATTAGGTCGAATACCGTCCTTAGATCCAGCAGATGGTCTCCTTTGCAGCGGCTCTTAACGACTATATCGTCAACGTAGCACTCCACTGTTTTGCGTAAGTGGTCTCTGAAGATGATGCTCATGGCTCTTTGATATACGACGCCGGCATTCTTCAGACCGAAAGGCATGACTGTGTAGCAGTACATGCCAATTGGTGTTCGAAATGATGTATGCTTTTTGTCATCAGAAGATATTTTGATTTGGTTGTACCCCGAGAAGCCATCCATGAATGACATGCGTTCGAAGCCGTAGGTATTGTCGATCATGATATCTGTGATAGGAAGGGGGAATTCATCTTTGGGGCACGCCTCGTTCAGGTTGCGGAAGTCGATGCAGATTCGAATCTTTCAATTCTTCTTGAGGATGGGTACTATATTGGCGACCCAATCGGGATGTTGCTCCTCGCGAATGAAGCCGCTGGCTATCAGTTTGTTAACTTCGGCTTCGATCGCGTCCATGATGTCTGGACGAAAGCGTCGCTGTTGTTGCTTGACTGGCTTCGCGTCTGGTCGAATGTTGAGTTTGTGAAGAGCGATGTCAGGATTTAACCCTGGCATGTCTTTATAACTCCAGGCGAACACATCAATGTACTCTCTAACAAGTTCTAGCAGCGACTCCCGCTCTTCGTCTGTTAGGCTTTTACTGATAAAAATCGGTTTTGGAGAAGATTCGCTACCGAGGTCAATTTGTATAACCTCATCTTCAGTAGGAGGTTCTCTTAGTTCGAACCGCTTTTCCCATTATGCATCCAATTGCTGGGCCTATGGCTCTAGCTCGAGGATCTCGGGGATGTCTTCGTCTTCTTCGTAAGCGTCGGCGAATGCCATGTTGACTGATAAGACCTGTCTGAACACATCTCCGATGCTGATATCTGAGTCAGAAGTTGGTGACCCGGTTGAATGTGACTGCCAGTCACATTCTTTATCTGAACTTTTAGGGGTCGTAGTAGGCGTTATATACCCTAACCCGTATCGAGTTTTGTTATAGTAGTTCCGTGGGTTGCCAGCCGGGACCGGTGGCTTCAAAGGTAATCGTCGCCCGGTACCGTAGTTCAATCCTGGCATCGTCTCTAGATCATACCCCTGTTTCTGCATGAGATATTTGGATTGAGGGCTATAGAGATACAGAGGCAGTCTCCCGGCATCTGACCCGAGGTCGACTACTTCTATGGTGAGGGGATGCGGGTTGTTCGTTCGGCCGAAGATAATCAGATGATCTCCTCCTTCGATTATTCGGTAAGCGTCTTCTACTGGAGTAAGCCGGATCGCGGTGTACACATTTGTCACTTGTGTGTGTAGGTGAGTGCCTATACCGTTTTCTATAGCATACATTGTACATAGCTTATTGAGCTCGGTGTAGTTCAAAGATAACCCTTTATTGATGAAGTAAGGTATCTTTTCTAGTGGGATTACATCATCGACGGAGGGGACACCAGTGTAGGCAGCCACATACTTGGCTAGCTTCGGTTCTTCTTCGGCTACCCCCTGTGTGAACGAAGACTGAGAGGACGACCTAGGAAGCTTGATTGTCAGTGGTTCAGTTGATGGAGCAGAGCGTGGAGTTGTTGGCAGACTAGCGACCCCCAGTTTGGTATTTGATGTGGGGCGAGGAGTGGCTGGTTCGCTAGAAGTGTCAGATCTTGTATCGGGGTGACGACCCTTCCTGGGAAGGCGTATCGTCAGCGGCTTGTCGGAGGGATTGAGCTTCCCTGTTTGGGGTTGACTGACTCTCGACAGTCTGATTGTTAGTGGCCCCGTAGTGGGTCTCGGCATTTGGCCGGACCTTGGCAGCCGAATTATCATCTGCTCCTCCTGCGCTGAGAGGCTGATTGCGTCCTTCCACAGAGTGGCGGTAAGGGGTGCGAACTTGCCCGGTTTGCGAGCTTGGAGGTGGATCGTTAGGGGTCCTTCTGATCCCATAGCTGTCTCGGTATGAGCTTGTACGTCTCCTTCATCAAGGTGCCTCTTCGACTTTTCGTATAGGCAGGAGTCTGTGTAGTAGGATTCGACCCCTTTGAAGGGATCGATATCAGCAAATTTCGTCTTCACGAAGCCGTATTTGTCGACATATTTGAAGCACTATTGTAGCGTGGAAGGCACGATCATGTAATCGTGTATCCATGGGCGCCCCAAGAGGATGTTATAATAAGTGTCTGCATCTATGACATAGCAGGTGACTTCGGATTGGAGGTCGCCAATTTGACACTTCAGACGAATCTTCCCAATAGGGTAGCTCCTGCCCGAATTGAAACCGTTGATGGCGGTGCTTGTAGGTGTCAGGCGATGCATTAGGATGCGGAGATGATGTAGAAGGCCCTTCGGGATGATGCTTATGGAAGAGTCAGGATCAATGTGCGTCCGATCCACCTTCACGTCGCCGATGTATCCCGTGTAGTATAGCGGGCGATCATGTAGGTTGGTTTTGATGAGCATGTCCTGCGGAGTGAAGACGATGTTGGGTATTGCTCCCGTGCAGGCGCTGTCTTGGAGATCCATGGGTGAGTCCTTCCCGGTGAGGTTGGATTGAGCCAGATAGGCATCGGCATTTTGGAGTGCTTCGCTCAATACAATACGAACGTCCTTGGAGAGTCTTAGGAGTTCGTACAGTGACAATTTGGCCGGTGTGTTAGCCAATTGTGCTAAGATGTCAAAGTTGTAGGGCCTCTCTAGTCCTTGGGCTACTTCTTTTCGGAGAGATTTGTCGAAGCGAGTCTCCTTCGGCCTAGGCTTGTCGGTCGTCGAAGGCTGAGCCGGTCCCGGAGCATCAGTTGTAGTGGGTTGATGATTTTCAGCTGGATTGTCAACCACAGGTTGGGATTGCGCTCCGGACTGCGTGACGACGGCTGTAGCTTCCTCATTGTCTGCTGAGATTGTGTGGCAGGTCCTGATTTTTCCACTCTTCTTTTTGTTGGTGGGAGATGGTGTGGGCCGAGTTATTTATGACACCAAGTCTGGATGGACCCACATGACCTCCCCTCGTGATGTGGTGAGAGGTACTAGACCAGCAGCCTGTTCCCGGGGAGGTAGAAGATTGGTAATCTCCATCGTCGCCAGAGGGACGGGGATTACCCCGTCTTGAGTCTCCGTCGGAGGAAAGCAGCCAAATTGTACGGACACCATATTGGCTGCCACGGTTACCTGTTCGAAGTCGATTGCCAGAGCGTTCGAATCGATGAGGCTTTGGATGTACCGTTTTAGTTGGTAGCAGTCGTGTGTAGCGTGGTGTACATAACGGTGGTAATGGCAGAACTTTGGGTTCTCCAGATCAGCCGGCCGAGGCTCCCGTCTTGGTGGAGGAAGCTGAATTCTATCTCCTTGTATGAGCATGTCCAAGATAGGCTTGACGTGGCCGTCTTCGAAAGAGTAAGTGATTTGAGGCCATTGTTTGTATGCTGGTTGTGACTCGGGCTTCTGGGCCATGTCGGCCACCATAGCCTGCTTTCCCTTGCTATTCCGATTGTTGGAGGGGTTACCCCCGTTATCGTTGTTGGGACGCTTGCCCTTGTTTTCTCCTTCTGAGATGTGCAATCCCAGTTGGCGAGCCTTCTTCAGTCGTTCTTCGGTGCTTGTGGCACTGATGATGAACGCCTTCCAATCTTTGAATTGACTTTCGCCCATCCAGAGACTGATCGTTGGAAGCAGTCTTTTTTGGCAAATTTCAATCAAAGAGGAATCTGGATTTTCGGAAGGCAGCTTCATGGCGGTCTGGAGGAACCGCTCGATGTAGTTCCTTGTCAATTCCTTCTCTCCTTGGACGACGTCCATGAGAGTGGACATTGTGACGTCCTGCCCTACCTCATAGAATCTCTCCAAGAACAAGCGTTTGAAGCCAGCGAAGGAGTGGATGCAGTTGTCCGGTAGATTGCGGTACCAATCGAAGGCGACTCCTTCCAATGCCCTAATAAATAATCGTGTGAGGATAGCATCATCATAGGGCAGATGGTCGGTGGTGACCTCGAAGTAAGTGATGTACCGACTTGCTGAGGTTTTGCCATCATACGGGTTGATATTGAACGGCTTATATCTTGGTGGGAATGGAACATCCCTCCATTCAGCAGGGTATGGTTGCCGTATTCTGAGATCTTGAGCATTTTCTCGGGCATGGAACATGGCTCGGAGCTCCTGGACCTCTCTTTTTACTTCTCGGGTCTCATCTGTCGCGGTAGGGGCTGTTATTTCGGGAGGATTATTGCCTAGTTTTGGTGCTGCTGAGTTCGAATCTGTATTGACCGCGGGGCCCGTGCTTATTAGACCAGTCGTTCCTCCTTGTAGAGTTGGAAGAGCGGCTTTGATTTCATCTACAGACTTGACCAAGGCTTGCAGTATAGCCTCCAAAGTATCGATGCGTTGGCGATCGCTGGAACCACCTTGGTTGCTGTCCGTCATGAATACCGTCCTTACATGAGGGGTGATGGAAGGAACGGTGGAGGATGTGCCCTCCGAGTCATACCCATGCACCGAGAAGTCATCGGGGTAGGTGGGAATGTTCTCTTCAGGCTCGGGCTCGGAAGGAATGGTATCCCCAGCCTCGGAGCTTGCTTCGTCTTGAGAGCCACGGATGTCCTCGGGGACATCAACGTCTGTTGTAGTTGTTGGGAGAGTTGTTTGTCCGGGCTCGACTCCTTGAAACATCGGATTGTTGTGCATGTTCGGAGGAGTGCTACCTCTAGTTCCCACAACCCCCAGCGATGTGGATGATGAATTTCCCATCGCAGCAGGTTTCATCTTTGAACGGGTGTGTTGGAATACACCGGTAGAGGACAACCGTTTAGACGACAGTTTCTTAGCTGTAGTGGTTGATATCTTGGGGCTGGAGATGCTTGTCTTTTTTTCTCTCCTTTCGGCGGGGACTTTCTGAGCGGAATTGCAGGAGACAACAGGAGGTGCCTCATCTTCTGAGCTCGGATGCTGTAGCCTTTGGAAGACGGACGGCCGATCTTTCGTCACTGTTGCGTTGCTGCAGCAGCAGTTGACGATGATTTGGGTGCAGTGATGCCCAAGCGAGGACTCTTTGCACGCCGAGGCTCCTTCTCTTTCCTTGCGCTTATGGAGGATCACCTCACGCAGGTCAGAGGAACCACTTTGTCCTTTTGCCGCCGGGGGCTGTACTCGAGCGGTTCTATACAACTTCCCATCAGAGGCCCGTATGATAATCAACGGGACGCCTCGATAGTTAGAGGTTGGGACAGTTGCCTGGGCTTGGTGAGACCGCGCTGCCCTAGACTTCCTCCTTTTAGCACTTGCAGGTGCGTAATAGGAGGAGTCCAAGTTGAACACCACAGAGTCTGGCTTATCATCCAGAGAACCATCATAGTCAGGACCGCATGAGAGACGGTCAAAGACTGATCGAGAGAAGCATGGAACGGTCGTTATGCGGCTAGAATCGGGTGCTGTACAGGCTGTCTGCATGCGGTTGTCTTCTGCCGTTGGATGAAATGTTTTTATGCGGCTAGGAGTCACGACCGTGCAGGCTGGCCTCATGCGGTTGGCAATTGTGGCCGCATGGGTTTTCTGCAAGCGATTGACTTTCTTAGCCGCATGAGTTTCATCCATGTGGTGGGCAACTGTAGCCGCATAAGCTATGCGGCTGACAGATGTGGCCGCATGAGTTTTCTCCATGCGGCTGGCGGATGTAGCCGCATGAGTTTTCTTCCTGCGACTAATACCTTTATGCGGCTCGGATCTCATAGATTTTCTCTTTGCCCCTGCAAGTCCAGCATCATAGTATTTTCTTCTGCCGGACTTGGGGACAGCAGAGTTGTCTATGGTCTGAAGTGGGGCCGCAGGAGAGTCTTTCTCGCCGTCTTGAACAACAGAGGGCGTCTCCGCAAGAGCTTCAGTAGGAACGAAGGATCGGGGTCTCCACTCCTTACGGGCCTTCTTTGTGCGGGCTCGCTTCTGGACCGGGCCAGTGCTCTTGTCGGAGAGCATTTCTTCGAACGCCTGTTGGTCGAACCGGGCGACCATCTTTTGTTGCGTGGAGCCAAGCTTGGCTGCATCCGATTGCGTCACCAACTCCTCAGCCGTGGAGAAGTTAGTCCCCAGCAGAGTCGCCATCATGTTTGCCATGAAATATAAAAGAACAGAACAATTATCGGAGGACCGGACTTTTACTTCACGTTACACAATCGCTTGTACAAAGAAAGCCTAGGGACGATGTCACGCCCCAGAACCAGAATACTGGAGAGCGGGGGCAGACATAGCCAGCTACGTATATTGAAATAGAATACATCTCAACTATACGGTCACGGCTGTCTAGATATGAGGGTTTACTACAAGCCAACAGTCTCTTAAAGTCAAGCCTATTGTCTCAATCTCAAGCAAGTAATATAATTATAAGATGTTTGACCACCAAATATACAATAAAAGGTGTCCCAAATATTATATATCAGCTTATCATGAAGCTAGTCGTACAAAATGCGAGGACTAGCAAGAGTTAAGTCATACATGATCAACCCTAGGATTCGTTAATCATGTTTACAGTCCGTAGGCTGACAGTAAGTAAAAGTGCATCGAGCTAACAGGTGCTCGTCGGCTAAACGCCTCAAAAGAATAAATTTACAATAGAGTGAGCGAAACAAAATAGAAAACCCACTCGTAGCCCGGGTTCCTTCTAGTCGCCACCATCGGGCTGGAAGCTTGGTAGATCCTCGGGAGCTGCTCCGAAATCTGGCCACACAAAACCAGCTGGGTCAACCCTAGAAAGAGCAAGTGCCACAAGAGGGCCACGAAATAAGAACAAAAGCCAGCAATCAGAACAAGAAAACTAATATTAAAACTAAAATTACGAAAACATGTTAGGAGGATATACGACGAGATAACCATGGAACTATTCAGATAGCCAGGTTACAACCCGTAAACCAAACAAAGACCGGGGTTGTAACCCTTCATCTGAACAGAGCTTGGTTTCCCACCATTTATCGGCAAGATAAGTAATGTAAGTAATCAAGACAGGAAGCAATCTCGTACGGGATCAAGACATGACTAGACTGGTTATACCTCATTCAATCAATCACGGCCAAGCAGATACTACGGCTTACTACTTTAACTAACTAGGGTTATCACAGGCCTAATTACTAACAAGACGCAGTGAGATTGTTCCACAGCCACAAGCCCTGCAGACCATCCAGGCTACCCAGGACGAAAGATTAGGGTTGAATTCAGGTGGGTACATCGACTAGGAGACACATGTACCCTTAGGTGACTTAGAGGGTGCAACACTCGACGGTGCGCTGGAAATGTGCCCTACTCGACGGCAGGCTACATATCCCAAGAGCGCCCAGGTAACGGGATTGCCTGTAGCTGTGTCATCTCTTCATGACTACTGAGTTATTCTAGTTATTAACCTTAATCCATTTTAGTAGGTACTCCTGACCGTGGTACTCAGGAGACCCATCCTAGACATGATGCAAGACAGGACAAGTGGATTTAACAAGCAAGCAAGAAGAACCATCCACGGTGTCAAGGCAGGTCAAGTTAAATTATCAAGATAAATCATGTCGGGGTACTTGTCGGGAGTACGCCACGACGGGCCACTATCATGTCAGGTTGGTCATGTCAGGAGTGCACCACTACGGGTCACTGTCATTTTATGCTAGTTCCTTGTCATATCATGCCATGTACAATAGTCATTCCAAACTTATTAAGTAAAATCAAGTTCATGACAAAAGGCGTAGGGATATAAAATGGACATGAAATATCTAATAAAATATCAAAAGACAGGGTTAGAGGAGAGCCAAGCTTAAAGAAATAAAACTAAAACTCCAAGAGCCAATGGGTTAAACAAGGGATCAGGGGAGCAGCGTACGGAAAAGTCACGCACGCTGAGAGAGCAGCGTAGGTGAAAGTCACGCACGCTGAGAGAGCAGTGTACGTGAAGTCACGCACGCTACAGGGAAGCAGCTGCGTGAAAAGTCACGCACGCTACAGGGAAGCAGCTGCGTGAAAAGTCACGCACGCTACAGGGAAGCAGCTGCGTGAAAAGTCACGCGTGCTCAGGGAAGCAGCTGCGTGAAAAGTCACGCACGCTCAAGGAAGCAGCTGCGTGAAAAGTCATGCACGCTACAGGAAGCAGCTGCGTGAAAAGTCACGCACGCTCAAGGAAGCAGCTGCGTGAAAAGTCACGCACGCTCAAGGAAGCAGCTGCGTAAAAAGTCACGCACGCTCAGAGAGCTGCGTACGCGTAAAAACACGCACGCAGGGTCTGGGTCTTCTTCTCCATGGCTGAGAAGAAGCTCCAATGGCTCCAAAACATCAAAACCTCATAACTTGGCTATCCGAACTCCAAATCCAGATTTCCAAAGTTCTAACCAGGGTGGAATTGAATGCTCTTCCACAAGGAAACATCAAAAACCCATAAAATCCAACTTAAGTAGCTCAACCATGCAAAATTTGAAAATAGATATAACTTAGATCTATAACAATGGAGGCTCCAAATCACAAAAACCTAAGTTCTAATGTTGATCACCATGCCCTAATCTATCAAATGGACAAGGAAAAGAGGGTTCTCATGTAGTTGCAAGATGCACTTGCCTAGGGTTAGGAGAGTTGTGGAGGAAGGAGAAGAAAAAGAAGAAGGAAATTAATGGTGGAAGTTATGAGGAGAGAGAGTGGTAGGTGGGGATATAAAGAGGGGAAGTTGTGGTGGGGATGAGGGATAGCATAAGCTAAGGTGCTCCATGCACAAAAACCGAACCAAACCGAACCAACCCAATTAAAACCGAGCCAGGCCAAAACCCAAATACGAGAAATACCGAAATTCTACAAGCTGAGAAAAAATAAAAATATATGCCAAAAATCCAGATACGAGTATAAATACGAAATACGGAAAATACGAGAAATGAGGGTGACAGACGAAAACCTAGGTACAGCAGTCTAAGTATAATTGTTTATTTTAGATTCTGGGGGGTGACGATAGAGGCTCGGGAAGGCGACGGCAGCCCTGCCTTACTCCTTGGACGATCGGTATGCAGCCTTGGCTCCTGTGAAAAGATGGTTGGCGTTGATGAAGAAATGCTCTTCTTGCTCCTCTGTTGCTCTTCTGGCTTCTCTCTCTCTGTGTATTCTCTCTCTGACTATGGAGGGAAAGTCTCTCTGTATATACGTATTTCTCTCTGATATTGTATCTTTTTACAAGGGAATGGCACCTTGCTATTTATAATAGTAGAATGTGATTATTAGGGTTACCAATGATTAGCTCTTGGAGATGGCGACGGCCTGTGGATTGGTCAATCTAGGCCATTCATTTTGGTTGTGATGAATCTGGACCATCAAGTGTAGATTACACCAAATCTCATCAGCAATTAATACTGATTGAAATAAATCTTTCTCATAATGATCTTCTGATGTCTGCGAATAAATTTGATTTATTCTCCTACCACGTGTCCCATATTATTGAGATTTGACCCAATCTCTGACTGCAATAAATCTGAGAGATTGATCAACTAAGGACACGTGTCCTAGGAGCCACTGGGGGGATCTGAACCGCATAAAGATTGAGCCGCATAAGAGTTGGGCCGCATAAGGTTCGGGCCACGTGTCAGGGCTGCTCGGGTAGTGGCCTTCCTTCGAACTTTTGAACCGCATGGAGGTGATCATTGTGAGCCGCATAAGGATTCATCCGCTTGGGCCGCATAGAAATGGTCCGCTCCAGCCGCATGGGAAGGCCTCCGTTTGAGCCGTATGAGACTATCTCGGCCTGAGCCGTATGGCACGGCTTCCTTCTGAACCGCATGGGAAGTCTTCGCTCGAGCCGCATATGATCGTCCATGTGGCAAGACCACGTGTCATTTTGTGGATCTCGGGTGATTTGTGTCAGAGATCTCTTTCTCTTCCCTAGGGGACTGTCATTATGACAGAGTCATAATTACCACTTTTGTGTCAGGGCTGTCACTTTTTTCAGAGTTGTCAGCCGTCAAAGCAATTAATACAACATGGGTCGAAGGGGAACAATATTACGCCACGTGTCTTCTGAGCCGCATAGGATGTCTTGAGCCGCATAGCCCCTCGTACCGCATAAATCTGTGAGCCGCATGGGCTTCCTGAGCCGCATGGGGTTTCCTGGCCGCATGGATCCTTCTTTAATATTTTTTATGCTTCTACAAGTCATAAACAAATGCAAGTACGATTGTATTTATTTTTCAATTTAGTTAATAATTATAATATTACAAGTTTAAACCACATTGCTACACGAACTCTCTCCTAGAGTATTGATTGTTATTGATTGTGGGATTGGGGAAGTAGTGTAGTGTATTATGACCAATACCCCTCATATTGTATATTGATTGTGCGAGCTTACCCCTCTTACATACGAGGTGAAGCCGTATCGTATCACTAGGATACTATTGTACAACCCAAGCCGGTCATAAGCATTACATACTCAAAATCACATTGTTTTGAATTGTGGAAAATTGCTGGAAAATATGGTTCAAGTATTTTAACTGTTTAAACTGCAAATTTCTAATTATTAGTTAAATTATTAAATTTTCATAATTGTACTTTGCTCCTTTCGTGACTGGATCCCCCACCCCCAATAGGTTCTTTTGATGAAGCTGAGCTATTAATAAATAGCTACTACGACCCGGTGCTTTATTCAGCTGTGCTGCCAGAGTCCCAATTGGAGGACGATGATATTGTGGCTGATGAGCCTACTCTCTAGAGGATGTTTTATTTTTTAGTTTTGATGTTAAGTAAAAGGCAGTTTAATTCAGTTTTTATTTCAGTTGTATTTTGTTGCACAGAGTTTATTTTAAAAATTCAAAATTCAGATATTGTGATAAAATAGATTGTGTTGTTGTGATTACTTGCATTTGGATACAGCTTACTGCCGCCGTCTCACAACGGTGCAGGCTGGGCATGATCCGATTCGACCCAACAATTTGGGACCGGGTCGTGACATATTTTTAGTGGTGGCCCATGTAAGTCTGATCAACGACTTAGAAAAAACATATCTAGAAACATTTAGAACACTAGAACATTAATTTGTCACAACATAGGACCGATATATATTATAAATAAATATTTTTGTTTGTTATAGACTGATAGGCTACCTTACTTATGTTTTACAATCCTAAACCTTCCAGAGTATGGCCACCAATCCTGCTGGCGATGGGATGTCATCACCCGATCATACCCCACCTCCTCAATCGAGTCCGGATCGTACACCCCGACAGCTGACCGATCGTCCACATAATGCACCAGCACCCCGTGGATTTTACACTACTACTCAAGTGTTAGATCCTATATCTTCCCAGACTGAACAGCAAGCTCCTACGGTGGTGCCCGATCCAGCTGCCCCACCAGTGCCCGTGAACCCCACTGACCTTGTAGGCCTGCTACAAGGAGTGCTTGAGGCACAGAGAACTCAAGCTGAAGCTTATCGCGAACAGACGGCAATTATGAGAGAAGTCATGGAGAATGCCCATAATGTGGCTATGGCTGCACTGGAGAGAGGAGAAGAAGCCCAATCTGAACCAAGGCCGACTAAAGTTGGAGATATCGAGAAATTCAAGAAGCTGGGCCCTCGACCTTTCAAAGGAACCGAGGGAATTATCTATGCTGATGAATGGCTCGACAGTATGGAGCGTCTCCTCAGCGTTGCTCGACTTCCTGATGATCTCTAAGTTAAAGCTGTGGGACTCCAACTGTTAGATGTAGCCAGCACCTGGTATCAGAATGAATCCCGACTCCAGGAGAGGCAGCTTGACTAGAACACCATCAAGAGGTTGTTGCACAGGAAATTTTTCCCAACATCAGAGTTACGGGAGATAGAAAGACAGTTCCAGAATCTAAAGCAAGGGAACATGACTGTTGGAGAATATGCGGCTGAGTTTGGTCAACTTAGTCGCTTTGCAAAGAACTTGGTTGCTGACCCCGCCGATCGTGCTGAAAGATTCAGGTATGGACTAAGGGAAGAGATTCGTACTCCTGTGATCACAGGTGGCGCCAAGACGTATGAGAGGATCCTAATACGAGCTCAGGATATAGAGAAGAGTCAGCCTGCTCGTTCAAAGAGGGAGTATTCTGGAACTAGCAACTTCCAGAATAACCAGAAGAGGCCCAACAACAACAATAACAACAGGCCTTCTCACCACTACCAGCAGCATCATCAGGCGAGGACCAATGACAGAGCGCCTCAGAAGCAGATTCCTGTCTGCGAATTCTGCAAGAGGCCAGGGCATCAGTCGAACATCTGCAGGAAGAGGCTAGAACACTACCTAGTCTATGGGTCTGCCATCCACCAAGTGAAAGACTGCCCTACTGCATTCAACCGGACTGGAACAACATCGCAGAAGGCTCCCCTACCCACTCAGCAATAACAGTTTGGGCAGCATCAACAGAAGACTGGGCGAGCTTTTGCCCTAATAGCAGATGAGCAAGAACCAGAGCAGAAACCTACCACTGATGTCATCGCAGGTTTCATTTATGTGCTTTCATATCCTGCTTTAGCATTATTTGATTCAGGTACATCACATAGCTTCATATCAACAAAATTCATCTCTACACACCACCTAGTTACGGGATTTAGCAAGAAGATATATAGAGTTATGACTGGTGGTGGACCCATACCCATCACTGAGACCTATAACTGTCCTATAACTATCTCAGGACACAACTTCTTAGTACCCTTACTGGTGATGCCATTACCTAACTATGATGTAGTCCTAGGAATGGACTGGTTAAGTAAGCAGCATGCGCTGATAGATTATCACAAAGGATATGTAGTCTTCAGCCCACCTGGAGAGCCAGAGTTTGAAATCTCTCGAGCTCCGGAAGATATGGAGGGTATTACTTATTCCTCTATCACCGAAGAATCTGGATCTTCTCACCCTATCATAGCAGAATTCATGGATGTCTTCTCTGATAGTCTTCCAGGATTACCCCCAGATCGAGATGTAGAATTCACCATCGATCTAGTTCCCGGATCTGCCCCTATTTCTTGGGGATGCTACAGAGTCAACCCTAAGGAGGCCAAAGAAATGAAGGACCAGATCAATGAGCTGAAGGCCCTTGGATTTATCAGAGATGGAGCTTCACCCTGGGGAGCACCTGTCTTGTTCGTACCCAATAATGACGGGACTGTACGGATGTGCATCGACTACCGGGCGCTGAACAACATCACCATCAAGAATAAGTACCCTTTGCCCTGGATCGATGACCTGTTTGATTAACTCAGTAGAGCTAAGGTGTTCTCGAAGATAGACCTTCGATCTGGCTACCATCAGATCAAGGTCAGGAAGGAGGATATTCCAAAGACGGCATTCAATACCAAATATGGTCAGTATAAATTTTTGGTCATGCCGTTTGGATTGACGAATGCCCATACGGTATTCATGAACCTTATGAACAAGGTTTTTCATGAATATCAGGATTAGTTTGTTGTTGTCTTCATCGATGACATTCTGATCTACTCAAAGACTGAAGAAGAGCATGAAGAGCACCTGAGAAAGTTCTGGGAACTCTAAGGAAGGAGAAGCTCTGCGGTAAGCTATCTAAATGTGAATTCTTCTTAGACAAGGTAGATTTTCTGGGCCATATTGTCACAGGAGAAGGAATTTCGGTGGATCCAAAGAAGATAGTTGCTATTGAGAAGTGGAGTATACCAAGTTCTGTTGCTGAAATTAGAAGTTTCTTGGGCTTAGCTGGCTACTACCAGAAATTTGTGAAGGACTTCGCCAGGATTGCTAAGCCGATGACAAAGCTCACAAGGAAGAATGAAGATTTTATATGGACTGAAGCTTGCCAGACAGCATTTGAGGAACTGAAGAAGAGACTTACAACAGCACTGATACTTGCGCTACCCGCAGGTTTTGGCGGTTTCTCAATCTACAGTGATGCTTCTGGTAAAGGATTGGGTTGTGTTCTTCAACAACACGAGAAAGTAATTGCTTACGCATCTAGGCAATTACGGACTCATGAAAAGAACTATCCCATGCATGTTTTGGAGCTCACAGCGGTAATATTTGCTTTGAAGTTATGGAAGCACTACCTCTATGGAGAGAGAGTGGAAATATTTACAGACCACAAAAGTCTTAAATATGTTTTCACTCAGAAGGAGCTAAACATGCGACAGAGGCGATGGCTGGAACTGATGAAAGATTTCGACATCGACTTGCAGTACCATACAGGTAAGGCTAATGTGGTTGCAAATGCACTTAGTCGGTACCCGATGGCGATGTTTTTAACCAAGGAGCGGCATTTACTAGAGGACATAGAGAATCTTGGACTGAAAATTGTACTGCCTGAAGAGAAAATGAAGAAGCTGGGAAGAGAAGCTATCGTACCAGGAGTTGAATCATCAATGATGCAGTTACAAGTGCGTTCAAGTCTGATGGACAAAGTCAAGGAGGCACAATTTCAAGACGAGACGCTTTGCAAACTCAGAGATCAAGTGCTGGCAGGAACACTTGAAGGATTCTCAATCACCAGCGACGGAGCATTAAGGCATGGTACGAGGCTTTGCGTACCTACTGGCAAACTGAGGAAGGAGCTGATACAAGAAGTGTACCAGTCGCAGTATTCCATACATCCAGGAGATAATAAAATATATCGGGATATGCGTACTTTGTATGGTGGTACGAAATGAAGAAGGACATATCCAGATTTGTGGCTAGATGCTTGATTTGTCAACAAGTAAAAGCTAGCAGGCAGAGACCCGCAGGATTGTTGCAGCCACTAGACATCCCAGAGTGGAAATAGGAACACATAACGATGGATTTTATGTCAGGATGCCTCGATACCAAAGAGGGAAGAATGCCATTTGGGTTATTATGGACCGACTGATAAAGTCAGCTCATTTTATCCCCTTCAAGGTTGGTCTAACCACCGAGAAGTTGGCAGCACTATACATGCAGCATATCTATCGGATACATGGAGTTCCGGTAAGTATCGTATCTGACAGAGATACTAGATTTACCTCTCACTTTTGGAAAAGTTTGCATGACAGTTTGGGAACACAACTGAAGTTCAGCACCGCCTATCATTCCTAAACTGACGGACAATCGGAGAGAACCATACAGACGCTAGAAGACATGATGAGATCTTGCGTCTTGGAATTCGGAGGGCCTTGGGAAGACCATTTACACTTTGTAGAGTTTTTCTACAACAACAGCTACCAAGCCAGCATTGGTATGACACCGTTCGAGGAACTCTATGGACGTCATTGCCGCACTCCACTTGCTTGGGACGACGTAGGAGAAAGAGTACTGCTTGGACCTGAAATGGTGACCGATGCAGCATAAAAGGTAAAGGTGATTAGAGACAAGCTCGGGATTGCTCAGGACAGACAGAAGCATTGGGCTGATAGCAGTCGTCGACCATTGGAGTTCGAAGAAGGAGACAGTGTGTTTGTGAAGATCTCCCCTACCAGAGGAACTATCAGATTTGGCAGAGGAGGAAAGCTGAGCCCCAGGTACATCGGCCCATTTGAAGTTTTGAGCCGAATTGGAGAAGTAGCGAACCGATTAGCTTTACCAGCTAATCTTGAAGGCGTGCACAACGTCTTCCACGTTTCACAGCTCAAACGCTACATCCCGAATCCGAGACACATCTTGGATCATTCAGAGCTGGAGATTGGACCTAGCCTTACAGTGCCAGAGAAGCCAGTGACGATTTTAGACAGAGGCGAGAAGAGAACCAGGAACTCTATGACGTCCATAGTTAGAGTTATGTGGCGACACAATTCCCCGGGCGAGTCTACATGGGAGCGAGAAGATGAGATGCGGGAGCATTATCCGTATCTATTTGAGACTTGAGGTAATTCCTAACCCTATCCTTTAATTTTGAGGGCAAAATTTTCTAAGAAGGGAAGGTTGTGAAACCCGTAATTTCTATTAATTAATTTAGTGTTATTTTATTTATTATAAATTAAATTAAATTATTATTTCTGGAATTTTAGTGTTTAGTCAAACTCGTAAAATTTTTCAGTTAATTAATTGAATAATTTAATTAGCTTATTATTATTATAAATCATTATTAATTATTAAATTAGGAAAATTGTATTTTTAGGAAAAACATATTTTTGAAACATTATTAAATCCTAGAATTTTTTATTGTTGGTCCAGACCCGTCCCGAACCCATCTTGAACCCAAGTTCATTATTCTGAAACTAATTTGAAAATCCCTTAATATATATATATATATATATATATATATATATATATATATATATCATTTTCTTATAAAAAAACAAAAACAATTCTTTTATTAAAGTTTCATTAACTCTCTTTCTCTCTCTAAATTCTTTAAACCATCAGCTGAGGAAAAACCTCTCCTCTCCCAAACGTTAGCTCGGCCGACCCCTCGGCTTTCCGAACGGCCAACGGCCGACTGCTCTTCTTCCTGAAACCCCAGCATTCCCTATAAAACCTCTTCTCTCCACCACACTTCATTCACCACACCCAAAAACCCTCTCTCCCAAAACCCCTGTGCCCTAATTTTCGAGTCGAGCCCTTCCGGAGATCATCCGGCGAATCCCCGACGCCGCATCCCTCCGGCACGCCACCCGTGGCCACCCGATCCTGCGCGACTCCCCTTGACGGCCCCTCTCGATCGACCGAGCCTTTCCACCGTCGTTGTTTCCGCGGCCACCGGCCGACCCCTCGTGGCAGCCTCCCGCTGTTGCTGTCTCTGTTCACAGTCTTCCCGCGAGCCTGACCCGGCCGCCCGTGCCCAGATTCTCTGTCCGCAGAACTTTACGGGTTCCGATCCACTCCTCGTGGTCGCGTTCGTGCTATTCCAGTGCTGTCCGTGTGTTCTGGATTCGCGAGATTTCGATTTTTCCTAATTTTCACCTGAGAGCTCTAACCGAGCATCTGAGGTATATTTTCGGTGTTCCTGTGTCCCTCCCATTTAGTGTCGATGATGATACGGTCTCCGATTCCGCTATGGAAATCGACTCGATTTGTTGTAGTTATGGTTTCGGACATTTTCGAACTCCACTTTGGTTGGTTCTGTAGCTTTGGCTTTGTTATTGTGATTTCTGTGGCTTCTCGGAAAATTCCGAATTATGTTCGGAAATATTCTGGAGATTGGTTTTGTGATATTTTTCGGGTTCTGAGTAACTTCGGTTTTCCGAATACTGGAAACATGCTGTGGATGTATATTTTTGGGTTCGATATTATTTTTTGGGTTTTAATAATGGTGGAAATGATTTCATGGGTTATTTTCCCTGGTTGGGATATTATTTGTGTGTTGTTGGCACAAATTCCCAGTATTGGGTTATCCCAAATACAGAGGGAACGCTGCCCAAATTTTCAGAAAAATATTTTAAAAGTGTTTTTCTATAAAATTCCTAAATTCTAAACTTGTTTTGTTGATTTGAATTCCGATTTCTTTTCCGATCGATGACCTTATTGGTCAATGGGCTCTTAGCGAAATGCAAACGAAACCGGCATTGTTCCGGACGTTGAGGCATTAGCTAGTACGCGACGTAATACTTTGGACCAAGTCTGAGACCAATTTTCATATTATTTATTAATTATATTTATTATTTAGAACTAGTTACTTGCCAAATCTTGGTGCAGGGCCTCGGCCTGCTGAATGGATTGCTTTCCGGCATTCAGAGTTCACCAAAAAATTTCAATTATTTTAAATTCGTGTAATTTATGTAAAGTTTTGTAAGGGTATAAGCCCAGTCTTTATTTCTTTCTCTGTGGTTTTGTAATTGCGTATTTTAGTTTTGGTTATATTTTTCTGGTTTCGTTAGTTATTGATAAGTGCGTTAATAATAAAAATAAATATTTATTTTAATATAGAAAATTAATATAATTTCTCACATTAAATAATTAGGAAAATTACATGTTTGTTATTTAAACAAATTCACGTTTTTTGCATTTAAAGAAAAATATTAGTTTTATATATAATATTACAAAATACTAAGTTTTGCCAAATAATCAGAAAATGCGATTTTTCAATAAATTTTAAATGGATTTTTCCTTTGTAAATTAATAACTAATAAATCACATCGAAAAATGTGTTTTGGTAGAATTTGTAAATAACATAAAACTGGATTAAGACCAATTCTAGAGATTGTAACTAGCACACCTAGATATGGTTTCATCTCTAATGCTAAGTCAAGATTCTCAATGTTGGATTTCGAGGACAAGTCTGATCTTCTATTTCAGAACCGACTTTTCAACCCAGTCATAAACAAAGACAAGTACGGTTGTGTTTATTTTTCAATTTAGTTAATAATGGTAATATTGCAAGTTTAAACCACATTGCTACACAAACTCTCTCCTAGAGTATTGATTGTTATTGATTGTGGGATTTAGGGAGTAGTGTAGTGTATTATGACCAATACCTCTCATATTGCATATTGATTGTGTGAGCTTACCCCTCTTACACACGGAGATAATGTCACGCCCCAGAATCAGAATACTGGAGAGCGGGGGCAGACATAGCTAGCTACGCATATTGAAGTACAACCCACCTCGCTATACGGTCACGGCTGTCTAGATACATGAGGGTTTACTACAAGCCAACAGTCTTCTAAGGTTATAAACAAGCCTAGTGTCTCAATTACAAGCAAGTAAGTAAATGTTACAAGATGTATGATAATCAAATATACAATAGTAAGGCGTCCCCAAATATTACATATTCAGCTGATCATGAAGCTAGTCGTTACAAAATGTTAGGACTAGCAAGAGTTTAGTCATACATGATCAACCCTAGGATCTGTTAATCATGTTACAGCCCGAAGGCAGACAGTAAGTAAATGCAATCGAGCTAAACAGGTGCTCGTCGGCTAAACGCCACAAAAGAATATTTTTACAATAGAGTGGGAGAGCCAAGAAAAACCCACCCGTTGCCCTGGTTACGCCTGGTGTTCACCATCGGGTTGGAAAAGTGGTAGATCCTCTGGAGCTGCTCCAAAATCTGGCCATAGAAAACCAGCTGGGTCAGATCCCAGAAAGAGCAAGTGCCACAAAGGAAGCTTCACTTAGGAACTAAAACCAGCAATTAGCACAATAGTATAAATAAGTAAGAACAGGAAATAAGAAATACATCAGGATGATATACGACGAGATAACCATGGAACTATTCAGATAACCAGGTTACAACCCATAAACCAAACAAGGACCGGGGTTGTAACCATTCATTTGAACAGAACTTGGAATTCTCACCATTTATCGGTAAAATAAATACAGGCATTCAGGTCATGCAGTGATCTGTAACAGAATCAGGACAAGACTAGACTGGTTAGACTCTATCCAATCATTTCATGGCCAAGCAAGAATTACGGCTTGATACTTTATCTAACTAGGGTTATCACAAGCCTAGTTACTAGCAAGATGCATTGAGAATCATCCCCAGCCACAAGCCCTGCAGTCCATCCAGGTTACCCGGGTTAAAAGATTTATTGTTAAATTTAGGTGGGTACATCATCCAGGAAACGAATGTACCCTTAGGTAGCTTGAAGGGTGCAACACATGACAGTGTGCTGGAAATGTGCCCTACTCTACGGCAGGCTACAGATCCCAAGGCAAGCCCAGGTAAGCCTAGTTACTAGCAAGATGCATTGAGAATCATCCACAGCCACAAGGCCTGCAGTCCATCCAGGTTACCCGGGTTAAAAGATTTATAGTTGAATTTAGGTGGGTACATCGTCCAGGAAACGAATGTACCCTTAGGTAGCTTGAAGGGTGCAACACATGACAGTGTGCTGGAAATGTGCCCTACTCGACGGCAGGCTACAGATCCCAAGGTGTGCCCATGTCCCGGGATTGCCTGTAGCTGGGAGATCTCTTTATGACTAATGTATTAATCTAGTTATTAGCCTTAGTCCATTTTAACAGGTACTCCTGATCGTGGTACTCAGGAGTCCTCTCCTAGACATGATGCAAGACATGACTGGATTATTTATACAAGCACAATCGTCCACGGTGTCCAGGATTAATTATACAGGTCATGTCATGTCAGGTAGCCGTCGCAACAGCTTATCATGATATATCATGTCAGGTTATCATGTCAGGTTTACTGGTCAAGAGTGCGCCACGATGGGCCATTATCAGGTTATGTCAGGTTTACTTGTCACACCATGTCATATACAATTGTTATCTCAATCATATCAATGAAATCGTGATTTATCAAGTTCAGGACAAAAGGCGTAAGGATATAAAATGAGCATAAAAATATACAATAGGGGTTCCAAGGCATGGGCAAATAATAATAAGATAACGGTACAGAGCTATAAGAGTGTCATACGGTTCCGGAATATGCGGCCAGGAATAATCTCATGCGGCTGGGAGGAGAACAGCCCATGCGGCATGATAGGGTCAGGCGCATGCGGCTGATAAAGGAAAGCCTATGCGGCTAAGGATATCAGTCCTCATGCGGCCAGCGGGATAAGAGGGCGCATGCAACCATGCGGCTGAGATGAATTGGGTTCATGCGGCTGAGAGAAAGGCAAGCTTATGCAGCAGGAGGAGAACAGTCCATGCGGCTACGGAAAGAGGAAAGCGCATGCGGCTGAAGCAACAATCCATGTGGCTGAGACAGGAGCGAAGCCATGCGCTTATGCGGTTAGCGGGGTCATGTGCCTATGCGGCTACAAGTGGACCAAGTTCATGTGGCTCGGGAAGAAGTTCTCATGCGGCTGGATCAAGTAAAGTCCCTTGCGGCTGGGAGAAGCGGGAAAAGAGGGCGCATGAGACTAAATCAGAACATTCATGCGACTGGAAGGAGCGGGGTCCTCATGCGGCCAGGGAGGGCGCATGCGGCAAAACAGGTAACGTCTCATGCGGCTCAAGAAGTGTAGATTATATGCGGCTGGATGAATTCGGTTCTCATGCGGCTCAAAGTACTTCCAGCCATGTGGCTGAAGAGAACACTTGCCGCATGAATTATTCATGCGGTCAAGTCAGCACAGTTCATCTTCTCCAAAATTTCATAGAAGAAGAATACCATGAGAGCCAAATTCTCAAGCTTCATAACTCTATCATCCGGAGCCCAAATCCGAACTTATATAGGTCAAAATGGGGCAGAACAAGATTCTCTACAATATGGAACCCTCAAAACTTAGAAAGAACAAGATTAAGTAGATCAAAACCCAGGAAATCCAAAAATAAAATAAACTTAGATCTACAAGAATCTAGCTATGGAAAGTGAAAATACCAAGTACTAAAGTAAGTTAAAATGCTGTAAGGAAGAGAATAAAGCAATAAAATTTGAGGTCCTCCATGAAGCAAGTTGCACTCGCCTAGACCTCTCTCTCCTCTCTCTGGTAGGTGAAGGAGTAAATGGAAGAAGAAGAAGAGGTTAATGAAGAAAGAGAAAGAAGAATGGGGTTAATAAATGGTAGTGGTGGTGGTAGGTAGGGGGTTCACCCTTGGTTCATAATGAACCAATAGCAATCCCAAACCGAACCAAGCCCACCCGAACCAGGAATAAACCAAGCCATGAAGGAAGCTAAGCAAGAAATCATGCAATACAAGATAAAATACGTACACGTATCCCAAAAATACGTAATACGAACAACAGGCATTACAACTCTACCCACCATAAAAGAATTCCGTCCTCGGAATTTAATTAAGAGACTAGAGAGACGAGGACAAGCTATATTAATCACAAGCAAGCTATAACTAGGCAGGCAATCACTCATTCAAGCAAGGAATCGAAGGCATGAGGCATAAGGAAGACATTATACCTCACGAGTCAAACAAGTCGGGATATCGTGATCAGATATCATCCTCCCGCTCCCAAGTTGACTCACCCAAAGAGTGATGACCCCAAGCGACTCGGACTAACTTGATAGTCTTATTCTTGAGTGTCTTCTCTCTTCGGTCCAATATAGACACGGGCCTCTCCTCATACGAAAGGTTGGTACCAACAACCAATTCTGAATGATCTAGGATATGGCTCGGGTCTGGGATATATCGTCGTAATTGGGATACATAGAACACGTTATGCACCTCGCTTAGCGACGGCGGAAAAGCGAGATGATAGGACAGATCTCCTACTAGCTCCAGAATATCGAACGGCCCTATATACCTAGGACTAAGCTTTCCCCGTACGCCGAAACGAATGACGCCACGGTTAGGCAAAATCCTCAGGAATACATGGTCACCGACAGAAAACTCGAGAGGGCGCCGATGAGAATCGGTCCAATGGCACTGGCGATCTTGGGCAACTCGAAGATGATCCCGGACTCTCCTGACCACTCCAACTGTCTGGGCAATCATTTCTGGACCGAGCATCTGCCTCTCTCCGATATCATACCATGCTAGCGGGGATCTGCACTTCCTACCATACAATGTCTCGAACGGTGCCATCTGGATACTGTCTTAGAAACTGTTGTTGTACGAGAACTCCACCAGGTGTAAGTGATCTTCCCACAAACCACCGAAGTCAAGTGTACAAGACCGCAACATGTCTTCAAGAGTCTGGATTGTACGCTCCGACTGACCATCTGTCTGCGGATGATATGCTGAACTGAACTGGAGATGGGTTCCCAAACTCTTCTGCAGGCTACGCCAAAAGTACGACGTAAATCTTGAATCCCGGTCCGAGGTGATACTAACTGGCACTCCGTGTAACCTAACGATCTGTCTGAGGTACATCTCTGCTAACTGAGCTGTCGACTGACCAACTCTGAACGAGAGGAAGTAAGCTACCTTCGTGAGATGATCAACTATAACCCAGATAGCATCTCGACCAGCTGGGGATCTAGGCAATCCGGTCACAAAAATCCATGGTCACATGTTTCCATTTCTATTCTGGAATCGGCAAGGGCTGAAGAAGTCCAGCCGGCCTCTGATGTTCAGCTTTAACTTGTTGACAAACCAAATACCGAGAGACAAACCGGGCTATCTCTCTCTTCATGCCATTCCACCAAAAGTACTGTCGGATATCACGATACATCTTCGTACCGCCCGGATGAATGGAATACTGAGAACTGTTAGCCTCAGCCATGATTTTCTTTCTGATATCTCCACTGGGTACACAAAGACGCTTACCATGCCTAAGTGCACCATCCTCATGAATGTATAACTCTGGTCTTCGTCCCGCCTCACACTCTGCTCTGAGTCGCTGAAGCTTGGAATCTGCTGACTGCGCCATCCAGATCCTCTCGACTATAGTAGACTGAACTTGCATGCTGGCCATCAATGCTACACTGGAAGGAAGAACAACTTCAATACCCATTTTCTGAAGATCTGCTAATAGCTCTGGTTGTGCTGTTAGGAAATAAACTCCGGCTCTTCTGCTCAATGCATCTGCAACGACGTTGGCCTTCCCGGGATGATACTGCAGGTTGACATCATAATCCACAAGAAACTCCAGCCACCTCCTCTGACGCATGTTAAGATCCTTCTGGGTGAAAATATACTTCAGGCTCTTGTGGTCGGTGAAAATCTCCACCCTATCTCCGTACAAATAGTGCCTCCACAACTTAAGTGCAAACACTACTGCTGCCAGCTCCAAGTCATGGGTTGGGTAATTCCTCTCATGATCACAAAGTTGCCGTGAAGCATAAGCTATTACCTTTCCATGCTGCGTCAGAACACATCCTAAACCTCTGCCCGAAGCATCACAATACACAGAGAATCCTCCGGTTCTATCTGGAAGTGCAAGAATGGGAGCCGTCATCAAGCCTCGCTTTAACTTCTTGAATGAATCCTGACACTATGCTGTCCAAGCGAACTGCACCTCCTTACGGGTCAACTGGGTCAATGGCGTGGAAATTTGAGCAAAATCTGAAACAAACCGCCGGTAGTAGCCGGCCAATCCAAGAAAACTACGAACTTCTGCGACTGTGCTGGACACTGACCATGACTCAATAGCCACAATCTTCTGGGGATCCACTTCTACTCCTCCTCTGGTAATGATAAGACCCAAGTACGAAATGCGATCAAGCCAGAACTCGTATTTACTGAACTTGGCATACAACTGGTGCTTCCTGAGAATCGGAAGAACCACACGGAGATGCTGCTCATGCTCCACTTCACTCCTGCTGTAGACCAGGATGTCATCCAAAAACACAATCATAAATTGATCCAAATAGGGCATGAAAATATGATTCATGAGATCCATGAATACCGCCGACACATTGGTTGCTCCAAATGGCGTAACAAGGAACTCCCAATGCCCATATCTCGATCTAAAAGCTGTCTTCGAGATGTCCTGCTCTTTGACTCTGATCTGATGATATCCTGAGCGCAAGTCGATCTTCGAGAATACCGCTGCCCCTTTAAGCTGATCAAACAAGTCATCTATCCTCGGGAGAGGGTATCTGTTCTTGATTGTCACTGAGTTCAAGGTACGATAATCAATACATAACCTGGACGTACCATCCTTCTTTTTCACAAGAAGCATCGGGGCTCCCGAAGGCGATCCACTAGCACGAATGAATCCCTTGGTTCTAAGCTCTTCAATCATCTTGTACAAGATCTCCAATTCTGAAGGCGCCATCCTGTAGACTCTCTCTGACATTGGGGCTGTCCCGGGAATCAAGTCTATGGTGAACTCGATCTCCCGCTCTGGAGGCATAATCGGAAGCTCTTCTGGGAAAACATCTAAAAACTCTTCGACTATCTGAGGCAACTGCACTACTGCTACTGCCATCCGCAACACTGGAAGAGAAGGCTCAACTGCGCCTCGAGAAAATGAAAACTCTGGCTCTCCTGGAATGCTAATAACAACCCTACCAATATGGCAGTCTATTCTAGCATACTGGTTCCTCAACCAATCCATCCCTAGGACCACATCATAATCGGCCATCGGGAACTCTATCAATCTAGCGGGAAATTCCTTACCTCTAACTACGATCCGACACGAGGAAAACACCCTATCGACTTCCACAAGTCCGTTACCAGTAAGTATATTAAGCCTTACTGATAATAACTTGGGCTCCAATCCTATCCGTGTCGTGAATCGTGCAGACATGAAAGAATATTGTAGAAGCATGAAAAATACTAAAGAAAATGACTCATACGGCCAGGAAAGATCCATACGGCTCAGAAAACTCATGCGGCTCAGGGAGTCATGCGGCATAAGGAGCTATGCGGCCCGAGGCATTCCATGCGGCTCAGAAGACACGTGGCCTGACAGTGTTCCCCTCTGACCCATGCTGCATTAATTGCTTTGACGGCTGACCCCTCTAAAAAGTTGACAGCCCTGACACAAAAGCAGGTAATTATGACTCTGTCAAAATGATGAATCTCTAGGGAAGAGAAAAGAGATCTCTGACACAAATCCCCCGGGAGCCATAAAAATGCCACGTGGCCTTGCCACGTGGGCGTTCGTATGCGGCTCACTTCCCATGCGGTTCAGAATGAATCCTATGCGGATCAGGTCAAGAAAGCCTCATACGGCTCGAGCAAAGAACTTCTCATGCGGTTTGGAGTGAATCTGTCCTATGCGGTTCAGGCCAAGAAAGCCTCATGCGGCTCGAGCGAGGACTTCTCATGCGGTTCAAGAGGATCATGTCCATGCGGCTCGGGCAGATATGTACCTATGTGGCCTACAAGGATTACTTCCCTGTGGTTCGAGGGCTCAAGTGAGGGCCACTGCCCAGACAGCCCTGACACGTGGGCTTAACCATATGCGGCTCAAATTCATATGCGGCTCACTCGTCATGTGGTCCAGATCCTCCAGCAGCTCCTAGGACACGTGTCCTAAACCGATTAATTCTTCAGATTTGCTACCATTAAAGATTGGGTCAAATCCCAATAATCTGGGACATGTGGCAGAAGAATAGGTCTAATTTATTTGCAGATATCAGAAGATCATTATAAGGAAGATTTATTCCAATCAGCATTAATTGCTAATGGGATTTGGTGTAATCTACACCTAAGGGCTCGGATTCGTCACAATCAGAAACGAACGGCCTGGATTGACCAATCCCCAGGCCGCCGCCATCTCCAAGAGCTAATCATTGACAACCCTAATGATCACATCCCACTATTATAAATAGCAAGGTGCCATTCCCTTGTAGAAGGACAATATCAGAGAGAAATATATATATACAGAGAGACTTCCTCCCATAGTCAGAAAAAGAATACACACAGAGAGAGAGAAGCCAGAAGAGCAACAGAGGAGCAAGAAGAGCATTTCTTTATCAACACCAACCATCTTTTCACAAGGAGCCAAGGCTGCATACCGACCGACCAAGGAGTAAGGCAGGGCTGCCGTCGCCTTCCCGAGCCTCTATCGTCACCCCCCAGAATCTAAAATAAACAATTGTACTTAGACTACTGTACCTAGGTTTTTGTCCCTAGGCTTTCTTTGTACAAGCGAGTTTGTAACGTGAAGTAAAAGTCCGATCCTCCGATAATTGTTCTGTTCTTTTATATTTCATGGCAAATACGATGGCAACTCTGCTGGGGACTAACTTCTCCACGGCTGAGGAGTTGGTGACGCAATCGGATGCAGCCAAACTTGGCTCCACGCAACAAAAGATGGTCGTCCGCTTCGACCAACAGGCGTTTGAAGAGATGCTCTCCGAGGGAAGCGCTGGCCCGGTCCAGAAGCGCGCCCGCGGCACGAAGGCTCGTAAAAAGTGGAGGCCAAAATCATTTGCTCCTCCCCAAGCCCTCGATGGGATATCCTCTGTTGCTCAAGACGGCGAGAAGGACTCTCCTGCGGCCCCACTTCAGGCCATAGACAACACTGCTGTCCCCAAGTCCGGCAGAAGAAAATACTATGATGCTGGACTTACAGGGACAAAGAGGAACTCTATGAGATCCGAGCTGCATAAGGGTATTAGCCACAGGAAGAAGGCTCATGCGGCTACATCCGCCAGCCGCATGGAGAAAACTCATGCGGCCAAATCTGTCAGCCGCATAGCTTATGCGGCTACAGTTGCCAACCATATGGATGAAACTCATGCGGCTAAGAACGTCAATCATTTGCAGAAAACCCATGCGGCCACAATTGCCAACCGTATGAGGCCAGCCTGTACGGTCGTGACTCCTAGCCGCATAAAAACAATTCATCCAACGGCAGAAGGCAACCGCATGCAGACAGCCTGCACGGCACCCGATTCCAGCCGCATAACGACCGTTCCATACTTCTCTCGATCAGTCTTCGACCGTCTCTCATGCGGTCCTGACTCTGATGGTTCTCTGGATGATAAGCCAAACTCTGTGGTGTTCAACTTGGACTCCTCCTATTACGCAAGTGCTAAAAGGAGGAAGTCTAGGGCAGCGCAGGCTCACTAAGCCCAGGCAGCTGTCCCAACCTCTAACTATCGAGGCGTTCTATTGATTATCACACGGGCCTCTGATGGAAAGTTGTATAGAACCCCTCGAGTCCAGCCCCCGGCGACAAAAGGACAAAGTGGTTCCTCTGACCTGCGTGAGGTGATCCTCTACAAGCGCAGGGAAAGAGAAGGAGCCTCGGCATACAAAGAGTCCTCGCTTGGGCATCAATGTACCCAAATTATCGTCAACTGCTGCTGCAGCAACGCGACAGAGACGGAAGATCGGCCGTCCGTCTTCCAAAGGCTACAGCATCCGAGCTCAGAAGATGAGGCACCTCCTGTTGTCTCCTGCAATTCCGTTCAAAAGATCCCTGCCGAAGGGAGAGGAAAAAAGACAAGTATCTCCAGTCCCAAGATATCAACCACTACAGCTAAGAAACTATCATCTAAATGGTTGTCCGCTACCGGTGTATTCCAACACACCCGTTCAAAGACGAAACCTGCCACGATAGGAAATTTATCATCTACATCGCTGGGGGTTGTGGGAACTGGGGGTAGCACTCCTCCGAACATCCGCAACAATCCGATGTTTCAAGGAGCCGAGCCCGGACAAACAACTCTCCCAACAACTACAACAGACGCTGATGTCCCCGAGGACATCCGTAACTCCCAAGACGAAGCAAGCTCTGAAGCTGGGGATACCGTTCCCTCCGAGTCCGAGCCCGAAGAGAACATTCCTACTTACCCTGATGACTTCTCGGTGCATGGGTATGACTCGGAGGGCACGTCCTCCACCGTTCCTTCCATCACTCCTCATGTAAGGACGGTATTCATGACGGACAGCAACCAAGGTGGTTCCAGCGATCGCCAATGCATCGACACTTTGAAGGCTATACTGCAGGCCTTGGTCAAGTCTGTAGATAAAATCAAAGCCGCTCTTCCAACTCCCTAAGGAGGAACGCCTGGTCAAACAAGCACGGGCCTCGCGGTCAATATAGATTCGAACTCAGTGGCACCAAACCCTGGGCAATAATCCTCCCGAAATAACAGCCCCTACCATGATAGATGAGACCCGAGAAGTAAGGAGAGAGGTCCAGGAGCTCCGAGCCATGTTTCATGCCCGAAAAAATGCTCAAGATCTCAGAATACGGCAACCATACCCTGCTGAATGGAGGGATGTTCCATTTCCACCAAGATATAAGCCGTTTAATATCAACCCGTATGATGGCAAAACCTCAGCAAGTCGGTACATTACTTACTTCGAGGTCACCACCGACCATCTGCCCCATGATGATGCTATCCTCACACGATTATTTATTGGGGCGTTGGAAGGAGTCGCCTTCGATTGGTACCGTAATCTACCGGACAACTGCATCCACTCCTTCGCTGGCTTCAAACGCTTGTTCTTAGAGAGATTCTATGAGGTTGGACAGGACGTCACAATGTCCACTCTCATGGACGTCGTCCAAGGGGAGAAAGATTTGACAAGAAACTACATCGAACGGTTCCGCCAGACCGCCATGAAGCTGCCTTCCGGAAATCCAGATTCCTCTTTGATTGAAATTTGCCAAAAGAGACTGCTTTCAACGATCAGTCTCTGGATGGGCGAAAGTCAATTCAAAGATTGGAAGACGTTTATCATCAGCGCCACAAGCGCCGAAGAACGACTGAAAAAGGCTCGCCAACAGGGATTGCACATCTCAGAAGGAGAAAACAAGGGCAAGCATCCCAACAACGATAATGGGGGTAACCCCTCCAACAATCGGGACAGCAAGGAAAAGCAGGCTATGGTGGCCGACACGGCCCAGAAGCCCGAGTCACAACCAGCAGACAAACAATGGCCTCAAATCACTTACTCTTTCGAAGACGGCTACGTCAAGCCTATTCTGGACATGCTCATACAAGGAGATAGAATTCAGCTTCCTCCACCAAGACGGGAGCCTCGGCCGGCTGATCTGGAGAACCCAAAGTTCTGCCATTACTACCGTTATGTACACCACGCTACACACGACTGCTACCAACTAAAATGGTACATCTAAAGCCTCATCGATTCGAACGCTCTGGCCATCGACTTCGAAGAGGTAACCGTGGCAGCCAATATGGTGTCCGTACAATTCGGCAGCTTTTCTCCGACGGAAACTCAGGACGGGGTAATCCCCGTCCCTCTGGCGACGATGGAGATTACCAATCTTCCACCTTCTCGGGAATAGGCTGCTGGTCTAGTACCTCTAACCACATCACGAGGAGAGGTCATGTGGGTCCATCCAGACTTGGTGTCAGAAGTAACTCGGCCCACACCATCTCCCACCAACAAAAAAAAGAGTGGAAAAGTCAGGACCCGCCACACAATCTCAGCAGACAATGAGGAAGCTACAGCCGTCGTCATGCGGTCCGGAGCGCAATCCCAATCTGTGGTTGACAATCCAGCTAAAAATCATCAACCCACTACAACTGATGCTCCGGGACCGGCTCAGCCTTCGACGACCGACAAGCCTAGGCCGAAGGAGACTCGCTTCGACAAATCTCTCCGAAGAAGCAGCCCAAGGGCTAGAGAGGCCCTACAACTTTGACATCTTAGCACAATTGGCTAACACACCGGCCAAATTGTCACTGTACGAACTCCTAAGGCTCTCCAAGGACGTTCGTATTGTATTGAGCGAAGCACTCCAAAATGCTGATGCCTATCTGGCTCAATCCAACCTCACCGGGGAGGACTCACCCGTGGATCTCCAAGACAGCGCCTACACGGGAGCAATGCCCAATATCATCTTCACTTCGCAGGACATGCTCATCAAAACCAACCTACATGATCGCCCGCTATACTACACGAAATACATCGGCGACGTGAAGGTGGATCGGATGTACATTGATCCTGGCTCTTCCATAAGCATCATCCTGAAGGGCCTGCTATATCATCTCTGCATCCCAATGCATCGCCTGACACCTACAAGCACCGCTATCAGCGGTTTCAATTCGGGCAGGAGCTACCCTATTGGGAAGGTTCATCTGAAGTATCAAATTGGCGACCTCCAATCCGAAGTCACCTGCTACGTCATAGATGCAGACACTTCTTATAACATCCTCTTGGGGCACCCATGGATATATGATTACTTGATCGTGCCTTCCACGCTATACCAGTGCTTCAAATATATCGACAAACACGGCTTCGTGAAGACGGAATTTGCTGATATCAATCCCTTCAAAGGGGTCGAATTCTACTACTCAGACTTCTGCCTATACGAAAAGTCGAAGAGGCACCTTGATGGAGGAGACGTACAAGCTCATACCGAGACAGCCACGGGATCAGAAGGACCCCTGACGATCCACCTCCAAGCTCGTAAACCGGGCAAGTCCGCACCCCTTACCGCCACTCGGCGGAAGGACGCAATCAGCCTTTCAGCGCAGGAGGAGCAGATGATAATTCGGCTGCCAAGGTCCGGCCAAATGCCGAGACCCACAACGGGGCCACTAACAATCAGACTACCGAGAGTCAGTCAACCCCAAACAGGGAAGCTCAATCCCTCTGACAAGCCGCTGACGATACGCCTTCCCAGGAAGGGTCGTCACCCCGATGCAAGATCTGACACTTCTAGCAAACCAGCCACTCCTCGCCCCACATCAAATGCCAAACTGGGGGTCGCTAGTCTGCCAACAACTCCACACTTGTTTGCTATTGATTGTAAAAGTATAGAATAATTATCGGAGGACTGAACTTAGACTCACAATACAAACTCGCTCGTACAAAGAAAGCCTAGGGACGAAAACCTAAGTACAGCAGTCTAAGTACGATTGTTTATTTAGATTCTGGGGGGTGACGATAGAGGCTCGAGAAAGCGACGGCCGCTCTGCCTTACTCCTTGGACGATCGGTACGCAGCCTTGACTCGGGGAAGATCTGCTTGGTCGTTGACGAAGAAATGCCTTCTTGCTCTCTCTGATTGCTCTTCTGGCTTCTCTCTCTCTGTGTATGTTCTCTCTCTGACTATGGGGGAAGTCTCTCTGTGTATACGTATTCTTCTCTGGTTTTTTTCTTTTGTATATCTCTCTATATATTACAAGGGAATGGCACCTTGCTATTTATAATAGTGGGATGTGATCACTAGGGTTGCCAATGATTTGCTCTTGGAGATGGCGGCGGCCTGGGGATTAATCAATCCAGGCCGTTCGTTTCTGATTGTGACGAATCAGAACCATTAAGGGTAGATTACACCAAATCTCCATTAGCAATTAATGTTGATTGGCATAAATCTTCCTTATAATGATTCTCTAATATCTACAAATAAATCAAATTTATTCTCCTGCCACGTGCCCCAGATCATTGGGATTCGACCCGATCTTAGATTGCCATAAATCTGGGAGATTTATCGGCTGAGGACACGTGTCCTGAGAGCCAATGGTCACTGATTGCGTATGCAGATTGGGCCGCATGAGATTTGGGCCGCATGAATTTTTGGCCGCATAAGACTTGGGACACGTGTCAGGGCTGTCTGGGCAGTGGCCCCCTCCTTCAGACTTCTGAACCATATGATGAGCCGCATGAACCGCATAATGGTGTGTCTGCTTGAGCCGCATAGGCATAATCTTCTTGAGCCGCATAGGGATGATTCCACTCGAGCCGCATGGGACAGCTTCACCCTGAACCGTATGGGAAGTCTTCACTTCGAGCTGCATAAGCACACCCACGTGGCAGGGCCACGTGGCATTTTGTTGCTCTCGGGGATCGTGTCAGAGATTTCTTTCTCTTTTCTAGAGATTCATCATCATGACAGAGTCATAATTACCTGCTTTGGTGTCAGGTCTGTCAACTTTTCAGAGGGGTCAGCCGTCAAAGCAGTTAATGCAGCATGGATCGGAGGGGAGAACGGTCATGCCACATGTCTTCTGAACCGCATGGAATGCCTCCGACCGCATAGCTCCTTATGCCGCATGAGTCCCTGAGCCGCATGCGTTTTCTGAGCCGCATGGGTCTTTCTTGGCCGCATGAGTCAATTTCTTTAGTATTTTCCATGCTTCTACAGGACCCCCTTAAAAGTTTTTTATTTGTAAAATTGAAATACTTTGAATAAGAAGCATGGCCGTGCTCTTCTAACCGCATATGAAACCCTGACCGCATAGAGATCTTGTCCGCATAGATTGTTCAACCGCATAGCTTCTCGCCACGCCATTATGTCATGCATGCAAACCTTTTTGGGGCAGGATCCTAGGAGTTTCTGACCTCTAATTAACTAGTCAGTATCGATAGCCGAAGAGTCGACTACTTTGTACGAAGCATCGGTCTTGGTCCTCCTTTCTCTATAAATGGAAGGGTATTTAGAAGGATTTCTCTCTTAGACTCTTTCTAATTAAGATTTCTGTCTTGCTTTCTTCTTCCAACTGACAAACCACGATGGCACCTAGGGCTTCCAAGGCAGTGAAAAGGGTTGTGGCTAGGAGCAGGAAGTCGGCTTCGTCTTCAATTGTCGCACCCCCCGTTCGTCTTGATGTTCATGTTGTCGTCGAAGGTAAGGACTGTGCGGAAGATTGGGTTCTCTGAAACCCTAAAAGATGCTGCTCTGCTGTATTGCTTCGTGCATAATCATTTTGATGCGAGCTTTTTAGATTACGTGGTCCACATACACATCCTATGAGCCGCATGGAATATATTCCCTACCCAAGCCGCATAAGAGTTGTCTTTAAACGAGCCACATGAACACTTCTGAATATCTTCTGACTGTTTTCATCGTTTCTCATCACTTTTTTTCTGTCTTTTGGTTCTTATAGTGTCTCCACCGAGTGCTGATATTGCAGTGGTAGAGGATCCGTCGCTCCCTGGCGTCAATCAGGGGCCTTCCTCTGTTAAGAAGGAGACAATAAAAGAAGAATCGGAGCCTGAGAGGGACGACGTCCTCCCCACCGTCGAGACTGCTGAGGGTGACACCACTGGAAATCCTGATTCTTCCATTCTGGACGAGGATCTTCCTCAGTTGCACCCTTCATATGTAATATGGTTGAAGGAATTGTATACGTATTTTTGTAACTAGGGGTTTGAGGTGTCTTGTCTGTAATAAAGAACTTTTCTGTAACCGTGTGGATGTAACTGATTTCTGACTGAATGGAATATATATTTGCTTCACTCTTTTGCTTTGTAATAATCCTTTTATCGGGTCATTTTGCGTGGACCCATTGTCCCTAACATACCCTGGTTTTGGATACGAACAATAAGTTTAAAAGAAAGGAACCAATCATACTGACTCAGAGGTACGGAGGACATAGTGAGCATGAGGGTCCCTTTGACAGGGGGGTACATAGAACAACTCAGAGGTAATAAGGACATGGAAATTCTATGTAGGGGTGATTTGTTTTTGGCAGAAATGGGACGACTCAGAGGTGATGAGGACATCAGAGATGATGAGGACATGGTCGTCTCGGAAATTTTAGGATCCGTCACTTTTGTTGTGCACTGGGAGTGCAGGCATTAGATCATGAGGGAGGATCTCTTGTAGGAAGAAAGTTCAGCGGTATGATCATACATAACTTTCTACCTGAAAGAGTGACCAGGATGTGAGTTCAGAGGCACCATCGGGTACATGACTCAAGAATCTGGAGAATGGTGAGTGTGAGTTCAGCGGTACCAGCGGGTACATGACTCGAAAATTCGAAAAACTATGAGGGTGAGTTCAGTGGTATCAGCGGATACATGACTCGACAATCCATGAATGTTGGAATCAAAGTGTAAGTTCAGAGGTACTAGCAGGTACATGACTTGACAATCCATGAATGTTGGAATCAAAGTATAAGTTCAGAGGTACCAGCAGGTACATGACTTGGAAATTTGGGATATCTTTATGGAAGAAGGGCATGAGTTCAGCGGTACACGCGGGTACGTGACTCGAAAATCTGTGAATGTTAGAATCAAAGTGTAAGTTCAGAGGTACTAACAGGTACATGACTTGGGAATTTGGGGTATGAGTTCAGCGGTACAAGAGGGTACGTGACTCGATATGTTGGAAAATTAGGGGGTTGAGTTCAGAGGTACCAGCGGGCACATAACTCGAAACTCTGGAAAATGTTGTTTAAATATAGTATTTCTTCAGGAACTTGCCATTGACGGGCAACATGAGCAAGTCTCCATTTTGCTTGGCGAGGCGGTAAGCACCATTGGAGAACACGGCCTCGATGATAAATGGGCCTTCCCATTTTGGCTGGAACTTGCCGGTGGTCTTGTGAGTCATGACCATTGGCCTCCTGACTGCCAAAACAAGATCGCCCACTTGGAATGTTCTGACTTTGACCTTTTTGTTGAAGGCTCCTGAGATGCGTGCTTGGTATAATTCGATCCTTTGTTGGGCTAGGAGGCATTTTTCATCTAAGGCCTCTAACTCTTGTAGTCGACGTCGGTAGTTATCATCCGTTGTCAATTGATAAGTGAGGGCGACTCCGAGTGAGGGAATCTGAGTCTAATGGGAGAACTACCTCACTCCCGTACACCAGAGAGAATAATGTATTCCCGGTGGCTGTTCGAACCGTGGTGCGATAAGCCCATAAGCACTCGCCGAGCTTCTCGTTCCAGTCGCATTTGTTAGAGGAGACAAATTTCTTGAGGAGTTTGATGATTGTTTTGTTGAATGCCTCTGCTAACCCGTTTGCTGCCGGGTTGTATGGTGTCGAAGCGACATTCTGAATGCGGTTTTTGTCGCAGAATCGGTAGAACGCGTAGCTTATAAACTGCGGACCATTATCATGGATGATCCTTCGGGGCAGTCCAAAGCGGTAGATGACGTGGTGCTTCAGGAAGCTGATTACGTTCGAAGTCTTGACTTCGGCGAGTGGGACAGCCTCTGCCCACTTTAAGAAGTAATCAGTGATCGCAAGTATGAAGCGATGTCCTCGGGAGGAAGGTGGGATGATTGGACCAATGATATCCATTCCCCATGCTTCGAATGGCCAGGACGCCACTGTCGGATGTAGAAATTCGGATGGTTGGTGAATGAAGTCTGCGTGGACTTGACAGGCCTTGCATTTTTGGGCATAATCTATTGCATCAGCCACCATCGTGGGCCAGTAGTAGCCCATCCGGCGAAGGCGGTCTTGCAGTTTAGGGCCAGGCTGATGGGCCCCGCAGACACCGTCATGAGCCTCTCGTACGGCTTCTTTGGCTTCTGCGTTCGACAAGCACCGAAGTAGTAATCCGTCGTAGGTGCGGCGATACAACATTTTCGTCTCTGTATCGTAGAAGAATCTGAGAGAACGCCGTCTGATAGAAGTAGCCTCCTTCGGGTTCTCGGGCAGGATGTCGTAGACCACGAAGTCTATGAATGGTTGTCTCCAGTCTGGCGCTCCGTCGATCATCTAAGCAGAATAACTCGCCATGGCTTGAACGTTGTTCTTGGGGCAGACCAGCTCATGGCCGATTACATCGACCGAATGATGAGAGTGGTTTGGCACTGCTAGGAAAGCAGCCAGGCCTGCTAGGGCATCAGCTTCGATATTTTGGAGTCTGGGGACGTGTTCGATGAAGAATCCCTCAAATGATGAGATAATGTTGATCGCTATTTGGTGGTAGGGGATCATGTCTTCATGGCGGACTTCGTACGTCCCCCGAATCTGGTTGACGATTAATTACGAATTGCCGTATGCTTCAAGGTATTCTACCCCCAGTTCTCTTACGAGTTGGAGGCCAATGACCAAAGCGTTGTACTCGGCCACGTTGTTAGAGCAGGGTTCCGTGAGAGAGTAGGCGCGATTGATCACTAGCCCGGTAGGAGAGACCAATACTACTCCGACTCCGACGACGATATTTTCCTTGGGTCCGGTTCTTGAAGCGCCATCGAAGAACATCCGCCATATAATATCGTGGGTGGTTGTATTTGAGTCGATGACCTCATCTGGGATTTCTTCGTGTACTCTGGATGATTCCGATCCTGGATGGGCCGCCAAAAAGTCTGCCAGGGCTTGACCTTTGACAGCCTTCTGCGGGACGAAGATCATATGATAGGGGGACAGCAATATCGCCCATGTAGCGAGGCAGGAGCTGAGTGCCCCTGGTTTGGTCATGAGGACCCTGAGAGGGTTAATTTGTAAGATCACATGTATGGTTTGCCCCGTGACATAGTGCCGCGTCTTTTGAATGGCGAATACCAGGGCGAGGCATTCTTTCTCCACAGCGGTGTATCGGTGTTCGGGCCCGACCATCATTCGGCTGAGATAGTAAATGGCCTGCTCGTGGCCTGCGTCGTTGTTTTGAGCCAGCAGGGCACCGAGGGAGTGTTCCATTGCTCGTACATAGAGCAGGAATGGTTTTCCAGGGATCGGGGCTACCAAAACTGGAGGATTTGACAAATATTCTTTGATGCTGTCGAAAGTACGCTGGCATTCCTCGTCCCATACGAATGAGACTCCTTTCTTCATGAGGTGCGTGAACGGTCGGCATCGCCCGGAGAGGTTGGAAATGAACCTCCTGATGTAAGCTAGTCTCCCTTGAAGGCCTCTGAGTTCGCAGAGATTTCTTGGGGGACCCATCTCCATGATTGCTTTTGTCTTCTCAGGGTCTACATGGATACCTTGTGCCGTGATGATGAAGCCCAAGAACTTTTTGCTGGATACGCCCAGGAAGGACTTCGTAGGGTTCATTTTCAGATTGTGGGCTCGCATTAAGTTGAATACCGTTCTCAGGTCTTGCAGATGATCTTCCTTACGACGACTCTTGACGGCGATGTCGTCGACATAGCATTCCACTATCTTACGCAAATGTTCTCTGAAAATGATACTCATGGCTCGCTGATATGTAGCGCCAGCATTCTTTAGACCGAATGGCATGACTGTGTAGCAGTATGTGCCAATCGGGGTTCGGAATGAGGTGTGCTTTTTGTCGTCGGGAGACATCTTGATTTGATTGTACTATCCATGAATGACATACGTTCAAAGCCGCATGTATTGTCGATCATGATGTCTGTGATAGGAAGGGGAAATTCATCTTTGGGGCATGTCTCGTTCAGGTTGCGGAAGTCGATGCAGATTCGAATCTTCCCATTCTTCTTGAGGACGGGTACTATATTGGCGACCCAATCAGGATGTTGCTCTTCACGAATGAAGCCGCTGGCTATTAGCTTGTTGACTTCGGCTTCGATCGCGTCCATGACGCCTGGGCGAAAGTGTCGTTGTTGCTGCTTGACTGGCTTTGCATCTGGCCGTATATTGAGTTTGTGGAGAGCGATGTCAGGATTTAACCCCGGCATGTCTTCATAGCTCCAGGCGAACACATCAATGTATTCTCTGACAAGTTCTAACAGCGACTCTCGTTCTTCGTCAGTTAGGCTTTTACTGATAAAGATCGGTTTTGGAGAAGATTCGCTGCCGAGATCCACTTGTATGACCTCATCTTCAGTAGGAGGTTCTCTCAGTTCGAACCGCTTTTCCCATTGTGCGTCTAATTGCTGGGCCCATGGCTCTAGCTCAAGGATTTTGGGGATGTCTTCGTCTTCCTCGTAAGCGTCGGTGAATGCCATATTGACTGACATGACTTGTCTGAACATATCTCCGATGCTGGTATCTGAGTCAGAAGTCGGTGATCCGGTTGAATGTGACTGCCAGTCGTATTCTTCATCTGAGCTTTCAGGGGTCGTAGTAGGCGTTACATACCCTAAACTGCATCGGGTTTTGTTATAGTAGTTCCGTGGTTTGCCCGCCGGGGCTGGTGTCTTCAAAGGTAAACGTCGTCCAGTGCCGTAGTTCAGTCCTGGCGTTGTCTCTAGATCATACCCATGTTTCTGTATGAGATATTTGGATTTAGGGCTATAGAGATACAGAGGCAGTCTTCCAGCATCTGACCCGAAGTCGACTTCTTCCATGGCGAGGGGATGCGGGTTGTTCGTCCGGCCGAAGATGATTGGGTGGTCCCCTCCCTCGATTATTCGGTAAGCGTCTTCTACTGGAGTAAGTTGGATAGCGGTGTACACATTTGTCACCTGTGTATGTAGGTGAGTGCCTATACCGTATTCTATAGCATACATTGTACATAGCTTATTGAGCTCGGTGTAGTTCAAAGATAACCCTTTATTGATGAAGTAAGGTATCTTTTCTAGAGGGATTACATCATCTGCGGAGGGAGCGTCAGTGTGGGCAGCCATATACTTGGCTAGCTCTGGTTCCTCTTTGGCTACCTCCTGTGTGAATGAAGATTGAGAGGGCGTCCTAGTCAGCTTGATCTTCAGAGGTTCAACTGACGGAGCGGAGCTTGGGGTTGTCGGTAGACTAGCAACTCCCAGTCTGGTACTTGATGTAGAGTGAGGGGTGGCTGGTTCGCTTGAAGTGTCAGACCTCGCATCGGGGTGACGACCTTTCTTAGGCAGGCGTATCGTCAGAGGTCTATCGGAGGGATTGAGCTTCTCTGTTTGGGATTGACTGACTCTCGGCAATCTGATGGTAAGTGGCCCTGTCGTGGGTCTCCGTACCTGGCCGGACCTTGGCAGCCGGATTCTCAACTGCTCTTCCTGTGCCTAGAGGCTGATCGTGTCCTTACGCAGCGTGGCCGTAAGGGGTGCGGAATTGCCTGGCTTGCGAGCCTGGAGGTAGATTGTCAGAGGTTCTTCTGATCCCGTGGTTGCTTCAACATCAGTTTGTTCATTTCCTCCTTCAAGGTGCCTCTTCGACTTTTTGTATAGACAGGAGTCCGAGTAATAAGATTCGACCCCTTTGAAGGGATCGATGTCAGTAAATTCTGTCCTCACGAAGCCGTACTTGTCGACATATTTGAAGCATTGGTGTAGCGTGGAAGGCACGATCATGTAATCGTGTATCCAAGGGCGCCCCAAAAGGATGTTGTATGAAGTGTCGGCATCTATGATGTAGCAAGTGACTTCTGATTGGAGATCGCCAATCTGACATTTCAGACGGATCTTCCCGATTGGGTAGCTCCTGCCCGAATTGAAACCGCTGATGGCGGTGTTTGTAGGGGTCAGGCGATGCATCGGGATGCGAAGATGATGCAGTAGTCCTTTTGAAATGATGCTTATGGAAGACCCAGGGTCAATATGCATCCGGTCCACCTTTATGTCGCCGATGTAGCCTGTGTAGTACAATGGGCGATCGTGTAGATTAGTCTTGATGAGCATGTCTTGTGGAGTGAAGACGATGTTGGGCATTGCTTCCGTACAGGTACTGTCTTGGAGGTCTGCGGGCTGATTTTCTCCCGTGAAGTTGACCTTAGCCAGGTACGCGTCGGCATTTTGAAGTGCATCGCTCAAAGCTGTACGGACATCCTTTGAGAGCCTCAGGAGTTCATATAAGGACAATTTGGCCGGTGTATTGGCCAATTGCACTAAGATGTCGAAGTTGTAGGGCCTCTCCAGCCCCTGAGATGTTTCCTTTCGGAGGGATTTGTCGAAGCGAGTCTCCTTCGGCCTAGGCTTGTCGGTCGTCGAAGGCTGAGCCGGTCCCGGAGCATCCGTGGTAATGGGCGGATGATCATCAGTCGAGTTTTCAGCTACAGGTTGAGATTGTGCTCCGGATCGAGTAACAACGGCCGTGACTTCCTCTTCATCTGCTGAGGTGGTACGGCAGGATCTGACTTTTCCACTTTTCTTTTTACAAGATAGAGTGGACTGAGTTACCTCGTGGACTAGGTCCGGATGGACCCACATGATTTCCCCTCGTGAGATGGTGAGGGGTACTAGACCAGCAGCTTGAGCAGGCGGGAGATTAGCAATCTCCATCGTTGTCAGAGGGATGGGTATAACCCCGTCTTGGGTCTCTGTTGGAGGGAAGCTGCCGAATTGTACGGACACCATATTGGCTGCCACGGTTACCTCCTCGAAATCGATGGCCAGAGCGTTCAAATCGATGAGGTTTTGGATATATCGTTTCAGTTGGTAGCAGTCGTGCGTAGCATGGTGGACGTAGCAGTGGTAATGGCAGAACTTTGGGTTCTCCAGATCAGCCGGCCGAGGCTCCCGTCTTGGTGGAGGAAGCTGAATCCTATCTCCTTGTATGAGCATGTCCAAGATAGGCTTGACGTGACCGTCTTCAAAAGAGTAAGTGATTTGAGGCCATTGTTTGTCCGCAGGTTGCGACTCAGGCTTTTGGGCTGTATCGGCCACCATAGCCTGCTTGCCTCTGTTGTCCCGGTTGTTGGAGGGGCTACCCCCATTGTCGTTGGTGGTGCTGGGACGCTTGCTCTTGTTCTCTCCCTCTGAGATATGTAATCCCAGTTGGCGAGCCTTTTTTAATCGTTCTTCGGCACTTGTAGCACTAATGATAAAAGCCTTCCAGTCCTTGAATTGACTCTCGCCCATCCAGAGACTGATTGTTGCGAGTAGTCTCTTTTGGCAAATTTCGATCAAGGAGGAGTCCGGGTTGCCAGATGGTAACTTCATTGCGGTTTGACGAAACCGCTCAATGTAATTCCTCGTCAGCTCTTTCTCTCCTTGAATGACGTCCATGAGGGTAGACATCGTGACGTCCTGCCCTACCTCATAGAACCTCTCCAAGAACAGGCGTTTGAAGCCAGCGAAGGAATGGATGCAATTGTCCGGCAGGTTGCGGTACCAATAGAAGGCGACTCCTTCCAATGCCTCAATGAATAACCGTGTCAGGATAGCGTCATCATGGGGCAGATGGTCGGTAGTGACCTCGAAGTAAGTGATGTACCGACTTGCTGAGGTCTTGCCATCATAGGGGTTGATATTGAACGGCTTATATCTTGGTGGGAATGGAACATCCCTCCATTCAGCAGGATATGGTTGCCGTATTCTGAAGTCTTGAGAGTTTTCTCTGGCGTGGAACATGGCTCGGAGCTCTTGAACTTCTCTCCTTACTTCTCGGGTCTCATCTGTCGCAGTCGGAGCCGTTACTTCGGGAGGATTATTGCCCGGGTTCGGTGCCGCCGAATTTGAATCTACGTTGATTGGGGGACCCGTGCTTGTCTGGCCAGGTGTCACCCCCTGCAGATTAGGAAGCGCCGCTTTGATCTCGTCTACAGACTTGACCAAGGCGTGCAATATGGCCTCCAAAGTGTCGATGTGCTGGCGATCACCGGAACCGCCTTGATTGCTGTCTGTCATGAACACCGTCTTCACATGAGGAGTGACGGAAGGAGTGGTGGAGGATGTACCCTCCGAGTCGTACCCGTGCATCAAGAAATCATCAGGATATGTGGGGATGATCTCTTCAGGTTCTTACTCGGAAGGAACACTACCCCCGGCTTCGGAGCTTGCTTCGTCTAGGATGTCCTTGGGGACGTCGGTATCTGTTGTATCCGTCGGAGGATTTGCTTCCTCTAGTCCGTATTCCTGGAATGTCGGATTGTCGTGGATGTTTGGAGGAGTACTACCCCCAGTTCCGACGACCCCCAATGTTGCAGACGACGAACTTCCTACCGCAGCAGTTTTCATCTTCGAACGGGTGTGTTGAAATACTCCAGTGGAGGATAACCCTTTAGACGACGGTTTCTTAGCTGCAGTAGTTGACACCTTTGGGCTGGAGATGCTCGTTTTCTTCCCTCTTTCCTTGGCGAGAACTTTCTGTGCGGACTTGCAGGAGACAACAGGAGGTGCCTCGTCTTCTGAGCTCGGGTGATGTAGTCTTTGGAAGACGGATGGCCGGTCTTCTTTCACCGCCGCGTTGCTGCAACAGCAGTTGACGATGATCTGGGTGCATTAATGTCCGTGTGAGGGCTCTTTACACCCCGAAGCTTCTTCTCTTTCCTTGCGTTTGTGGAGGATAACCTCACGCAGGTCAGAGGAACCACTTTGTCTGTTTGCCGCCGGGGGCTGGACTTGAGTGGTTTTATACAACTTCCCATCAGAGGCCCGCGTGATAATCAGCGGGACACCCCGATAGTCAGAGGTTGGGGCAGTCGTCTGGACTTGATGAGCCCGCGCTGCCCTAGACTTCCTTTTTTAGCTCTTGTGGGTGCGTAATAGGAGGAGTCTAAGTCGAATACCACAGAGTCTGGATTATCATCCAGAGAATGATCAGAGTCAGGACCGCATGAAAGCCGGTTGAAGACTGATCGAGAGAAGCGTGGGACGGATGCTATGCGGCTAGCATTGGGTACTGTGTAGGCTGTCTGCATGCGGCTGTCTTTTGTTGTAGGATGAGTCTTTATGCGGTTAGGAGTCACGACCGTGCAGGCTGACCGCATGCGGTTGGCATCTATGGCCGCATGGGTTTTCTGCAAGCGATTGACTTTAATAGCCGCATGAGTCTCATCCGTACGGTTGGCAACTGTAGCCGCATAAGTTATGCGGCTGACAGATGTGGCCACATGAGTTTTCTTTATGCGGTCGGCGGTTGTAGCCGCATGGGCTTTCTCCCTGCGGCTAATACTCTTCTGCGGCTCGGATCACGTAGAGTTCCTCTTTGTCCCTGCAAGTCCAGTATCATAGTGTTTTCTTCTGCCGGACTTGGGGACAGCAGAGTTGTCTACGGTCTGAAGTGGGGCCGCAGGGGAGTCTTTCTCGCCATCTTGAGCAATAGAGAGCACCCCATCAAGGGCTTGCGGAGGAGCAAATGATTTTGGCCTCCACTCATTGCGAGCCTTTATGGTGCGGGTGCACTTCTGGACCGGGCTAGTGCTACCTTCAGAGAGCATCTCTTCGAACGCCTGTTGGTCGAAGCGTACGACCATCTTCTGTTGTGTAGAGCCAAGTTTGGCTGCGTCCGATTGCGTCACCAACTCCTCAGCCGTGGAGAAGTTAGTCCCCAGCAGAGTCGCCATCGTGTTTGCCATTGATTGTAAAAGTACAGAACAATTATCGGAGGACTGAACTTAGGCTCACAATACAAACTCGCTCGTACAAAGAAAGCCTATGGACGAAAACCTAGGTACAGCAGTCTAAGTACGATTGTTTATTTTTGATTCTGGGGGTGACGATAGAGGCTCGGGAAAGCGACGGCCGCTCTGCCTTACTCCTTGGACGATCGGTACGCAGCCTTGACTCGGGAAAGATCTGCTTGGTCGTTGACGAAGAAATGCCTTCTTGCTCTCTCTCTGATTGCTCTCCTGGCTTCTCTCTCTCTCTGTGTATATTCTCTCTCTGACTATGGGGGAAGTCTCTCTGTGTATACGTATTCTTCTCTGGTTTTTTTTTGTATATCTCTCTATATATTACAAGGGAATGGCACCTTGCTATTTATAATAGTGGGATGTGATCACTAGGGTTGCCAATGATTAGCTCTTGGAGATGGCGGCGGCCTGGGGATTAATCAATCCAGGTCGTTCGTTTCTAATTGTGACGAATCAGAACCATTAAGGGTAGATTACACCAAATCCCCATTAGAAATTAATGTTGATTGGCATAAATCTTCCTTATAATGATTCTCTAATATCTGCGAATAAATCAAATTTATTCTCCTGCCACGTGCCCCAGATCATTGGGATTCGACCCGATCTTGGATTGCCATAAATCTGGGAGATTGATCGGCTGAGGACACGTGTCCTGAGAGCCAATGGTCACTGATTGTGCATGCAGATTGGGCCGTATGAGATTTGGGCCGCATGAATTTTGGGCCGCATAAGACTTGGGACACGTGTCAGGGCTGTCTGGGCAGTGGCCCCCTCCTTCAGACTTCTGAACCATATGATGAGCCGCATGAACCGCATAATGGTGTGTCTGCTTGAGCCGCATGGGCATAATCTTCTTGAGCCGCATAGGGATGATTCCACTCGAGCCGCATGGGACAGCTTCACTCTGAACCGCATGGGAAGTCTTCACTTTGAGCCGCATAAGCACACCCACGTGGCAGGGCCACGTGGCATTTTGTTGCTCTCGGGGGATCGTGTCAGAGATTTCTTTCTCTTCCCTAGAGGTTCATCATCATGACAGAGTCATAATTAACTGCTTTGGTGTCAGGTCTGTCAACTTTTCAGAGGGGTCAGCCGTCAAAGCAGTTAATGCAGCATGGATCGGAGGGGAGCACTGTCACGCCACATGTCTTCTAAACCGCATGGAATGCCTCCGGCCGCATAGCTCCTTATGCCGCATGACTCCCTGAGCCGCATGCGTTTTCTGAGCCGCATGGGTCTTTCTTGGCCACATGAGTCAATTTCTTTAGTATTTTCCATGCTTCTACAACGCTCTGCTCCATCAACTGAACCACTGACAATCAAGCTTCCTAGGTCGTCCTCTCAGTCTTCGTTCACACAGGGGGTAGCCGAAGAAGAACCGGAGCTAGCCAAGTATGTGGCTGCCCACACTGATGTCCCCTCCGCCGATGATGTAATCCCCCTAGAAAAGATACCTTACTTCATCAATAAAGGGTTATCTTTGAACTACACCGAGCTCAATAAGCTATGTACAATATATGCTATGGAAAATGGTATAGGCACTCACCTACACACACAAGTGACAAATGTGTACACCGCGACCCGGCTTACTCCAGTAGAAGACGCTTACCGAATAATCGAAGGAGGAGATCATCCGATCATCTTCGGCCGGACGAACAACCCGCATCCCCTCACCATAGAAGAAGCCGACCTTGGGTCAGATGCCGGGAGACTGCCTCTGTATCTCTATAGCCCTCAATCCAAATATCTCATGCAGAAATAGGGGTATGATCTGGAGACGACGCCAGGATTGAACTACGGCACTGGGCGACGATTACCTTTGAAGCCACCGGTCCCGGCTGGCAAACCACGGAACTACTATAACAAAAACTCTATGCGGGTTAGGGTATGTAATGCCTACTACGACCCCTGAGAGTTCAGATGAAGAATGTGACTGGCAGTCACATTCAACCGGGTCACCAACTTCTGACTCAGATACCAGCATCAGAGATGTGTTCAGACAGGTCTTATCAGTCAACATGGTATTCGCCGACGCTTACGAAGAAGATGAAGACATCCCCGAGATCATCGAGCTAGAGCCACGGGCCCAGCAATTGGATGCACAATGGGAAAAGCGGTTCGAACTGAGAGAACCTCCTTCTGAAGATGAGGTTATACAAATTGACCTCGGCAGCGAATCTTCTCCAAAACCAATTTTCATTAGTAAAAGCCTAACAGACGAAGAGCGGGAGTCGCTGCTAGAACTTGTTAGAGAGTACATTGATGTGTTCGCCTGGAGCTATGAAGACATGCCAGGGTTAAATCCCGATATCACTCTTCACAAACTCAACATTCGACCAGACGCAAAGCCAGTCAAGCAACAACAGCGACGCTTCCGTCCAGGCATCATGGATGCGATCGAAGCCGAAGTCAACAAACTGATAGCCAGCGGCTTCATTCGTGAGGAGCAACATCCCGATTGGGTTGCCAATATAGTTCCCGTTCTCAAGAAGAATGGGAAGATTCGAATCTGCATCGACTTTCGCAACCTGAATGAGGCGTGCACCAAAGATGAATTCCCCCTTCCTACCACAGACATCATGATCGACAATACCTGCGGCTTCAAACGTGTGTCATTCATGGATGGCTTCTCGGGGTACAACCAAATCAAAATGTCTCCTGATGACGAAAAGCATACATTATTCCGAACACCAATTGGCACGTACTGCTACACAGTCATGCCTTTCGGTCTGAAGAATGCCGGTGCCACATATCAAAGAGCCATGAGCATCATCTTCAGAGACTACTTACGCAAGACAGTGGAGTGCTACCTTGACGATATAGCCGTTAAAAGCCGCTGCAAAGGAGACCATCTGCAGGATCTAAGGACGGTATTCGACCTAATGCGAGCGCACAATTTGAAAATGAACCCTACGAAGTCCTTTCTGGGCGTATCCAGCGAGAAGTTCTTGGGCTTCATCATCACTGCACAGGGTATCCATGTAGACCCTGAGAAGACAAAAGCAATCATGGAGATGGGTCCCCCAAAAAATCTCCGCGAACTCAGAGGCCTTCAAGGGAGGCTAGCTTACATCAGAAGGTTCATTTCCAACCTCTCCGGGCGATGTCGACCGTTCACGCACCTCATGAAGAAAGGAGTCTCATTCGTATGGGACGAAGAATGCCAGCATGCTTTCGACAGCATCAAAGAATATTTGTCAAATCCTCCAGTTTTGGTGGCCCCGGTTCCTGGAAAACCATTCCTGCTCTATGTACGAGCAATGGAACACTCCCTTGGGGCTCTGCTGGCACAGAACAACGACGCAGGCCATAAACAAGCCATATATTACCTCAGCCGAATGATGATTGGGCCAGAACACCGATACACCGCTGTGGAGAAGGAATGCCTCGCCCTGGTGTTCGCCATTCAGAAAATGCTGCACTATGTTACCGGACAAACGATACATGTGATCTCATGAGTCAACCCTCTCAGAGTCCTCATGACCAAACCAGGGGCACTCAGCTCTCGACTTGCTACATGGGCAATATTGCTGTCCCCTTATCATATGATCTTTGTCCCACAAAAGGTAGTCAAAGGTCAAGCCCTGGTGGACTTTTTAGCAGCCCACCCAGGCTCGGAGTCCTCCAGAATATATGAAGAGATCCCAGACGAGGTCGCCGACTCGCATGCAACCTCTCACGAGGCTATATGGTGAATGTTCTTTGACGGTGCTTCAAGGACCGGACCTAAAGGCAATATAGTCGTCGGAGTCGGGGTAGTGCTGATCTTCCCTTCCGGATTTGTGATTAACCGCGCTTATTCCCTCACCGAGCCCTGCTCTAACAATGTGGCCGAGTACAACGCTCTGGTCATTGGCCTCCAACTTGCGAGAGAGCTGGGGGTAGAATACCTTGAAGCATACGGCGATTCCCAACTAATCGTCAATCAGATTCGGGGGTCGTACGAAGTCCGCCACGAAGACATGATCCCTTATCACCAAATAGCGATCGATATCATCTCGTCATTTGAGGGGTTCTTCATCGAGCACGTCCCCAGACTCCGAAATATTGAAGCCGATGCCCTAGCCGGTCTGGCCGCATCCCTAGCAGTCCCAAATTATGATCGCCAATCAGTGGATGTGATAGGCTACGAACTAGTCTGTCCCAAGAACAATGTACAATTCGTAGCGAGCTATTCTGTCCAGACGATCGATGAGGCCCCAGATTGGAGACAACCATTCATCGACTTCGTCGTCTACGACATCCTGCCCGAGAACCCAAAGGAAGCCACTTCCATCAGACGACGTTCTCTCAGATTCTTCTACGATACAGAGACAAAAATGCTGTATCGCCGCTCCTACGATGGATTACTGCTTCGGTGTCTGTCAAATGCAGAAGCCAAAGAAGCCGTACGAGAAGCTCACAACGGTGTCTGTGGGGCCCACCAGCCCGGCCAAAAACTGCAAGACCGCCTTCGCCGAATGGGCTACTATTGGCCCACAATGGTGGCAGATACGATAGATTATGCTAGAAAATGTAAAGCCTGCCAAGTCTACGCAGACTTCATTCACCAACCATCCGAATTTCTACATCCGACAGTGGCATCCTGGCCATTCGAAGCATGGGGAATGGATATCATTGGTCCAATCACCCCACCTTTCTCTAGAGGACATCGCTTCATACTTGCGATCACTGATTACTTCTCCAAATGGACGGAAGCTGTCCCACACGCAGAAGTTAAGACTTCAAACGTGATCAGCTTCCTTAAGCATCACGTCATCTACCGCTTTGGACTGCCCCAAGGATCATCCATGATAGTGGTCCGCAGTTTGCAAGCCACGTATTCTATCGGTTTTACGATAAACACCGTATTCAGAATATCGCTTCGACGCCGTACAACCCGACAGCAAACGGGTTAGCAGAGACGTTCAATAAAACAATCATCAAACTCCTCAAAAAGTTTGTCTCCTCCAACAAACGCGATTGGAATGTGAAACTCGACGAATGCTTATGGTCTTATCGTACCACAGTTCGAACAGCAACCGGGAATACGCCATTCTTCCTAGTGTACGGGAGTGAGGCAGTTCTCCCATTAGAGACTCAAATACCCTCACTCCGCGTCGTCCTCACTTATCAATTAACGACGGATGACAACTACCGACGCCGACTGCAAGAGTTAGAGGCCTTAGATGAAAAGCGCCTCCTAGCTCAGCAAATGATCGAGCTGTACCAAGCACGTATCTCAGGAGCCTTCAACAAGAAGGTAAAAATCAGAACATTCCAAGTGGACGATCTTGTTCTGGCAGTCCGGAGGCCAATGGTTATAACTCTCAATACCGCCGGCAAGTTCCAGCCAAAATGGGAAGGCCCATTATCATAGAGACAGTATTCTCCAACGGTGCTTACCGCCTCGCTAAACAAAATAGAGACTTGCTCAGGTTGCCCGTCAACGGCAAGTTCCTGAAGAAATACAATGTCTAAACAACATCCCAGATTATTGAGTCACGTACCCACTGGTACCTCTGAACTCACCACCATAATTTTCTAGATTATTGAGTCACGTACCCGCTGGTACCACTGAACTCACCCCATAATTTTCTAGATTTTTGAGTCATGTATTCGCTGATACCACTGAACTCACCCTCATAGTTTGTCAGATTTTCGAGTCATGTACCCGCTGGTACCGCTGAACTCACGCTCACCATTCTCCAGATTCTCGAGTCATGTACCCGATGGTGCCTCTGAACTCACATCCCGGTCACTCTTTCAGATAGAAAGTTATGTATGATCATACCTCTGAACTTTCTTCCTGGGGGAGATCCTCCCCCATGATCCAATACCCGTACTTTCAGTACACAAAAAAGGGTAATCGATCCACAAATTTCCAAAATGGCCATGTCCTCATTACCTCTGAGCCGTTCCACTTCCGCCAAAAATAAATCACCCCTTACATAGAACTTCCATGTCCTCATTACCTCTGAGTCATTCTATGTGCCCTCCTTCATTGAGCCCACTCTTGTCATGTCCTCATTACCTCTGAATGGGAAGACTCCGTCGAATAAACCTTCATACTTGCCATGTCCTCATTACCTCTGAGTAAGTATGATGATCCCCTTTCGACCTATTATCTGTACCCACAACCGGAGTATGCCAAGGGTAATGGGTCCACAAATGTCCTCTGTTGACCACAAATGTCCTCTGTTGACCACCAATATCCTCCGTCGAGTTCGCTCCTACCATGTCCTCATTACCTCTGAGTAGGAAGACTCTACGTTTAAAAAAACTTTCCTACTTGCCATGTCTTCATTACCTCTGAGCAAGTATGTCGGTTCCCCTTCATCCTATTATCCGTATCCTAAACCAGGATACGCCAAGGATAATAGGCCCACAAATATCCTCAGCTAAGTTTCTTAACACAAGCCTACCATCTCATCATGCCCCAGGAGCCCAGCTGCTCTACGGCATTCCTTTTCCCAATACCAAGAGTACCCATGACCACTTTGCCATGGCTGGTTCAGGTATCCTGACCAAAACTTGTTATCTGTACCTAAAACCAAGGTATGCCATGGGTAACAGGTCTACAAATATATCCCCTATACTGGGGAGAACATCACCACAATATCACAGGTACAGCAAGCAATACAAATGAAGGGCAGAATTGAAAATACTCTTTATTTGAAGGAAGAAAAAAGCATTACATATCGCGGGATCATGTCCCCTTCAGAAAGAGAGAAAACAGAAACAAAACAAGAAGAAAAGGCCGACTACATTTCAGCATTACTCAATTCTTGGAGGCGGTCTCTTACTGAGGTGGTCCCCCGTTCAATCCGTTGCCGAGCGCGACGCTCGGCCTCCTGGAGTAAATGCTCCTCATTGTCCAAGCCCAAGAGCGCATGACAGTCATCTTCCAATTTCTTCAAGGCAGTCTTCAGGTCAGTCGAAGCTTGAGTAACCCTGTCAGCCTCCTGAACAATTAGTCCCCTGTCATTGCGGGTAGTCTCGAGTTCAGACTCCAAGAAAGTCAACTTCTTCTGAAGCGCAAGGAGCTGCTCCCGTGTCTCAGTAATCTCACGAGAAATAGATTCCTTCCGAGCCGTGACATTTTCATTCGCTGAAACGAATTTGAGGCAATTAAAGACCCGCACACGTAGCGAAAAGCTATACAGCTGAACAGTCTCCTGCGGCTGAGTCACCTATGCGGCTGAACAATCCATGCGGCCAGGACTTCTATGCGGTCAACATTTCATATGCGGCTAGAAGAAAACAGCCATGCTTCTTATTCAAAGTATTTCAATTTTACAAATTGAAAACTTTGAAGGGGGTCTTGTAGAAGCATTGAAAATACTAAAGAAAATGACTCATGCGGCCAGGAAAGATCCATGCAGCTCAGAAAACTCATGCGGCTCAGGGAGTCATGCGGCATAAGGAGCTATGCGGCCCGAGGCATTCCATGCTGCTCAGAAGACACGTGGCCTGACAGTGCTCCCCTCTGACCCATGCTGCATTAATTGCTTTGACGGCTGACCCCTCTGAAAAGTTGACAGCCCTGACACAAAAGCAAGTAATTATGACTCTGTCATAATGATGAATCTCTAGGGAAGAGAAAAGAGATCTCTGACACAAATCCCCCGAGAGCCATAAAAATGCCACGTGGGCGTTCGTATGCGGCTCACTTCCCATACGGTTCAGAATGAATCCTATGCGGATCAGGTCAAGAAAGTCTCATGCGGCTCGAGCAAAGAACTTCTCATACGGTTCCGAGTGAATCTGTCTTATGCGGTTCAGGCCAAGAAAGCCTCATGCGGCTCGAGCGAGGACTTCTCATGCGGTTCAAGAGGATCATGTCCATGCGGCTCGGGCGGATATGTACCTATGCAGCCCACAAGGATTACTTCCCTGTGGTTCGAGGGCTCAAGTGAGGGCCACTGCCCAGGCAGCCCTGACACGTGGGCTTAACTATATGCGGCTCAAATTCATATGCGGCTCACTCGTCATACGGTCCAGATCCCCCAGCAGCTCCTCGGACACGTGTCCTAAACCGATTAATTCCTCAGATTTGCTGCCATTAAAGATTGGGTCAAATCCCAATAATCTGGGACATGTGGCAGAAGAATAGGTCTAATTTATTCGCAGATATCAGAAGATCATTATAAGGAAGATTTATTCCAATCATCATTAATTGCTAATAGGATTTGGTGTAATCTACACCAAAGGGCTCGAATTCGTCACAATCAGAAACGAACGGCCTGGATTGACCAATCCCCAGGCCGCCGCCATCTCCAAGAGCTAATCATTGACAACCCTAATGATCACATCCCACTATTATAAATAGCAAGGTGCCATTCCCTTGTAGAAGGACAATATCAGAAAGAAATACGTATATATAGAGAGACTTCCCCCCATAGACAGAAAAAGAATACACACAGAGAGAGAGAAGCCAGAAGAGCAACAGAGGAGCAAGAAGAGCATTTCTTCATCAACGCCAACCATCTTTTCACAAGGGGCCAAGGCTGCATACCGATCGTCCAAGGAGTAAGGCAGGGTTGCCGTCGCCTTTCCGAGCCTCTATCGTCACCCCCCAGAATCTAAAATAAACAATTGTACTTAGACTGTTGTACCTAGGTTTTCGTCCCTAGGCTTTCTTTGTACAAGCGAGTTTGTAACGTGAAGTAAAAGTCCGGTCCTCCGATAATTGTTCTGTTCTTTTATATTTCATGGCAAAGAAATGTGATGCACCAGAATCAAATAAAGCTGAAGCTGAAAAGGAGTTGACGAGAATAGTACCTGCCACTACCTCTCCTGGTGCCAATCCTTCCTCTGCGGTCATCACCATAGCCTGACCATGCCCTCGGGGTGCTGGTCCCCTCTGCTGAAATCCTTGCTGCCTATTCTGACTCTAGGCCTGGGCTTGAACATGCTGCTAGGGGTTCTGCTGCTGGAATACTTGAGACTGAGGCGGCAAGGGCCTCGGCAATGGATACTACTGCTGGACCGGAGCTGGTCCTCTCACCGAAGAGCTAGAAAGGTTGGACGATGATGAACTACCCCTATTCGGGCAAGATCCAACCCTATGGTCTGCTGTTCCACAAGCCAGACATAATCCCTGTGCCCTGTGACACTCTGCCACTACATGGCCTAGCTTTCCACAATGAGAACATCCCACTGCGGAAGACTGCTTCTGCTTCTGCTGCTGAGGGTACGTCGGGGTTGAATGTTGAACCAACGTTACTGAGGCCGACCGCCTCGGAGCTCCAATAGGCAAAGCCCTGGCTACCGGGGCTGGTACTGATGACTGATTCATCTGGCCGTGGGATCTCTTTCGACCTCCGGCCCTATCTACAATCCTCTGGGAGGTATACTCATGCCTCCTAGCTGCTCTCAAGACTGCGTCAAAATTCTGATGCTCAAACTGCTCGATTGCCAACAAAATCTCCAGGTGAAGCCCCTGCTGAAATCGCTGGGCTCTATCATACTTGGTTTCCACCAAGGCGGGAGCAAACCGACTGAGTCTCGAAAACTCGGCCGCATATCCATCGACCGTCCTGTCCATCTGCTTCAGATTGGTGAACCTCGTATGTAGATCGTACCGAGCTACAGCATCAAAGTACTTGGTTTGGAATCTCTCTCTGAATACTGCCCAAGCAATGGGTGCCACTAATCCAACGGCCTGAGTCGCCCACCAGCTGTGGGCAAGATCTAGCAACTGCAGGCGAACCACGGCTACATTCTCGTTCTCTGGGGTCCTGGCTGCTTCTAGAATCACCTCGATGTCCTGAAGCCAGGCATCTGCAGCGATAGCATCTTCACTACCGTCAAAGAAGGGAGGGTTCAAGCGCTTGAAGCTGTTGGCCGCGCTGTTACCCTGATGACCTACTCTGGTCAAAGCATCTGTCACTGCCTGGTGCAAGGCATCTCCACGACGATCTTGGGAAGCTATCAAGGTCCTGACGAGTCCTACCAAAGTGCCATCATCAGGCTCGACAGGCTGAACTGGCTGAACTGGTGGCTCTCCATCAGAAGGCACGACTCTGGAGGCTACTCCGGAATGCTGGGCTTTATCTCCGGGTTGCTGCTGATCCGCGAGAAGTGCTCCGCCTTGCTGACCGGCAGGTCCAGGAACAATGCCGCTGAAGAAGATGACATGGGGAACAATAAGGAAGGACCATGACAGATCAACGATACAAGCATATGATCAGGACAAGAATCCAGGGATTAAGAAGATACGAGCAGAGATCAAGGGCGAATACTGATTGAGACATCTATTCGATAAACCCTCACATATCTTGATTTATAAGACCTGCATGGGCCACCACTTAAACCATGTCACGTCCCAGAACCAGAATACTGGAGAGCGGGGGCAGACATAGCCAGCTACGTATATTGAAGTGCAACCCACCTCGCTATACGGTCACGGCTGTCTAGATATATGAGGGTTTACTACAAGCCAACAGTCTCCTAAGGTCATAAACAAGCCTAGTGTCTCAATCACAAGCAAGTAAGTAAATGTTACAAGATGTATGATCATCAAATATACAATAGTAAGGCGTCCCCAAATATTATATATTCAGCTGATCATGAAGCTAGTCGTTACAAAATGTTAGGACTAGCAAGAGTTTAGTCATACATGATCATCCCTAGGATCTGTTAATCATGTTACAGCCCGTAGGCAGACAGTAAGTAAATACAATCGAGCTAAACAGGTGCTCGTCGGCTAAACGCCTCAAAAGAATATTTTTACAATAGAGTGGGAGAGCCAAAAAAATAACCCACTGGTTGCCCTGGTTACGTCTGGTGTTCACCATCGGGCTGAAAAATCGGTAGATCCTCTGGAGCTGCTCCGAAATTTGGCCATACAAAACCAGCTGGATCAGATCCCAGAAAGAGCAAGTGCCACAAAAGAAGCTTCACTTAGGAACTAAAACCAGCAATTAGCACAATAGTATAAATAAGTAAGAACAGGAAATAAGAAATACATCAGGATGATATACGACAAGATAACCATGGAACTATTCAGATAACAAGGTTACAACCCATAAACCAAACAAGGACCGGGGTTGTAACCCTTCGTCTGAACAGAACTTGAAATTCTCACCATTTATCGATAAAATAAATACAGGCATTCAGGTCATGCAGTGATCTGTAACAGAATCAGGACAAGACTAGACTGGTTAGACTCCATCCAATCATTTCACGGCCAAGCAAGAATTACGGCTTGATACTTTATCTAACTAGGGTTATCACAAGCCTAGTTACTAGCAAGATGCATTGAGAATCATCCACAGCCACAGGCCCTGCAGTCCATCCAGGTTACCCGGGTTAAAAGATTTAGAGTTGAATTCAGGTGGGTACATCGTCCAGGAAACGAATGTACCCTTAGGTAACTTGAAGGGTGCAACACATGACAGTGTGCTGGAAATGTGCCCTACTCGACGGCAGGCTACAGATCCCAAGGCGTGCCCAGGTCATGTGATTGTCTGTAGCTGGGAGATCTCTTTATGACTAATGTATTAATCTAGTTATTAGCCTTAGTCCATTTTAACAGGTACTCCTGACCGTGGTACCCAGAAGTCCCCTCCTAGACATGATGCAAGACAGGACTGGATTATTTATACAAGCACAATCGCCCACGGTGTCCAGGATTAATTATACAGGTCATGTCATGTTAGGTAGCCGTCGTAACAGCTTATCAAGATATATCATGTCAGGTTACTATGTCAAGTTTACTGGTCAAGAGTGCGCCACGACGGGCCATTATCAGGTCATATCTGGTTTACTTGTCACACCATGTCATATACAATTGTTATCTCAATCATATCAATGAAGTCGTGATTTATCAAGTTCAGGACAAAAGGCGTAAGGATATAAAATGAGCATAAAAATATACAATAGGGGTTCTAAGGCATGGGCAAATAATAATAAGATAACAGTACAGAGCTATAAGAGTGTCATACGGTTCTGAAATATGGGACCAGGAATAATCTCATGCGGCTGGGAGGAGAACAGCCCATGCGGCAGGATAGGGTCAGGCGAATGCGGCTGATAAAGGAAAGCCTATGCGGCTAAGGATATCAGTCCTCATGCGGCCAACGGGATAAGAGGGCGCATACAACCATGCGGCTGAGATGAATTGGGTTCATGCGGTTGAGAGAAAGGCAAGCTCATGCAGCAGGAGGAGAACAGTCCATGCGGCTACAGAAAGAGGGAAGCGCATGCGGCTGAAGCAACAATACATGCGGCTGAGACAGGAGCGAAGCCAGGCGCTTATGCGGTTAGCGGGGTCATGCGCCTATGCGGCTATAAGTAGACCAAGTTCATGCGGCTCGGGAAGTTCTCATGCGGCTGGATCAAGTAAAGTCCCATGCTGCTGGGAGAAGCGGGAAAAGAGGGCACATGAGACTAAGTCAGAGCATTCATGCGACTGGAAGGAGCGGGGTCCTCATGCGGCCAGGGAGGGCACATGCGGCTAAACAGGTAACGTCTCATGCGGCTTAAGAAGTGCAGAGTATATACGGCTGGATGAATTCGGTTCTCATGCGGCTCAAAGTACATACAGCCATGCGGCTGAAGAGAACACTTGTCGCATGAATTATTCATGCGGTCAAGTCAGCACAGTTCATCTTCTCCAAAATTTCAGAGAAGAAAAATACCATGAGAGCCAAATTCTCAAGCTTCATAACTCCATCATCCGGAGCCCAAATCCGAACTTCCATAGGTCAAAATGGGACAGAACAAGATTCTCTACAATATGGAACCCTCAGAACTTAGAAAGAACAAGATTAAGCAGATCAAAACCCAAGAAATCCGAAAATAAAATAAACTTAGATCTACATGAATCTAGCCATGGAAAGTGGAAATGCCAAGTACTAAAGTAAGTTAAAATGCTGTAAGGAAGAGAATGAAGCAATAAAATTTGAGTTCCTCCATGAAGCAAGTTGCACTTGCCTAGACCTCTCTCTCCTCTCTCTGGTAGGGAAGGAGTAAATTGAAGAAGAAAAAGAGGTTAATGAAGAGAGAGAAAGAAGAATGGGGTTAATATATGGTAGTGGTGGTGGTAGGTAGGGGGTTCACCCTTGGTTCATAATGAACCAATAGCAATCCCCAACCGAACCAAGCCCACCCGAACCAGGAATAAACCAAGCCATGAAGGAAGCTAAGCAAGAAATCATGCAATACAAGATAAAATACGTACACGTATCCCAAAAATACGTAATACGGACAACAGGTATTACAGATAAGCCGTATCGTATTACTAGGATACTATTGTACAACCCAAGCCGGTCATAAGCATTACATACTCAAAATTACATTGTTTTCAATTGTGGAAAATTGCTGGAAAATATGGTTCAAGTATTTCAACTGTTTAAACTGCAAATTTCTAATTATTAGTTAAATTGTTAAATTTTCATAATTGTACTTTGCTCCTTTCCTGACTGGATCCCCCACCCCCAATAGGTTCTTTTGATGAAGTTGAGCTATTGATAAGTAGCTACTACGACCCGGTGCTTTATCCAGCAGTGCTGCCAGAGTCCCAATTGGAGGACGATGATATTGTGGCTGATGAGCCTACTCTCTAGAGGATGTTTTATCTTTTAGTTTTTATTTTAAGTAAAAGACAGTTTAACTTAGTTTTTATTTCAGCTGTATTTTGTTGGACAAAGTTTATTTTAAAAAATTCAAAATTCAGATGTTGTGACAAAATAGATTATGTTGTTGTGATTACCTGCATTTGGATACAGCTTACTGTCATCGTCTCACAATGGTGCAGGCTGGGCATGATCCGATTCGACCCAACAATTTAGGATCGGGTCGTGACAGCATCTGCAAATATAAATCGTCACAGTTCCATCCGAAGACTGTGGTTTACCTGTTTGGATTCTCATAAGAACTAGCGACTATCCTTCCCCAATATTTCACACATTGTTCTAGTAATGTCCATGGCTCGTCCAGCTTTGTAACTGCTTGAGTCTCTAAAACCCTAGTCATAACAGTTACGATCATATACCGTCACACGACTTTAGAGATGGCCAGTCCATAAGTCGTGCTCCTAGCAAAATATCTCAAACCGTATAGTGTGAGTGTCATGGCCCAAGGAGATATAAGGATATCCCCCAACAAGAAGGTAGTCCGCTAAAACTAAGTTAACATGCATATAGTAAAGTAAAACGACTAATAGAGTCGCTTGTACCCAAGTGTGTCTTGGACGCGTAGTTTATAACAAAAAAATAAAAAATATGAAACAAAGTAAATAATGCAGAAAATAAATAATATGACAGTAAATTAGCAAGGTATACTTGCCTGGTGAGTCGCCTGGTGTGCTGCTATGCTCAATGTGGCACAAAATGGCTTCGGTGATACAACTGCACAAAGGGGCCTCCGATGATGGCACAGACTGTTCCATCGGGTTCAGAACGGTCAGATCGGTTAAGGGTTGACATGAGGTTGTACAGGATTTCAGAAGAGGATAGAGAATATGTTTGGTCATGATCAAAAAACGGATAGTCGATGAGATTTGGAGGAGAAATACTTATATTATTTAGTAAAATATTTACACTATTTAAAATATCGCTTTTAGATAAATACTTTGAAGACTATAATATGTTTTGAAATCCTAATAAATTGTTTTAGGGCTAACACTCATAATAAAAATTTAGGTAAAATATATAAAAATATGGTCTAAAAATACTACAATAATATATGTAACGCCAAATCCTAAATTTGAAATTTCAATGTTATAGTTTTGCTACCAAAATAATTTAGGAATATTTACTATATACAAAAAAATAACAACGAAAATTTTAATGTATCTTTTGCCTTCAGCAACCAAAAAATAATAAATAATAAAAATAAAGCAGGAATAATAATAATGACAACAACCTATCAGTAAATAGAGTAATCTATATATTTTTACAAAAATCAATTTACTAATGTACTTACATAATACATACCTACATACATACTAATATCTTTAATAATAATTATAGTAATAGTAATACTTATAACAATTATAAATATCAAACAACAACAGAATAAAAAAAATAATAATAATAATAATAACAATAATAATAATAATAATAATGTTTATAAAGGAAAACAAAAGATTATTAAAACAAACAAACAAAAAAACAACAAAACAACAAAACCATTAATAAATTAAAAACATATCAGTGTTGTCTTCTTTAAAGAATGAAAGAGAAAGAGAAAAAAAACAAAAACAAAAAGAATCAAAGAACCCAACATAAGGAGAGAGGGGGTCGAAGAGAACGAGAGGAGAGGGAGTGAGAGAAAGGAAGGGGATCGGGAGGCGCATGGTCAGGGAAGTTACCGGGCTGTGCGGGGCCGGCTCGGCGGATGGGGTGGTTGAGTCGCGCACACACCGGAGCAGTCGTGGTGCGGCTCGGGGTGGCCTCGGTGGAGGCGCTAGGATGCGGAGGAGGATGAGGCGGCGGAGGCTGCGGTGCTCCGGCGCTGCAGGAGAAGGATTCGGTCACCGACTCGCCACGACGGAGGATCGGCGGATGGCCGGGGGCTGCAAGGGCAGAGCGGCCATCGGAGAGGTTACGCACGGCGGAGGCGTCGGACAAGTGAGGGTTTCGAGCTTTTTTTTTTTGGGTTTCTGTTTGGCTGGGTGGCATCGGCCGGCGATGGTCGAGGTGGTGTTGATGGGTAGCGGTGGTGATGGTAGGGTTGTGATGGTGATGGGTTGGCTGTGGTTGAGGTGGCAATTGTCGTAATTTTTGGGTTTCGGTCGGTGAAACGATGATGCCGGTGGTGGTGTGGGCCGCCCGGGGTGAGGGTGTGCTGGTGGTGGTGTGTTTGTGGTAGTCGGGGCGGATCGGGTGGCCGAGGGGAGTCGGGCTGGTCGAGGTTGTCGGGATTGTTGGTAGCGGTGATGGCGATGATGGTGACTGGGTTCGATCGGCTTGGTTGGGTCGGCCGTGAAGGAGCCGGATGGGTGGCAGTGGCTAGACGTGGTGTGGTCGGGTTGTAGTTGACAAAGGGGTCGGCCAGGGGATTGGGGATAGGAATTCGATTTTGTCGGGACGTATCCGACACGGAAAAATAAATATAAATATAAGAATAGTGGAATAAGAGATTCACCCGGGTCAGACCCGAGGCAGTCACGGAAAACACGGAGAAGTGTTGAAGTGTTGGACACAGACACGAAGCACGCACGTCATGGAGAAATATTTGTGGAGAAATTTGTGAATGGTAGCAATTTATGGATGTGTACCTGCCTTTCTTAGGATGTGGGAATTCCCAGTTGGATAAGGATTGTACCCAAACTAATTATTTAAATCAAATTTGGATTCAATCTATATTAAATTTAAATTGTAGACAATATCCAAAAATATCTAAATCTTTATTCAAAAATTTTAATAAGCTTTATTTAATAAATTTCTCATCCGATTTAAAAATAACTAGTTTAAAAATTAACTTTTTAATATTCAAAAATACGCTATAATATTAATTTCAAAAATTCAAGTTAAATATTTCATATTAATAGAAAAAAACTTCACAATGCCTTTTTAATAAATAGGTTAAATAACATTTAGGTAACTATACATACTAGTATTTATATTTACTAAAAGAGAAAAATATCGTTATTATTTATAACTATATAAATGAAGGCCTTTTTATAATTAAAATAATAACTTGAAATTTTTGATACGATGGCAAGAAAAATTATTATATATATTATTTTGAACTATAAAATTTAGAAAAACGTTTTTCTAAAATATGTACGCTCGCACATATTCGCTCTCATCGAACAATTATGAAATACGACATTTCGTGTACAACGTACAATACGACTACGCGACGTACAATTACAAAAATTTAAATTAGTACCAAATTTATATAAAAATATAGTAGAAATTTAGGGGTTTTACATCCTACCCAACTTAAAAGAATTTTGTCCTCGAAATTAAGGATTCGCAGGGGGGTGAGAAGGCACAAAACAATTCACAATGTTCAACGAAAGATGTATTAGGAAATCTCGATTTCAATAACGACAAAAATAATCGTGGGTTAACACAAGAAGGAAAATAAGTGGGGTTTAAAGATAGAATATGCAATAAAGGTTAGAGAGAATGGATTAAATACCTACAAGGTATGATTTGAGAGTAGGTTGAGGGTTATAGGTGATAGGGTAGCTAGAGGAATTTCTAGTACCACGCCTCCGTCCTTCTAAAATAAGTAGAGGCGAAAGCAATAAAGAGTTCAATGACGATTTTATCGAATACGAATACGTTGTTGGCCCAATGATTGTATCATATTTTTGAATATGGTTAATCTGTTAAGTTTAGCATTTTATTATCACTATTCTTCATACTATCACTATAGCATTTTTACTTATACTTATACCTTTGGTGATATGTGCTTATTATTTTACTTATTAGTGATATGAGTTTTTATTATATATATCTTAAATTTAATTGAGTTACCAAAATCAAAAGTATGTTTTGATTATGGTTATTCAATTAAGTTTAACATTATGATATCACTAATATTTATGCTATCACTATAGCTCTTATACTTAAAATTAGCATTGTCCTACTGTGCTTTATCTTATCATATTTTGCTACATGTATATTGCTTTGTTCGTCTAACATGTACATGCAGAAAAGCAATAAGCAAGATCAATGTCGACATATGCAATAAAAAAATCATGGTGGACCAAAGACGACGGATCCCACAAGATTTCTCTGAACCACCCGACGACATCTCCGGAGCCATGCACTCGGGGGTTCCGCTGCCCGATCAGCGGACGGGGGTCGAGGGGGCAGCGCCCCTCGTCGAGGGTTCGAAGGCGAAGCCCCTAAAATATATTCAGTTTTCACAAACTAGATATCTTTGTACAGTTGACGTCAAGAAAGAAGCCAAAGAAAGAAACCATGCCATGCTATCATCATTTCAAGACTCTTAAGAAGCCTGCACCTGATATAGTATATCTGGAGTCTGTAATGAGTCTTAGGAATAATTGTAAACACAAGAAATGGATGACAAAATCGAAAGCTAGGGTAGAAATTAGCCAAGGATCATTTTTGGATGAAAATCGGCATAACGACGGTATACCGGTCTATACCGACGGTATACCGATTTTGTTCACTTAAAGTTTCTGTCTACAAAATTGACATACCGACGAAATACCGATCTATACCTACGGTATACCGATTCAGTAACGTTAGAAATCCAACGGTCGAATTTCGAGCATTTAATGATCCCAACGGCTATATTTCTAGCCGTTGCATTCCAGACCGGTATACCGCCGGTATGTCGGTTCGTACCGACGGTATACCGATCGCTGACTGAAAATTTGCCTTTGAGCTCTTTTCAATGCTTTGGTTATAAATAGCCTTGAACCCCTTCATTCAAGGTTCATGCTTTGAGCCTAAAAATTTCTAAACCACCAAAGCCTATCCTCAAACAACTCTACAAAGCTTTTATTTTGCCATCCACAAATTGTGTTAGAGTTATTGAGTTGAAAAGTAAGATCTTCATCGTGTTGTATAAGTAGATCAAAACCTTCACAATAAAAGGTTGAAGTTGGAGAGTCTTCGTATCCAAACTCTCGATTGAAGTTGGAGAGTCTTCGTATCCAAACTCTCGGTTAAAGTTGGAGAGACCTTCGGACTAAAGCTCTCGTGTAAGAAGTTGGCAAGTTCTTCGGATCCAAACTCGTGTGTAACTATTTACTCAAATAGTGGATTAAAGTCGGAGAGAGTTCCGGGACTGGAGTGCCCCTTGGGAGGATACCAGGATATATCGTGTGTCGGTATTGTTATTGTTTCTTCTCTTGCACTTATATTTTCAAATTGCCCATTAGCTTGTACTAAGTGCTTGATTAGTTAGCTTGACCCTATTCAGCCCCCTCTAGGGTTCCTACATACGTGATTCAAAGGCGACCGTATAATTTCAAAAGAATTTTCAAGGCAGTCGTAGATGGGATTCTAGGGCCAAGTTTAATTATGTCTCATCCACGTAGAATAATAGGTAAAAGCGAACCAAAGTGCACTAGGTTGATCAGACCATCATGTACCGGTTCTAATTACACGATATGTTAGTGGGAGCTCTTCCAATAACATAGGTCATGAACAAGCTTGATAAAGGGTGAGCTTGCAAAACTAGGCTATATTTGTGGCGTTAGTCAAGTTAGTCAAAATATACGTATGCTAGATAACGAAGAAAGGAAATACAAACAGTCTAAGTTCCTTAATAGGTCATAAAGTCAATGGAAATACTAGACTGTGAGGCATTCTACCCAACTTAAAAGAGTTATGCTAGTAGTGTGATGGGGCAATGGGTGAAGCATTCAAGATAAACCACAAGTTAAGTATTCAAGGAATTAAATGGATCACAAGCACTCGTTGGGTCGAAAGAATTGAGTCGAGGTTGAGTAAGTCAAGATTGAGATATAATCACATGCTTGGTAGATGACTAACTATACTTGAATATATACAACTATCATGGCACGAGTGATATGGCAACCAGTATGGAATACTTAATATCTCATTAGGGCTATCTTGGTTGTCTTCCATTAAAAATTTTTAACTCGAGTTTTCCTCAAAAAGTTTCTTATCCATCAAGACTTTAAATCTTAAATTCCTTAATCATTCTCAAGAAGTGAACCTCAGTATATCACTAATCAAATCTACCATGATTGCTAATATTCAGAATCAAAACTTGTAACTCTAAATGAATTTAGCGATCATAATTTATAAGACACAAATTTGAAATTTTCTCTCAAAGTTAATTTTATATCTTCAAAAATATTTTAAACCATTTTTCCCATCACTTCTAACTTTAAACTTGTAGTCATATTACAATATTTAAAATCCTTTTAACTAATTTTCATATCTCTTCAAGGATCTTCAAGGATGAGTTAATCGTAACTCTATAGCTCAAGACTTTCAAAACTCAAAATCAAATATCAATTTGTTTCCTCATTTGTATATAGATTCTAACTATCTTCTTGTAGTAATAAAATTCCAACAATCTTCTAAGTTTATAATGTTGCTACTATCCCACTTGGAATCAACAAATTCTTCCTACAAGATTATACATCAAGAAGATAAGGTCCTTTGATTCTTAAAGTAAAAATGTCTTTATGACTCCAATATGATCTCTAATGCATACTAATTGCCAATGAAATCTTCCAAGCCATGTGTTTGACATATGAATATATACTAGTGTAGCCATCTTCCTAACGGTTGGTAAGCATGAAATAAGAGGTAAGGTTTATTGTAGGAGAGATCAAGCAGGATGCACGGAAGTCGAACGAGAGTTCAGAGATTTGAATTAAGGAAGGTGATCAAGTAAGTGGATGAGATTTCTAGACTCTAATCCTAGATGCAGGCTCACATCCGTACAGTAACGTAACCGAAGTGATAAACTTAACCTGCATGGGCCACCACAAAAATATGTAACACTCTAGTCCCAAAATACGTAGGACTAAGTACGTAGACATGCCAGCTGTATACATACGAAGTACAGGGGCCTTGTCTGTATACATAAGCTGTAAAATATAGTAAACCACAACTAACTAATCTCATCCACAAAATAAGAGAATAAAAGATATCATATAATAAATTGTTCTAATATAATATGTTGGGTGGAGACACATCCACAACCAACCAAAATAAAAAGAAAGAAGTATATGATATATAAAAGGCTAAGTGGAAGTAGCAAGGAGGAACCAAGTCACGTCATCTTCAAATAAATGGAGAAGACCACGATCCCGACTAGGATACCTACGGAAGACATGAACACACACTTGGAGAATAACCAGGTCCTCAGAGGGACGTAACAAGATACAGGAAGAACAAGCTAACATGAACTGTCAAAATAATAATAATATGTAAGACTCTCCTAGACACCAATATGCAAAAGAGAATGCTGACCATCTATTATGCAATTTAGAGGACTACTTTCATGCGCATGGGTGGGATTTTAGGCTATAAGTACGTAACTGGCATCCAGTCATACGTATCCGTCCGTAACATCGAAAATGTCAAAGGGCATCTGCAAATATAAATTGCCACATTTCCATCCGGAGACTGTGGTTTACCTGTTTGGATTCCCATACGCACTAGCGACTGTCCTCCCCCAATATTTCCTACACTGTTCAAGTCATGTCTATGGCTAGTCCAGTTTTTTAACTGCTTGAGTATCTAAAACACTAGTCATAACAGTTACGATCATCTACTGTCACACGACTTTAGAGATGGCCAGTCCATAAGTCGTGTCCCTAGCAAAATGTCTCAAACCGTATAGTGTGAGTGTCATGGCCCAAGGAGATATAAGGATACCCCCAACAAGAAGGTAGTCCGCTAAAACTAAGTTAACATGCATATAGTAAAGTAAAACGACTAATAGAGTCGCTTGCACCCAAGTGTGGCTTGGACGCACAGTTTATAACAAATATGAAACAAAGTAAATAATATAAAAAATAAATAATATGACAGTAAATTAGCTAGGTATACTTGCCTGGTGAGTCGCCTGGTGTGCTGCGATGCTCAATGTGGCACAAAATGGCTTCGATGATATAACTGCTAAAAGGGGCCTCCGATGATGGCACGGACTGTTCCATCGGGTTCAGAACGGTCAGATTAGTTAAGGGTTGACATGAGGTTGTACAGGATTTCAGAAGAGGATAGAGAATATGTTTGGTCATGATGAAGAAATGGATAGTCGATAAGATTTGGAGGAGGAATACTTATATTATTTAGTAAAATATTTATACTGTTTAAAATATCGATTTTAGATAAATACTTTGAAGAATATAATATGTTTTGAAATCCTAATAAATTATTTTACGGCTAACACTCATAATAAAATTTTGGGTAAAATATATAAAAATATGGTCTAAAAATAGTACAATAATATATGTAAAGCTAAATCCTAAATTTGAAATTTCAATGCTATATTTTTGCTACCAAAATAATTTAGGAATATTTACTATATACAAAAAAATAACAACCAAAATTTTAATGTATCTTTTGCCATTAGCAACCAAAAAATAATAAATAATAAAAATAAAGTAGGAATAATAATATTGACAACAACCTATCAGTAAATAGAGTAATCTATATATTTTTACAAAAATCAATTTACTAATGTACTTACATAATACATACCTACATACATACTAATATCTTTAATAATAATTATAGTAATAGTAATACTTATAATAATTATAAATATAAAACAACAACAGAATAAAACTAATAATATTAATAATAATAATAATAATAATAATAATAATGTTTATAAAGGAAAACAAAAGATTATTAAAACAAACAAACAAAAAAAAACAAAACAACAAAACCATTAATAAATTAAAAACATATCAGTGTTGTCTTCTTTAAAGAATGAAAGAGAAAGAGGAAAAAAAACAAAATGAATCAAACAACCCAACATAAGGAGAGAGGGGGTCGAAGAGAACGGGAGCAGAGGGAGTGAGAGAAAGGAAGGGGATCGGGAGGCGGATGGTCGGGGGAGTTATCGAGCTGTGCGGTGCCGGCTCGACGGATGGGGTGGTTGAGTCGTGCGCACACCGGAGCGGTCGTGGGGCGGTGCGCGGCTTTGGTGGCCTCGGTGGAGGCGCTAGGATGCAGAGAAGGATGAGGCGGCGGAGGCTGCGGTGCTCCGACGCTGCGGGGGAAGGATCCGGTCGTCGATTCGCCAAGGCGGAGGATCGGCGCGCGGCCGGGGGCTGCAAGGGCAGGGTGGCCATCGGAGAGGTCACGCATGGCGGAGGCGCCGGACGAGTGAGGGTTTCGATCTTTTTTTTTTTGGGTTTCTGTTTGGCTGGGTGGCATCGGCTGGCCATAGTCGAGGTGGTGTTGATGGGTGGCGGTGGTGATAGTAGGGTTGTGATGGTGATGGGTTGGCTGTGGTTGAGGTGGCGGTTGTTGTGATTTTTGTGTCTCGGTCGGGAAGACGATGATGCCGGTGGTGGTGTGGGCCGGCCGGGGCGAGGGTGTGCTAGTAGTGGTGTATTTGTGGTAGTCGGCGCGGATCGGGTGGCCGAGGGGAGTCGGGCTGGTCGAGGTTGTCGGGATGGTTGGTGGCGGTGATGGCGATGGTGGTGACTGGGTTCGGTCGGGTCGGCCGTGAAGGAGTCAGATGGGTGGCAGTGGTTGGACGTGGTGTGGTCGGGTTGCAGTTGACAACGGGGTCAGCCAGGGGATTGGGGTTAGGAATTCGATTTTGTCGGGACGTGTCCTACACGGAAAAATAAATCTAAATGTAAGAAGAGTAGAATAAGAGAGCCACCGGGGTCGAACCCGAGGCCGTCATGGTAGTCACGGAGAAGTGTTGAAGTGTTGGACACAGACACGAAGCACGCACTTCATGGAAAAATATTTGTGGAGGAATTTTTGAATTGTAAAAATTTATGGATGAGTATCTGCCTTTTATAGGATGTGGGAATTCCAGTTGGATAAGGATTGTACCCAAATTAATTATTTAAATCAAATTTGGGTTCAATCTATATTAAATTTAAATTGTAGATAATATCCAAAAATATCTAAATCTTTATTCAAAAATTTCAATAAGCTTTATTTAATAAATTTCTCATCCTATTTAAAAATAACTAGTTTAAAAATTAACTTTTTAATATTCAAAAATATGCTATAATATTAATTTCAAAAATTCAAGTTAAATATTTAATATTAATAGAAAAAAAACTTCACAATGCCTTTTTAATAAATAGGTTAAATAACATTTAGGTAACTATACATACTAGTATTTATATCTACTTAAAGAGAAAAATACCGTTATTATTTATAACTATATAAATGAAGTCCTTTTTATAATTAAAATAATAACTTAAAATTTTTGATTCGATGGCAAGAAAAATTATTATATATATTATTTTGAACTATAAAATTTAGAAAAATATTTTTCCAAAATATGTACGCTCGCACATATTCGCACTCGCCGAGCAATTACGAAAATACGACATTTCGCGTACAACGTACAATACGACTACGCGACGTACAATTACAAAAAATTAAATTAGTACCAAATTTATGTAAAAATATAGTAGAAATTTAGGGGTTTTACAATAGCCACAGTGCGCTGAGTGCTCTTGGTGTTGATCATATCCTCGTAGGCTGTCTGGTTGACTTGAATAACCAGGGTCTTTTACGTCTTGCCAATTGACGCGGTATCACATTGAGTTGTCACCTTCTCGTCGGAGGAGAAATTCATCCCCAGCAGAGTCACCATTTTGTTTGCAAAAATAAAAGTTTATTCCAAACTTAAAAAGAATCATACAAAAGTACAGTAAATTCTGGAAAAGTACAACTTTAGGAATCCGATCAGAAGACGATCTCTTTATCCCTTGGACTATGTGAACTTGAAGACTAAAGCCTCTGGAAAAATACAGCAACACTTTTTGCAAGAACTCTTTTTCTCTGATCCTCTGATAATGATCAGAAACTCTATTTATAGAATTATGGAAATAACTATTTTAGCAGTTATTCTGATGTGCATGAGGTTGAACTGTGCGGCTTTGGGTTGCGCCAACCTCAGGTTATGCCAACTTTCATTCAGTTACTCGAACGTATACTAACTGTATTTAGACGCGTGGCATCATATGATTGAAATGCACATGGTCGTGTACAGAGTAGTATACACGTTTTGAGAGATTAGTGGCATGTGCGCCATGTCATCCTGCTTTTAGAACGTTAGTTGCTTCAACTTTGTCAGGTTGCACAAGCTTCAGTTAACGAGTCAAACTGCGCTTGATTAGGTTGCGCCTAGGCGCAACTCAGTGCATAGGCACGTGGCATCATTTGGGTTAAGTGTTAGTCTGCGAAGAAAGTTTTTGATCAGGTTGCGCCTAGGCGCAACATATAGAGTGCACTGAACAGCTGTCATCAATGACAGCAAATCATCTCGAGCGCCACGCTTTACAGGATTCGAAGAGATTTTTTCGTTTAACGTGCTGTCAGTTGTCACTGCTGTCAGTTAGAGATGACAATTATTGTCAGGTGCCACGTAGGCTTAGGCGCAATGTGATTAGGCACAATCTGATATGTGGCACAACTTGAGCAGTGGCGTAACTTGATCTCTGGGCTTCATAACAGTGGTGCAACTTGATTTTTTGGGCGCAACTCGATTGCTGAGTAGTACAAACATGGCCCAACTTGATTTTTAGGCTCTATAGTGACTTTTATATTTAAGTAGCACAAGAAGACTCAATTGGGTGGCACATTAGTGGCATGTGCATAGTGGGCCTTGAGTAGATCACAACCATACATTGGGTCAAAAGATTTGAGTCATGGTTGGATCTCTAATTGCAGTCGAAAATTACATCGGTGTTATGGTAAGGGTTATCACTAGTCTTTTTTGACCTAATAGTCGTATCATAAGAATAGAATATAAGGAGACGTGTTTTAGTGGAACATGATATATCTACATGAAGGTGGGGTCTGTAGAAGCATGAAAAATATAGGGTTCATACGGATCACAACTGATCGCATGAGTACCTTGGAACAGATTGACCTGCATAAAGAAGAGCCGCATAACTGACTCAGTACGGCCCCTGCGGCCCATCTTCACTAGACTGACTTTTGAGCCGCAGAGAGAATAGTTACTTATGCGGCCAAGCTTATTAATCCGTCTGATAAAGCTGACAAACTCTGGCAAAGACTGACATCTCTGACAACTCTGACACTATAAAAAGAAGATAAGACATGATTAGACCGGACATGCGACCCGAGTCGCATGAACCTTATGCAACTCAATCTATGTATTTCATGCAGCCAAGGATAACTGCAATCCGAGCCGCATGAGCTTTATGCGGCCAAGAATATAAGAACTTATGCGTCTCAAAAGTCCCCAAGCTACATGCGGACTAAGGGAGACTACCGCATGAGTCTTATGCAGCCCAGTATGGCTGAACTTTGAAGGGCCTATGCGGCTCAAAATGACTCAAGCAGACTGGTCCTATCTTGTGATAAGACACGTGGCAGGCTGACCAAGTCTCAACTACCCAGACGCTACAACAAAATCTCAACAACCCCCACCAGCTGGCAGCCCGAGATCGAGTCTTTGTGCATTGTGAGAGACATGTGGCCACGTGGCCCTTTATGCGGCCCAAAAAGCTTCTACTGCAGAAAATACTATAAATAACATGGTATTACACCCAGGCAAATGGTTGGCAATCCAAGGCTGGTAACCTAAGAAAGGCAATTTCTTCGAGAGCAAGGAGCACGTCAGATAGTCCAAGGAGTAAGGCAGAGTTGCTACACTTTCTCGTGCCTCTATCGTCACCCCCCATAATAAAAAATAAACAATTGTACTTAGATTGTCTCCTAGGCTTTCTTTTGTACAAGCAAATTTGCAATCAAGTTCAATTCATCTGTAATTTGTTGTGCTTGATATTCAATGGCAAACACGATGGCGAATCTGCTGGGGACATCCTTCTCCTTTAATGAGAAGTTGGTGATGCAATCTGACGCATCCAAGCTCGGCTCCTTACAACAAATGCTCGTAGTTCGATTTGACCAACGAGCATTCGAAGAAATGCTCTCTGAAGGGAGCACCAGCCCATCGCAGAAGCGAGCCAACCCAAAGAAAGCCTACAGCATGTCGAAGTGCAAAACTGTTGCCCCCGACCAGGTTTTCAAAGAAGCTTCTTCTGTGGCCCAAGACGGTCATCAAGGCTCTCCTACAGCCTTACTTTCGACCGCAGATAACCTTACTGTCCCCAAATCCAGCAAAGGAAAACTCTATGATGCTGAGTTTTTTGGGGCACAAAGAAAATCCATACGGACGAGGAAGAGGTCGCATAAGAGAGATGGGCAGATGACTCATGCGGCAGCCAACTCCGGCCGTAGACAGATCGCCCATACTGCAGCAAACTCTGGCCGCAGACAGATCGCCCATGTGGCAGCCAACTTTGGCCATAGGCAGATCGCCCATGCGGGAGCCAACTCAGGCCGCAGGCAGATGGCCCATGCGGCACCCATGCGGCAGCCAGTCCTGGCCATAGACAGAGTGTCTCATGCTGCCCTGTTAGAAGCTCTGTGTTCGACCGTCTCTCATGCAGGCCTGACTCCATACGGCCCATTAAGAATGTGGGATGTATCAATCTGGACACTTTTTACTATGCACCTTAGGGTGCTAAGTCAAAGAAGTCTAGGGCAGTATGGGCCCAACAAGCCCAGTCAACTGTCCAAGTTGCTGACCGTCAACGGGCACCGTTAACTGTTATACGGGCTCCTGATGGAAAGTTATACAGAACCACCCGCGTACAGTCCTCCAGGCTAACGGACAGGATGGGCCTCAAAAGTATCCCTCCAACGATCGAGAGCAAGTGCTTTTACTAGCCTCGGATTAGGGAGCAAACATGATACCTACGCACCAATGTGCTCAGGAAATCCGAGTCCACAAATGGAAGGGAAAGGTAGATCAATCTGCTGCCGACTTGCGAGACACTACAAGAAAAAAGCACTACAAGAAAAATATGTTTTTACAGCGCGCATTATGTGCCGTAAAACACTTTAGACGGCACACATGCGAACGCCGTATTAGCCCATGTCGTAAAAAGATGTTAGTTTAGACGGCATAATATGCATGCCGTCTAAACTAAATTTGTGCGTCATCTATACTCATTCACGACATTCATTGCGTGTCGTGAAAATGCAATTATGGCATACAGTAGCATGCCATTGGTACACAACCACGACATACATTCACACGTCGTTAATATACTATTACAGCATTCTATTACACGTCGTTAATACACAATAACGACATTCTAATGCACGCCGTTAATAATATTTTACGACATCTCTTTGCATGTCTTTATTAGTCGATTATGACATTCATTGTATGTCGTAAAAAGTATCAATTAGGACATATTTTGCACGCCATAAATTCTCTTCAATTTAAAAAAAATTATGCTTTTTCTGTAATCAATTCTCCCTTTTACATTTAATCACAAAACATATAATATACACAACAATTATGAAAAATAATAACTTTCATTAAAATAATAAATATAAAATCATCAAAATCCAAATTTACTTTTTAATGAACAGAACAATTGTTATAAGTACTATTTTCATTGATACCATAATAATGTCAAATCATGTGAATCCCAAATCACCAACTAAAATATAACAAAAATGTGACCATATAGCTTCGACCAGAACGGAGCCTGCAATTGTCCACAGTATTGAGTTTAGATTAGGGAATGTTGAGAACTTGCACTTTAGAGCCTCGTACATGACATCAACTTGTACATAGTACCAGTCAGCCCAAACCTAGATGGTCATATATTTAGTGTCAGAAAACCAAAGCTGATATAAGCAATTTTATCTTCAGGACTATGATCTTTGATTCAAATAGGAATAAAGAAAAAGTGAACATAAACAATCACATCATGATAGTAGGAAAAAAATTGTGTTAATAAGAGAAATTTTGATGTTATGGAGTCTATGGATTACTAGAATACATTAAATCACACTGCTAAGATTATATGTTGATCTAACTTACTAATACTGCACCCTTTGTAGATATGGATCGGTTATATGAGCACTAAACATACATCATTTCATAAACAGAGATTGCTTAGAGTTAAAGGAATAGGTTAAGGAGAACAGATGTGCATTGTGGTGTATCTAGAATACCTTGACAGAGGTCACACTCTTTAAGCTTATTCTCTCAACCAGCACCTTTCCTTAGCAAATATAACTTTTAGTGTGGCTTGCTGCTGATTTCAAATTTATCCTTTATTCTAGTGCTAAAGTTTAGAACATGGTGTCTCCTTGGGAGGAAATTGGAAGAAGAAGAAGAGTATTCCTAGATTATGTTCCACCGAGCAGTTTGTCAGGTGGCTACCAAGCATACAAATTTAGTAATCAAGAATCAATGGAATATAAAACATGTTTGTTAAAGATTTTGCTGCATACTAATTATCACCATCAAGGCAACATGCTTCTTCCAGAATCCAACGTTGAGCTTGGAGATCTCTCTAGGCGGGTAAGTAGAAATCAGTAATTCATAGTCAGAGTACTATGGAAATCTAATGTTTGTGGATAGTGGTTCAAATTGCGAATTCTGAAACCAGTTGTTGGTCAAAAATAATTATGAAACCACCATTATTATGGTTATGAAAAAAACATCCCATTTTTTTATCTATTGGTATCATGCAAATATAAGCCACACCTTTTAGTGGTGCCATTCTTGACATCTTATCACCTAAAATTCCTTTCATATTACTGTTCTTGCTATTCATGCCTATGTTAAAGTCATCTTTGGTGAAGTCTCATGCCGATAATAACAAAAAATCAATGAAGGTTTGGATAAGATCTGAAAACGTCCTCAGTGGACTTTGAACACATGTCAAGATGGGTTCTGAACATGGGCAATGACAGGGAAGGCTCCAAGCTTGGGCAACGACAGGGTTGGTTCTGATCAGTGGCAGCAAAGGGACAGTCTTTAACACTAGCAAAGGAGGAGGAGGTTCTGAACAAGGTGTCGACAGGGTAAGAGTGATCCAGACACAAATGGTGATTGGGTGAATTTTGAACACTGGAGCTGGAGGATCCAATCTTGTTTTGAAGTTTTTAGCCAGTATCAATGATAGATGATGTTAATGTCGAGGAAGTCCAAGGTCATAGTTGTCTCTATCTGGACTTGCAACAATCACAAGAATGAAATTGATGAAAAGAAAACATTGGACAATATAAAGTAGATTGGAATATGAAGAGGCTTCAATTGCTCTGGTAAGATTTGTTAAATTGCATGAGTAAATTAGCTTATGTTGATCTTTTTTGAGTCAACTGGATCTAGGAGGGTGTAAACCATTTAGGCATTACAGGTCAGGATTTAGATATAATAGGTACCTAACATTGTGTCTAATGTTTGATCTACACAGGATATGAGACCATACTACATTCATTATGTATACCGAACAAATTTAAGGTTGCTGTAAATGAGCGGCTGAAGACTTTGTGGTTAATCAAGGAAAGTAGTTAGTTGGAGGGAAGTCTACAACTAATCAGAAGATAGGACAAACTTTCTAGCATTGTAGATAATGTTAACACTTCCCCATAAGTGGTAATGCTTATGTACTCCTGTGCAATAATTGTGGAAATAACTACCAGGAAATATCAAGGCATTGAATTTTTTTAATATGTAATCCTGTACAATTTGCCTTTCAAACGAAGAATATAGCGGTTATAATATTGTACAAGTCTTCTAAATTTTAGATTTAACAGCCAGCTAATTAAGCAAAATTTATACAAGTGAAGAAGAAATCATACCTTCCGTGCAAGCTTCTCTTACTTCTCTTTCTCAATTTTCTATATTAGGAAAAAAAATCAGTAAATGCAAAATACACGTGTAGTATCATAGGTTAAAGTAAAAAACAATTGTAGTATCAGCATCAAGATGCATCAGTACTCTATAAAGTACGTAGTATCCGCACTATCAAGTAAAGAGAGACCATCAAGAAAATTTATGAAGTATGGTATCTATATCGCTAAAAACATGCCATCAAAATGCATTAAAATGCAGCAAACGCAAAATACAGCAAACTAAGTGTATTATCAGTCTAGTAAAAAAAACCTAGGTTAAGTTGTAGTAGGCTAATAAGTGACGAAGTGGCAAAGTGGGTCCCGATTTTTGCTATTTCCTTGTGTATGGTTTAGCAGAGAAACTTAATCCCTTGACTCTCTCTTCTGCAAATAAACTGTACCTTAACTAAGAACCAACCACTCAGAAATTTTCTACATTTAATTTATGAATGACTTCTGTCATAATGAATAGGCTTTAAATTTAGATATTTCAGACCTATTAGCAAATTGAACAAAACCACATCGCTTGCCCATAGGTATCTTCACATGGACTAATTGCCCATGAGCACTGAAATCATTTCGCAGCTCATCCTTAGAAACTTTTGAGTCCAAGCCACCAACAAATATCTACACAAGGTTGTTTTGTTGGGGATAGTACATTGGATACTGGTTGTGATTTAAAAAGTAGTGAAGTACTCACAGTAGTACTATTTGGATCATTCTCAGACTCTGTTCCTTGGGTAGTCTGGTAAAGCTGCATTTACAACAATAAAGTGAAAAAACTTAGTCCAGTAAATTCAGCATGTCTTCTAAGATTGCCGAAATCTAAAGACATATGAAACACATATAGAGCTTTAACACAATTATATCAGCAGCATGCCAATGTCAGTCTTCAAATTAACATTCATATACGTGTGACATTAGTTAGTCGAGTTAGTTCATGGTTGATCTACATTTATGAATCCAAATATGGATAGAATTTGAAGTGATAAAATATATGAGGACCTATTTACAAACTGAAAAATATAGAACTTGTCAGAGAGGAAAAGGAATATGGCACACCCATGATCCAAGGTTGATTTTGCTACAGCAAGACATAAAAGAACACACCATATTTGGCCAAACTCAAACCACTCATAAGCATTAAATTTTACAACAAATACATAGTATAGCCCATGTTCCTCTGCAAATAATTCTCATGAAAATGCACTTTATGGCAAGCAGATTCCATTGTTCCAAAGCTAAAGCATCTTTATCAAAAAGAAATACAGCCGAACAACATATCAACACAGCAACATGTTCATCACCGGGCATGTGTTGCATTGTTGTGTCCCAACTAGATAACTACAAATAAAATAGCCAATAATTGATGCAATCAAACCAGTAACACAAACTGTTATCATAACCATTTTTTAGTATGATAGCGTCAATTACGGCCTGGTTTTATCTATAGTCATCTACTTTGGGATATGGATCAATACTATACCTACACATGCCCGTTGATTACTAATATGTGTGAGCTTTTCCTGATGTAGCCGGACAACGCATCCGGCCTAGGTGTGACAGAAGCCTGCAAGGGAGAGAGGTGGAGAGAAAGAAAGAGGAAATAGGAGGTGGAGTGAGAAAAGGAGAGGTGAGGGGCCAAGAGGCGTGGGCTGAAGTTTTCATATTTTATTTGTTAGTTTGCATCTTCTATTTTTAATGTATCCTCTTGTTTACTTCTACCCTTCGAAAAAAAATCTAGATGAGAATATAACAGACAAAGGGTGGCAATGAGTTTAAAAAAATACTAGTTGATGTAGGTTTAATGAAATTTAAACAAACAAATTGGTCATACCTTCTGAGACAAACCCTACCATGGGTCCATATGCCTTAGATGTACTTGCACTAACTATTTTTTTCTCCACCAACCTGCTTAACTTGATAACACACCCTTCATGAAGGGCATCCATCTATTTACGGAGTCTGGTACATACATACAAGACAAATTAGTTGTCTTTTCTAAAGGCTACATTATGCTAATAAAAATCAAATAGTAGTTTAAGAGGTTAAAGTACAAAGATTGTAGAATAATATGCTAAATGAATAACAAAGGTTTAAAAACATGTACTAGAATTTGCACACTTTAACTAAAAAATACCAACACTACACAATATCAGACAATTCAAGGAGATGACAAAAATAATTCATTGGAATAAGTGAAACTTCAAAAGGAGCTTGAAAAGGAACCAGACATATGAATATATAGTAAATTGAAGCAAGGAATTATTCAAAAAAATTGTACTCCCTTTTATTGAATTTATTCTAAGAAAAAGTAATCCATTATAAAACATAACGGGAACAGGGATAATCAACTATCTCAAGAAGCAGTAATCCATTATATAAAGATCTACTTGCAGTAGGGTAACTTGTAAAGCATATCTGGAACACAGATAAAAATATAGAAGGATCCACTTGAAGCAGTAAATTGAAGCAATAATCAACTATCTCAAGAAGCAGTAATCCAATATAGATGGATCCACTGGAAGTATAGTAAGTTGTAAAGCATAACTGGAACAGTGAGAAAATCATTCAGATTGTTATAAACCAGTCTTTATAAAAGCTTTATCCACATCTTTAAGATATCAAAAAAAATTTAAATTAAAAGACGGTAACAGCTGATTATAAAACTAGAACATTCCAACTTAAAAGCCAGCTTATCCATATGTACTATAGTAGTTCAGTGAGATAAATGCGTAAAAAAGTAGGTAAATGATATCTGAGACTATTCTGCCACTCGTGAAAATAGTCGACAGGCAAACAACCCATTTTAACTAAAACAGAAAACATTATGAAGAGTGGACAGAAGGAAAACCTATAAAAACTAAAGAATACAATTATGTTGGTAATCACTCTGAGCCATGTGGCAATGGGTGAAGTTTGGTTAAATTTTCGTAGTAGTAAATAAGAAAGGTCAAATAAAAAGGGCATGTGATAACAACTTTAATGTCTTTACCTCAGGTCAAAAATCATTCCGCTGACTCCAAGTATCACTTAACCAGTCCTAAATTTTATTGGCACAACAAAAAAGACACCGAGGAATTTTAAAAAAGTAAGAACTAATCCTCACCGCTTGCCAATAGAAAAATTGGTAAACTTCAAGAAACTAACCTGTCATTTGTCAAGAAGCCACTGTTGTTTCAAACTCATCACTTAACATCCTTGTGCAACTTTGCAACTTTACGTCTAGTTTTTTTTTCCTTCCTCAAAATGGACAAAGGCACACCCGATATATATAAAAAATACATAAGATCCCAAAAGAAAAACTTTGCTTGCAACACTTCTCCATTTGTGGGATAAGACATGTTTGACTACTATCTTTGCATCCAGTTTCCATGGTATATGTTTTCCCTAGACATGTCTGTGAGGCACCATAGAATATGTTAGATACTTCAAGTTTTTCATGCTTTATATTAAAAAAAGAGTAAAGCAATAAACATTTTCCAAAAGAAATGATGGGGACTCACAGACACAAAGAATCACTCCGGTAGAATGTCATAGGTGCTGAAGCGGTAAGATTTGTATTGCTCAATTAATTCAACCAAAACAGAACAGAAGAATCAACATGTTCAAATCGATCAAAAACTAAAAAGCATTCTTAGAAAATTACGTAACTGTCGAAGAGTGTCATGCCTAAGCTCGTCCCTGCGGACACTAGAAGTCAACTCTAATCGGAGATGCTCGTCATGACTGACTCCCAGTCGTCGGTGCCATTTGATAAATCCCATATGATTACTCAACCCATCTATTTCCTCAAAGAGCCATGATCAAACACCTGGTGGTGATCCGTGTGCTCTCCGACGAATGGTGGCGAGCGCTGCAATTCCTTCGGGTCGGAGTCTGAGTAACGACTGTGTCGAGAAAACGATGGTCGCTTGGCCGAGATCGGAGTCAAATCTTCCTCTGTGAAATTCCAATAAACACCTCGCGATCAATAATCAAACAACTGAATCACAGTCGATCAGAAAAAAGAAACATGAGAACTAAGAACTCGAAGAAGCAGGATAATCACGGATCGATGCTTGGAAACGATCGTCGGTGGAACCTCATCGATCTGTCACCGGCGCCGGAGAAGACGCGTTGTCGACGATTCCTTGTCGGGATTACCGTCAATGGATGATGATGAGCTGAAGGAGACAGCATCTGCCAGAGAAGAAAAGTCTGAATAGGGACGGAGAGGGTGAATGGGGGAGAGAGCTATAGAGAAAAGATTTTTTTTGTGTCAGAGAGAGGAAGAGAACTGCATACTGCAGAGTAACAGGGGAGAGAGGCATAGAAAAAAAAATAAGGGTGAGAGTGGATCGCGCGGGCTAACGAAAAAATTGGCGGTTCTTTTCTTTTCGTGTACTAAAATTGATGTGCATTTTTTGTATAGGCAATTACGGTGTTCAATGCGCTCAATGCGCGCCATAAATACCGTAAATAGATGTATCAATTGTACATTATGTTCTTTTTATGGCATTCATTCAAATGTATGCTGTGAATGTACTATTTACGGCACGCTATTTAAGTACGTCCTAATTCTAATGTCGTAAAAAGTAACCTTTTTTGTAGTGAAGGCTTTTCTTGACGGTGAATCCCCATCAAGAAATGGGTATCTTGACGGTTGCGGATCCGTCAAGTAGGCAGGAGTCAAGAAAATGGCCCCCTCTTTCTTGACGGTCGCTGGAAGGACTTTTTATGACGGTTTTTGGCCGTCATATGAAGTACTTTTCTTGACTGTATTTACCCGTCAAGATAGAAATTTTTAGAAACCGTCAATGTAGGCAAAAACTTTTCTTGACTCCGGCCTAGATGACGGTTATTAGCCGTCAAGAAAAGCATTTATTCACAGGCTATTATGCAGCATGATTTGAATTAAAATTGACGTTTGATAACTGTCAAGAAAAGCTATCTAAAGTACCGTCAAGAGAAGCTTGCCAAAATTCCATCAAGAATTATATATAATATTAATCAAACACGCATAATATCAATCCAGAAGCTACACACATAAAATTACTATAAAACTTAAATTTCACATTAACAAACTATATTGTTCATATATTCTTCATGTCCAATCACAACATAATCCAACCACAAAGTACACATATCCCACATATGTTGTTTCCATACAACTTAAACGTCCAAACCATAAACATACATCACTTGTCACCACAAAACATAATCCAACTATACAAAAAGAAACCAAAAAAGTAGCAAACCAGATCGGAGCACATCCCTCCCATATCCACAGCATTCCCCTATTCACAGCATGCATGCACCTTTATTTTTTAGTAAGTTCCTGAGAGAACAAGAACACAAATTATCAATATAATTTCCTACATGTTCTTATATATATTCAACTCACTATTAAAGAATTGTCACTACAATTTGACTTTATTGATGCATACACAAGAACTCAAGACAATTTAAATCACTTGACATGAATCTGAAGGCTAGCCATACTAAAACTGTAACACAAACATGTAACAATCATGTAAAGAATCTGAAGGCTAGCTAAATTATCAATTATGTAAAGGTATGGGGTTTGGATCTCAGTGTATTACAACCATCTTTAAAGCCATTTTTCAAGCAATTACCAACCAAATCCTTTATTTGAATACTAAGAAATGTTCTTTGTTCTTGATCTCGACACTCATTACATGTATGCAAAGTTTTATACTCACTGTGATGCTTTAGAAAGCCATAATATCTGGAAAGAAGGCCAAATAAACAAGAAGGATGACTATAGATATTGTCTCAGTAGAAAATGTCAAACTGATTCAAAAGAGCATTTATCAATTACATAGTCCAGTAACCCAAGGCAACATCTGTAAACAAGAAACGTGGTAGTGCGAGAAAGACGGTTTCATCGGATATTGCAAGAACCATATTGTAGGCAAGAGCAAAAGTGGTATTTATAGAAGCAATGTACGACTCAACATCTAGGCATCTTTTCATGTCGATCTCAACTATTATATACGACTGGACTCTTCATGGTTGGTTGTGTTGTTGTTGGTTACTGCTATGTGCTATTGTAAATAAGTACATGCAATAGTGGCCTTATGTATGTCAATAGCTGATAGGTACATGTACATTGTTAAGATGGAAGGATAAGCATTAACTAAACATTTCAATGGTACTGCACTACTGCTGTAACAATCTATTAAGCTATGCAGAATGCAAGACAAGTATACAAATTGTATGAGAAAAGGTTATCCATTATGCCAGGGTATACTTAATATCTAATCCTTTTCTCAGGACTCATATATATCATATCAAACCTGTGTTTAAGTTTATTACTCCTTATGATACAAATTGGCAATCTTGGCAGTAATAAGATGCAAGCACATACATTGTGCAAGAGGGTGACATAGACTTATCATGAAGTAAAGGTGTGACTCTGGTCCATTAGAGCTAATCATAGGGTTTATAGTTAATATAGTAGGTAGAGAAGATGGTCATGATCAGGTCACATCTATTGAGACAAAATGTTCTTTCTTTGATATCGAGGACTTGGAATGATGTAGAAGGATAAATTTTGATGCCCTTCAACTTGATAGCAACCGCCTTTACCTTCTGAACTTATGGCATGTCCTTTTGGTCTAGGACATGATTGCTGGTGTGTAGTCAATTGATGCAGGCTTTGATTGATTCTCCCTGAGAATGCAGGATTCTCAACCTTCATGTATGACACCTCCCTATAACGATAAGGATTCCAATCTCTAAGACACGTCCTTCTAAGAACACGCCCCTTAAAAGTCCAATGCTGAACAAGTAATACAGTAACTTATTAATTTTTTGAATCTTGGTAATATAGGAATCTGGTTTAATACTTTGTGCCTAACTCAGAGTATGTCGCTACATTTTTATGGTCTACTTTGCTTATTGTTTATTTAATCACCGTTGATACTATAGGTTAAAATGAATTTTGCATTTAAATCTCCATATTGATAAGTCATTTCCATTCACTAACAATATCACTATTTCTCTTATACATGATGTTAAGTTGATATTGGGTACTAAATTCCATTTGGTTCATTTTTCATAAGTGCAGTCCATCATCCACCACACGAATGTGTACCTACCACACTGGCTTACAATTCATGTAGTTTTAATCTCATGTGGAGATCTCATACAATGCATGCTAAAATGTCAACTACAATACTAAAAAAAACTTACTACTGTAAGTAAATATTAATTTTCATATTAAATGTGTAGGAATTTTATATTTTAGACTAGTATATATGTTTTCTCCAATTATTTTAGCTTTGTCTGAAGATCATGTAGCATATGTTACTTCTAGTTGCTCGAGCATATATTATAAAATGTGACTCTAGGGCTAACGGGTTTCAAGTATCGGCTGGAATTTGAGGGTTCAAAACTGCCGAAACCGACAAAACTACTGAAATTGGCCAATTCAATACACCGGAACCCCCTTGAAACTGCCAAAGATACTCATGGGGTCCGAAACTGAGTTTTTCAACTCTCTTGACAAGAGTTTAAATGATAATAATTTTCATTTCAGAATTTGTAGTACATTATAGCAAGAATCCGTCTCAGTTTGTCAGAGTAACAAACCTCTCGAGATGCACGATCCCATACATCTTCTTCATGATATATCACTAAAACATACAAGCAGATTCAGCAATTGCAGTCTGTCAATCAGCTAATATAAGCAGAATAAGTTAGGCAAGGTAAGTAGTTCGACCTTCCAATGTATGCTTCCACGGGGCAGATCGACCCTGAAATAATATAACATATATTCAAATCATGAAGACCATCCTATTTCGAAGTTCTCGTGTTGTCAAATTATGAAGACCATCCTATTGAATTATAGACTTACAAAAAAGATGGTCAAGACCACATTTGAAACTCGATAATTCTTGCTTAATTTCCCTTAAGATCTGACAAGAACACCATAAACTCAAAGGTGAGTTAATTGGAGTAAATAGTACCAATAGTAAATGCCAGAGCATATATGCAGTGGTCCAAAGTAACTAAAATGAAGCAACAATCAGCTTATATAAAGAGTTTCATGCAGTATATAATGGTAAAAGAACAGGATCTTATGGCTGATGAAGAAGAATCAGAAAAACAAGACCCAGAGTTAGAGAACAATGAACAGAAGGTTGTTGCTGGTGGCTCTTTTTCCATTTCACTCCAAACTTTGTCAGATAGCTTGCATCCATCTACCATGAGGTTGAAGGGAACTATTCAAAATAGGCATGTCATAATCCTAGTAGATTCAGGGTCTACACATAGTTTCATTGACATACACTTCAGTGAAAGGTTACAATTGGCTTCAAGTAATAATGAAACTTTTGAAGTTATGGTGGCAAATGGAGAGAGGTTGAAAAGCACATGAGTATGCTTGGGGGTGATGAAAGATTGTCAAGGCAGGATAATTATTACAGATCTATTACAGCTACCTATTACAGGCTGCCAAGTGGTACTAGGAGCAAATTGGCTCAGTACCCTAGGAGACATCATCTGGAATTTCAGGGAGCTAAGTATGAAGTTTACTGAAGATGGAGAATTACAAACCTTCAAGGGCCTTCAAACAGACAGTACACAATTGCTAGAGCCACACATCAAGGACATGAGACAAGGGTCTCAAATCTATCTCATCCAGCTATGTTCTACTCAGGTAAACTCAGCAACAGAAGAAGAAGAAGATCCAGAGTTATCCACACTGCTTTACAAGTTCTAAAAACTTTTTGAAGAGCCAACTGGGTTACCACCCAAAAGGCTATTTGACCATAAAATACCTACAGTAGCTGGAACTCTTCCAATTTGCAGCAGGCCTTATAGGCATCCCTATGATCACAATAATGAGATTGAAAGGCAAGTCAAAGAAATGCTAGACACTGGGGTCATCAAACCCAGCAATAGTACTTACTCTTCTCCAGTTATCTTGGTAAAGAAGGCAGATGGCTCCTGGAGGATGTGTATAGACTATAGAGCACTAAATCATCACATCATCAAAGATAAGTTCCTAATTCCATTCATAGATGAACTTTTTGATGAATTACATGGTTTATGCTATTTTTCTAAACTAGATTTAAGATCTGGTTATCATCAAGTTAGAATGTCAAAGAGGACATTCACAAAACTGCTTTTAGGACCCATGAGGGTCACTATGAATTCCTTGTTATGCCTTTTGGGCTTACTAATACCCCATCTACATTCCAAGCTTTGATGAACTCTTTTTTTAAAGAATATCTAAGGAATTTTGTCTTAGTATTCTTTGATGACATTTTGATATACAGTGCCACAAAGAAGGAGCATCTTATTCATTTAGAGAAGGTGCTTCAAAAGTTAGAAGATCATGGGCTCAAAATTAAAAGAAGCAAGTGCAGATTCCTGTAACAACAAGTGGGATATCTGGGACATGTAATATCTCAAAAAGGAGTGCAAAGTAGAATGAAGAAATTTGCTGACTTGCATAGGACTGACAGGTCATTTGAACCTGGAGACTGGGTTTACTTGAGGTTGCAGCCATACAGACAAACCTATGTAGCTCAAACAAGACTCCAGAAACTTTCTCCCAAGTACTATGGTCCCTACCAAGTACTAGCCAAGATAGGGGCAGTAGCCTACAAACTACAATTACCTGAAGGATCTCTAATACATCTTACTTTTCATGTGTATCAATTAAAAAAGAAGCTGGGGGCTACTGTATCTGTTCAGTCACAACACCCACAATACTTTGAAGAACTCATATTAGAACCTGACTTCATTTTGGAGAGGAGGCTAGTGCAAAGGAAGAACAAGGCTGCAGTCGACCTCTTAGTTCAATGGAAATAAAGGACTAAAGAGAATGCTACATGGGTTCCTTATGAGAAGTTTATCGAAGATTTTCCCCATTTCGACCTTGAGACAAGGTCTGTTTAAGAAGAGGGGAGTTGATGCATTCCCAGGATCAAACCCGATCCTTTACTGCTATAGTTAGTTACCATAAAGTTGAGCCACACACCCCCAATCACCCACGTCATCATGAATCAGCCCCGTCACCTCTGACAATTTTTTACACAGCTGGATGGAGAGAGCGTAGGAATCAAGCTAGCCAAGCTATCACCTATAAAAAAGAGCACAAAGAATGAGAGGTCATGTGTGAGCTTGTATTACTTTTACATAGCTAAATAGAATTTTCTTACATGTATTTTATTTTTCTGCTGTAGCTCTTTCTTCCAATTTCAATAAGAAGTTCTTCTCCAATTGCTGAATTCTAATGTCAAATACAATAAAATCTCCACCTGGTCCCAGTACTACAAGTAATTTAGGTCGAGGACCTACAAGAAGAGCTTAAATCCCATATTGAACTACAAAGTACAACACTTTTCCTCAAGACCAGAGATTAAGAAATTAAAAGAAGGCACAACACTTTTCGTCAAGAGTTTCCATATCTCAGCATAATGGGTTAGAATATTTGTGCTGCTAAACTAAATCTAGAGGTGTTGTAATAAAAAAATTGAGAACTCTACTCGTTCAGTGACAATAATCTCTTATAGGAATTCCCTCGAACACTACTCGTCCAGTGACAAATAACAACAACTGAAGCAGAGATGAGGCTCACCTCATCGACGTACGGAGGAAGCGGAAGGCCTGGTCGGTGACAACAGGTTCAGCGCCTGGGGCTGGCAGTGACGGCAGGTTCGGCACCGACAAAGTGTCGGATCTCGTCGACGTACAGATGAAGCGGCCAGCCTGGTCGCGGTCGGCGCCATCAGAGAGCATGTTGTCGGAGGAGGCGGTGGGGTCCCGCTGGAGAATCAGCTTCTACACTATCGCGGTGTCGACCTCCATCGTCGAGAGGTCACCAAAGTCATCAATGGAGAAAAAGTAGGGTTAGGGTTTCTCCATTAGAAAAAAGGGGATTTTTATTACTGGTGGGATTGTAGAGTCTTTAGAGGAGATGGGAGGGGTCTCTCCATTAGAGAGGGCTTCTTAGGAAGAAGAATATTAGGGAGGAGAGGAGAGGAGAGGAGGAGGAAGGGATTTTCTGAGAGGGTTTCTGGAAAAAATTGTAAGAGACTTATCTCTGTTTCTCAATAAAAACAACCACCAACCGTCATCACACATGAAAAGTTTGAAAGAATTCCTATAATGACATTCAAAAAAATCGCAGCAATTTTCCCGCACATATATTACTTGACGATTATCACCAAACTATCATTAAATAAAATTATGTTTTTTGACGGATCCTCTTAAACCGTCAACTATTGTACTATAAATTTGCTGAATTAACATAAAACGTATACAATCTTGACGTAAGGCTAAAACCGTCAAGATAACCCCTTTTCTTAACTGTTTTTTACGACCATCAAGAAATAAACCGTCAAGAAACGTCATTTTTCTTGTAGTGGAAGGTGACTACTCATAAATGCAAGGAGAAGGAAGTAACCTTGGAGTGCGATGAGCCCTCTCGGGACGTCATTGCACCCAAGCCATCTTCAACTGCTGCTGCAACAAATCGGCAGCACCTGAAGATCGACAGTCCATTTTCTAATGACTGCAATAGCCAGCACCTTTCCAACAACAACTTGAGAAACATGTGCAAATCCTGGGAGACGAGGAATTACCTTTTGCCTCATGTAATTCAATCCGAAAGGTTCTTTCTGACAAGGGAGGAAAGAAGACAAGCTCTTCCAGCCCGGCAATCTCCGCCAGCATTACAAAGAAACTCACGTCTGGAGGACTGCCACCGATAACCACAGGGGGTGTCTACCTAGGCACTCGATCCAAAAAGAAACTTCCAACACCTGGGGGTGCATCCTTGACCTCCCTGGGGGTAGATGAGGCCGGCGGTAGCAGTTCCCTCAAAGTATGCGATAACCCGGTATCCCAAAATCCTACAAAGGAGGTACCGATCCACTGGAATTATGCAACAGACGTGGACATCCCCGAGGATGATCGCCTTCGCTAAGACGATGTGGTTTTCTGTACAGGGGGTAGCACCCCTTCCGAGTCTGAGGAGGAGGACATTCTGACATTCCCCGACGATTTCTCGGTATAGGGGTACGACACAGAGAGCACCTCTGCTACGATCCCTTCCACCTCTACCCACGTACGAACAGTCTTTACGGCCGACGATGATCATGAGGTGCCTACTAACCGATAACGTCTAGAAGTACTTAAAGCCATGCTCTTGTCCTTGGTCAAGTCAGTAGACGAAATCAAAGCTGCCTTGTCGACTCAACTAGCAAAGACGCCTGGACAAACAAGCTTGTGACCCACAGTCAATGCAGACTCCAACACAATCGCTCCTCCTCTGGATGACAATCCTCTAGAAGCCTCCGCTCCTTCAGCTACAGATGAAGCCAGGGAAGCAATGAGGGAAGTCCAGGAGCTTCGGGCAATATTCAATGCCCGAGACTCCTCTCGGGACCTCAGAATACGGCAGCCGTATCCTGTTGCATGGAGAGATGTGCCTTTTCCACCGCGGTAAAAGCTATTTTATATTGATTCATAAGACGGAAAGACCTCTGCTAGTTGGTACATGACTTACTTCGAGGTCACAACCGACCACTTATCGTATAGTGATGCCATCTTCATGTGATTATTCATCGGAGCAATGGAGGGGATAGCGTTCGACTGGTATCGCAACCTTCCTGACAACTACATCCATTCTTTTGACAGCTTCAAGCACATGTTCCTAGAACGATTCTACGATGTGGGACATAATGTGACAATATCATCCCTCATGGACGTCGTTCAGGGAAAAAGAGAGCTGACAAGGAACTATATCGAGCGGTTCTGCCAAACTGTAATGAGATTGCCCCAAGGCAATCCTGAAAGCTCCTTGATCGAAATCTGCCAAAAGAAGTTGCTCCCCGCAATCAGCCTATGGATGGGTGAAGATCAGTTTAGGGATTGGACGACCTTTATTATAAGCACCACCAATCCGGAGGCAAAGTTAAAGAAAGATCGCCAGCTGGGATTACACATCCCAGACGGAGATGTCAAAAGCAAACGTCCTGGTACCGCCCCTAATAACAACAACACTGACGGCACCTCCAATAATCGGGACAATTAAGGCAAACAGGCTATGGTCGCCGGTACGACCAAGAAGCCTGAACAAATGCAGGCAGAAACTCAGTGGCCCCAGGTGAATTACTCATTCGAAGATAGTCATGTCAAGCCTATCTTCGATATGCTCTTGCAAGGGGACAGGATCCTACTCCCTCCACCAAGGTGCGAGCCCCGAGCGACAGAGATGAAAGACCCAAAATACTACCATTTTCATCGCTATGTTCATCTTGCCACTCAAAACTGCTTTCAACTAAAGCGGTACATCCAGAATCTTATCAACTCTAAAGCTCTGTCGCTAGACTTTGAAGAGATTACCGTTGTGGCAAACACGGTGTCAATTCAGTTTGACGACTTTCCTCCAACAAGCACTCAAGATGGGGTAATACCTATCCCCCGAGCAACGATGGTGGTCACCAATCATTCTTCCGTTCGGGACCAGATGACTGGCTTGGTACCTCTCACCACATCACGAGAAGAGATCATATGGGTACACCCTGATTTAGTACCCAAAGTGACCGAGGTGGCGTCATCTCCAGCCAACACGAAGAAGGGCAGGAAGTCCAGATCCTGCCATACAATTTTAGCCGAAGCTGAGGAAGAGGCGGACGTTGTTACCTAGCCTGGGGTACAAGTCCAGTCCACTCCGCATAGTTCAGTTGAAGACCCTCAACCGGCAATGCTGCCCGCTACTGATGTTTCGGGGCCATCTCAGCCTCCATCGGCAGACTGGTCCAAGCCGAAGGATACCCGTTTTGACAGGCCCCTCCGCAAAGAGACACCTCAAGGGCTGGAGAGACCTTACAACTTTGACATATTAGAACAACTGGCTAATATGCCAGCAAAGTTGTCGTTATACGAGCTCTTAAGGCTCTCCAAGGATCTTCATGTCGCACTGAGCGAAGCACTCCAGAATATTGACGCTTACTTAGTCCAGGTCAAACCTACAGGGGAAGACTCATCGGTAGATCTCCAGGGCAGCAACAGTGTGGATACAATGTCCAACATCGTATTCACCCCACAGGACATGCTGATCAAGACCAACATCCATGATCACCCCTTGTACTATACTGGATACATAGGTGACATCAAGGAGGATCGGATGCACATCGATCCTGGCTCGTCGATAAGTATCATCCCCAAAAGCTTGCTTCAAGTCCTCGACATCCCTATGCACCGGCTAGCAGCGACCAACACCGCCATTAGCGGTTTCAACTCAGGAAGGAGCTACCCCTTAGGAAAGATCCGATTGAAATGTCAGATCGGCGACCTGAGGACAGAGGTTACCTGCTACGTCATAGATGCAGATACATCCTACAACATCCTCCTGGGACGTCCGTGGATACATGACTATATGATCGTGCCATCGACCCTCCACCAGTGCTTCAAGTATGTCATTAAGCACGGCTTCATGAAGACTGAATTCATCGACATCAATCCCTTCAAAGGGGTTGAGTCTTATTATTCTTCGGAGGCGTGTCTTTATGACGAATCTAAGAAACCCATAACTGACGAACTGGTGGTCGTCACAGGGCCAGAGGAACCCTTAAGAATTCATCTTTAGGCCCATAAACTGGGTAAAGCCGTACCCCTTGTCGCAACTTTGCATAAAGCGGTGCCCGGTTCCTTCACCCCAGCTGCACAATCAAAATCGATGGTCATCCGACTCCCAAGGATCGGCCAAGAACCCGTCATAGGGTCGATGGTGATCCGACTGCCAAAATCCAATCAAAGGCGACCGAAAGATGTAAGGCCCTCTAGGGAGCCGATGGTGATCTAATTACCAAGATATAGTCAAAAGCATTCAGAAGACACGAAGTCTTCTGCCGAGCCGATGGTCATCCGTCTTCCCAAGATGAGCCGGCAACCAAGTGCAAGCAAGCCAATACCATAAGCTGAACCCTTGGTGGTCAAGTTGCCCAAGACAGTACCCCAACCTCCGGTCACGCAGGAGGTAACTGAAGAGGATGCAGAACTCGCAAGCTATCTGGTTCCAAAGGTGGATAGTCCCACTCTTGATGATATAATCTATGTGGACAAAATTCCTTATTTCATCAATAAGAGGCTGCCATTGAACTATCCTGAGTGTAATAAACTCAATCTGATGTATACTGCTAGACTCGGTTGGGACACTAACCTGTACACACAGGTGACAACCGTCCATACCGTAAACTGACTTGCTCCCCATAAAGACGCCTACTTCCAAGTCCCAGGCAGAAGATAAGGGGATCACATGATCATCTTTGGCCGAAAAGAAGGACCTCAACCCTTCATGCCTCAAGAGTTTGATCTCGAACCCGATACTAGGAGACTACCGCTCTACTTGTATAGTCCTCAGGCCAAGTACTTCATGTAAAAATAGGGGTACGACATGGAGGCTACCCCAGGTTTGAATTACGGCAGCGGTCGGCGATCGCCTCTGCAACTGTCAACTCCATCTAGAAAACCTCAGGATTATTATGGCAAATTCTTGAAAAAATACTATGTCTAAAGGACATGATCGTACTCTCTCAAAACAATCAAATCTTCTAAACTATCGAGTTATGTACGATAGTACCGCTGAACTCATACTCTATATCCCTGAGTGGCGAGTCATGTATGATAGTACCGCTGAACTCACACTCTATCGCATCTTCCTGAGTGGCGAGTCATGTACGATGATACCTCTGAACTCACACTCTATCGCATCTCCCTGAGTGGCGAGTTATGTACAATGATAGCTCTGAACTCACACTCTATTACATCTACCTGAGTGGCGAGTCATGTACGATGATACCTCTAAACTCACACTCTAATAATTTACCTTACAGGAGTCTGCCCAGTTCACCATTATTCCTGAACAAACTTCCTGGTCCTGATTATCGTGTGTCACGTCCATATTACCTGTGGTACCGATGATCTTCCGACTTAACACCTGTACCCAACCCGGAATAAATGACATGGTGTTAAGACCACAAAACCTATCATGCCCATATTACCTCTGTTAGGTTTTGTCTCAAAATCTATTCCACCAAAGATTATGCCTGATTACCGTGTGTCACGTCCATATTACCTCTAATACCGATAGTCTTTTGACTTAACACCTGTACCCAACCTGGGATAAAAGATACGGTGTTAAGACCACAAAACCTATCACGTCCATATTATCTCTGTTGAATTTTGTTTCAAATCTATTACCCGCACCGCCAGTGCGCAGAAGGGTAATAGGTTCACAAAAGTCATCCTAATCTATTGCTCGTACCATCGGTGTACCAATGAGTAGTAGATCCACAAAATATTATTTAAATCTATTTGCTCGTATTTCTAAATATACAAAAGGGCAATAGGTCCACAAAAAATACCCCAGTAGGATGTCCTTTATCAGAAACACCAATGCTCTATTAGGCCCTCTAGTACAAGCACCACAGATATTATAAATAAAGAATGGAGTGAATGTATTATGTTTATTCAAAATCAGGAACACATCTTCCGTAAAGGATTACACTGATGTCTAAAAGAATCAAAACACAAACAACATCTAAAGACAGAGAGAAACACAAACATTTTTTTTGGAAACAACAATTACATGGCAACTCACGGATCTCTACAGTCAAGGATCATAGTTACGTTGAGGCATATACCATTCTCTCAGCCATTTTGCATACGAAAGATCTATTTGATTAAAGTATTCGGCGAGGACAGGAGGGTCAGAACCTCCAGTTCTACTACCCTCATACGTGGGCTCCTCCTTTACAACAGTCTTAAGTTTGGGAGTAATTCCCTCCTTGATGGACGCCAGCTCTCCTTGTACCTCATTTTTTGGTATCACCTCCTCCTTAACAAATGGTGACCCTTGTTTGATGAAAGGAGGCAGCGTCTCCTCCTTCATAATGGTCTCAGCCTTCGGTATGGATGCTGTAAGAATCATAGAAAGAATATAGTCGTATAAAGACAAAATGGATGGGCTTCTTTTTGATCATGCGGCCTAGTCAGGCTGAGCCCATACGGCTCGATGATGAAGGGGACTATGCGCTCAATAACACATATGGCCCAGCTAAAACAGACCCTATGTAGCCCAGTTATGAGGAGTGACATGTATGCGGCTCTGTTATGCAATGTTCATACGAATCAGTTATAAGATATATATACGGCTTCGTCATGAGGCATCCATGAAGGACAGTGGCGCTTATGTGGCCCAACCTATATGGCCCTATCATATAGAACACATGCAGTCCTATGAGATGGGGGATATATCATCATGCCCAAAGCGCAGAGGCAATTTATGACAAGCCCGCGCATAAAATATGCGATATGGCAGTTCAAATTTAAGTCACCACTTTCCTACCGTCCTTACTCGTAACAGAGGGTTCCACATCAGGATGAACGGGAGGAGAGTCTGCAGCACTCGACGGAGAGGCGAGCCCCTTTTCTTTGGCTGTGGCATCAGTCGACTTGGAAGCTTTCGGATCCATGGCTAGCCGGGACAGAAAGAGGGCGAAGATAATGAAGACGAAGGAGAAAAAGTTGAAGGAAAAAGCTCTCTCTGTATGGCCCATATTTATAGCTCTTCAAAATGGAAACAAATGAACGCCGCTTCGATTCCCGTATCCATTAAAGATAATGATGACGTTTGGGGATTTTTATCCTTAATAACCGTCATCACCTCTTCAATTCCCGTATCCATAAAGGATAATGATGACGTTTGGGGATTTTATCCTTAGTAACCGTCAGCTTTATCTCAGAAAAAGAGTCCAAATTAAAAACCAAGTCAATACATTAAATACAGCAGTGACAGTTGGCACAAGATCTTCCTGCGGCACAAGATCTACCTGCGGCCCGAAAGCATACATGCGGCCCAAAATGTCCCTGCGACACGACGTCTCTCCTGACTCAAAGATTTTTTCTGCAGCTTGATATACGTCCAGGCTTCTTATTCAAAGTATTCCAAATTTACAATTTGAAAACTTTGAAGGGGGTCTTGTAGAAGCATAGAAAGTATGGGGTTCATGCGGATCACAACTGATCGCATGAGTACCTTGGAACAGATTGACCCACATAAAGAAGAGCCGCATGACAAACTCAGTACGCCCCCTGCAGCCCATCTTCACTAGACTGACTTTTGAGCCGCAGAAAGAATAGTTACTTATGCGGCCAAGCTTATTAATCCGTCTGGTAAAGCTGAGAAAATCTGACAAAGACTGACAGCTCTGACTGTTTGCCATTAAAATCTTTTGATGGAAATTTCAATACAAACCGAACAGTATTACAATATAGGACTTAGACGTAGTCCTAGGAGTACACTTTTGTTTATCTAGGTCCCTTGTGCCGATGGAGTGAGTGGTAATGTGTTGACTCCGTTGACGATCTGATGATGGTTCTCGGTTCTCTAAAGATCTGGGTTGCTCTGGGTGCTAGAGCTTGCGGAGAGGAAGAAGACGTTGAATGTCTGTATCTGCCTCGGTAGTTGTGCGACGTCTCTGTCGGTATATATATGTTCGTCTCTGTGTGTGTGTAAGAAAGAAATGATCCCTCTATTTATAGTCTGCAGGCTGGCTGCTCATGGACGCATATGTAGGATGCGCATGGACGCGGGGATGCCACGTGGTGATTACTGATGGAGGCGCATGGACGATGCACCCTGATTGAGGAGTTGAATTCATTATGCTGCTGTTGTAGGCTGGCACGTAGCAGGAGGAGAATCTTTCTGTCGCTGAGATCTTGGGTGAATCGAGTCAAAGGACACGTGTCATCGGCCTATGGCTCGAAGATCTCGGATTTGGTGGGGAATGATCTGGTAGGATGCGCCTGAGATTGGACGCATGAGGAGACTTTGGCTAGTAACCTTTGGGAGTCACGAACAATTTGGGGCGCATGGCTTTTGAGGCACATGCGAGGCTTCAGTAGTGACTTTACTTCTGTCTTTAGGGATCAGAGAAAAGTCTGAGGTGCATGGCTATTGAGGCGCATGCAAAACTTTGGGTGCATGGCTGCGGAGGTGCATGCGTGATGGTTAGGCGGCCACGTGGCTTGTAACCGCCGGAGGGGAGTAATGATGGTACTGACATCGGCGACGCTTCATTTTCTGAAAAAGCTGTCAATCGCAGTCTTCGGGGGACGTGCTATCAACTCTGTCAGACTTCAGCATTTAATGTTCTTTGACAAGTGATAGGTTGTTTATTGGGCGCATCGATCAGCGTTCCACTTAGCGCATGGGACCGCATAGGGGTGCATGCTTATGAAGCGCTTGGTGCTGAGGGGCGCGTCTATGTGATGCGCGGTCGGTCCGACGCATCGGCTCCGCTTGATACATCTTTTCGTGCGACTGTTACGTTCTTCGAGTGCTTTAAATAGCCGTTTTTGACTTGGCTGAATTCGAAGCATCAGGTTCATCCATTTAATACAAATTCATTGCACGGGATTCGGAGAGCCATCCACTTGGCGCATGGGTTTGATTTACCCGGCCTATAAATAGTGGCATGGAGAAAGTTTGCTTTTCGTTCTCTCACGTCCTTTCGAAGTAAACTTGTTTACTCGAGTGCATTTTGTTGATGAGATGCTCCCGAGGGTAAAGATGCGACACATTGTCTTCATTGATGCACTTGAAGGTGACTGTTACATCCAAAAGTCAGAGTCGAGGGCTTCTGAGGCAGGCAGAAGGTGCCTGTTGCATACAAAGATCAGGATGCTCGAGCCTCGTCTCCGTTATGTGTAAAGAGCCGCAGATCAGAATTACGGTACTGTAGCTTTGGGGGCTCTTTCTTCTGTCAGAGTGGGTGTTGCCCATTCTGGTTGTCTTAAAAGCTGCTCCATTAGCCGCGGTTTCGATTGCGGTCTTCCTTGGTCTTTGGATGCTCTTTTGAAGCCTCCCCTGGCCACAGGTTGACTTGCGGTGCTCTTTTCTTCCTCAGTTTGGGAAGCTCTTCCTCCAGCTAGAGGGTTGATTGCCACCCTCGTTCTGCTCAATAAATGCTTCATTAGTCGAAACATTTAGACGGCGGTGATCCTGGCTGGAAGGGTGGCACATAACTGAGCTGCTGAAGGGATGCACATAACTGCGGATGCACATAACAGAGCTGCTGAAGGGATATGCCCGGCTGGAAGCGCATGGTGGGATGCGCCTGACTGAGAGCGCATGGTGAGATGCGCCTGTTCAAGAGCGCATGATGATGCTGCGCCTGGCTGTAGACTTAGGGTCTTTTCTTTTTGCAGAAGTTCTCCTTTGTACAACCCTTTTTAAGATATGTATTGGACTTTTATATGAAATAAAAATCTTTTTTTAATGTCTATATTCTTGTTTTGCTGTGTCAAAGTACTTTGTCTGAACTTTCTGGCGCATGTAGTATTTGGCGCATAGGATTTCTGATCGTAAAATTCTATGCTTCTACAAGACCCCCTTCAAAGTTTTCAAAACTTTTTTGTCAAGTTTTGGAATACTTTGAATAAGAAGTATGGTGGTTGGGGTGCATGTCTGTTCGGGCGTATGGATACTCCACGCATCAGTGACGGGGCGCATGCTCCTCTCAGTTAATACAAATGATAATGCCTCGATAACCAAAAAGATTAATGATGATCTTTTTGGTTTTATCTGCAGTTATATCTTCACAGAACCCGAAGCGACGGCTGAGGTCACACTTCATTGGTTCACGCGTGCGACTGAGCCTATAAATCGGCGTGAGGAGAAGTGAGAGAGAGAGTTCTAGCCTTATTCCTCTCTTTACTTTTGTCTTTTAGAGTTCTTCTTCAAAAAACCTTAACTTTCTCCTTTCAAGAAATGCCTCCCAAGACTCCTCACGGCGGTGCTGGCAAGGGATGAGGCAAAGGGAAAGAACCTGTGGAGGCTGCTGCGGCTGATGTTCCCCGTCCGCCTGTTGACGTTCGGCCATCGATAGTTGGTGAGTTTTATCATCCCGTTCCTGTATCATACATACGCCGACGCGCATGGACCTTGAGTCCTGATGATGCGCCGAGGCTCCATTGCTGACGCGCATGGGTTTAAGCCCTGAAGATGCACCGAAGCTCCACTGCTGACGTACATGGGTTTAAGCCCCGAAGATACGTCGAAGCTTCACTGCTGACGTGCATGGGTTTAAGCCCTGAAGATGCGCCGAAGCTTCACTGCTGACGAGCATGGGTTTAAGCCCAGATGATGCGCCGAAGCTCTTTTTTAGATGTGCATGAGCCTGATGCACTTTTGATGAGAACGAGGCTCAGATTCTTTTGTTGTTTGTAACATCCCTGAATCTTTGCCTTCTTTATTGAACATCAGTGTCGATGATTGTCCCACTCTTGAATGAAGTTCTTCTGGATGCTGCCCTCTGCCAGATGGGAGTAGATTATGATGAGGAGGTGATAAATCCTACTCGAGCTGCTATTATGCTGGATCAGCCTCCCGAAAGAATGACTCAAATCTGGAAACAATCGCATGGGTTCCTCAAACGGATGATGGAGCGTGGCGTTTTGAAATCTGCCACTTCCGATAAAGTGACTTTCCTAAAGCCCGAGTTTCTGTTTGGAGACCGCCTTACTTCTATTGAAGCAAAGGTGTAGAAGGTCAAGGAAGATTGGTTCTTTACAGCAAGAGGAGTGCATATGACTGTTAAGCAACTTGAACGTCAATGGCCTTTGACGGCCTTCTGTCGTCTTGCTTCCAAGAGGAGGATGTCTTGGGAATTAACCCCATCTCAGGGGGGAGCGGTGGCAGGTATCCTCAAGATCGACTCTACCTCCGATCAAAGGGATACTTTGGCCGTCGTACGGTCTAGGCCATCTTTCACCTGGCGGAATCTACGTCCTGGGAGCATTTACAGTGATGTTCCCATCAATACATTTTCTTTCGGCGCTTCGACTTTTGCCAATCGCATGCTGTTGATGGAGCGATCGTACCCGAAAGGTGAATTTCGGGTAGAGGGTTGTATCATTATGTTGCCAAATGGGACAAGCTGACACTCTGGATGCTGTCACGGTTTTAAACCGAACTCCAAGAGATAGGGCTGACTGCCGCGATCCATGCTACTCACGCAGGTGTTGACATCAACCGACATATGTTCCTCGTGCTCCTGGAGATGTTTAACACCCAGACCGGGACTTTTTTTACTCTGGTGGGGAGCTGGGACTCGCACTTTATGAAATATACGAAGTGTCAAGGCTCCCTTGGGGGTCAGAACCTTATGAGGATTACTTCCCGACCAACGAGGAGTTCCAAGTCCTGGGGGACAAAGCTGAAGAGATGATGGCCGTCTTCAAAGAAGTGGCGAGTCATCATTACTACATGCAGAAGAGGAATAAGAGCGGGTCGCAACCTCATGTGACCGCCTGGAGGGATTACGTCTTCAAGCAAGACAAGGAGGATCCCTCTTAATTTACCACTCCGCCAGCACTTTTCCGTAGCGAAGTGCTCTCCGAAATGAGCAGGTTAGGTAAGAAGAATCCCCGGAAAAACGAGGATCGGGAGTCGGATGAACGCTCCTATAGCTGTTTCTGGCACCTTACTCATCGAATGTCGTCGAAAGCAGTGTTAGCTGCATATATGATGGTTTGGCTTCGGGATTACGTCTTCTCGGGCGGGTCTGGCTCCGTAGAGAGGGTGACCCGGAACTTAATCCTGCCAGCAGTGAAGTTGGTTTTCTGCCGGCACCTGGCTCTACTCCCCGCGATGGTGTGTAACCTGCTGCGAGGTTTATGGGAGTTTACGGGAAACGTGGTTCATGATTGCGGTAGGAATGACAACTTCCCACGGGCTGAATTACCATTCCATTATCTGATGGGATGGCTGATTTTACACCATCGAAATATAATGAGTTCGGGCTCGAAAGAAGATCATAGGGCCGAAGATGCATTCTTTCACCGTTTCCACCAGAGGAGCTAGTTGCATTCTGGCGTTCCTATTTGCAGAAAGGTTTTATCCCACCTTTAGGGGTAGGAGATCCCCAAAGTAGGTCCTATCTTTTTAGGTTTTGAGGCCGGTGAAGACTTAATGGATTCGGGTGAAGATGCCACCACTCTGCCTCCATGGGGATTCCGCTGGTTGCAAAGTATCCGGCCGTCCTATCTGGTATACCGGAACAGGAACCAGTGTTACTTGGAACCGTATTTACCGAGCCGTTTTGTACGGCAATTTGGTTATGCTCAGTTGATGTTGGATAATCCCAGTATCAACCTGGAGTATATTGGTAGCTTGCTGGATGGTGCGCGAGCTTGGCATTACTACAAAGCCGGATGTACCAGAGTTCGTTTTACGCTGCCCGTCCAGAATTCGCGACCGCCGATTCTTTTCTCAGCCGCCAAATTTTACTATGTTATGGCTGCCATGCCTCCCGGATATGATAGGGAGACCAGTCTTGTTGTAGGCACCTCATTAGCGGTGACCGGGAACATATTGGCGAGGGCTCGATCGTACCGTCCGCTAGAGGTGGGTCATCGAGGTGCCCCTGCCGCATCCCCAAGGGGTCAGGCAGAACCCTTGGTTGATCAACCGAAAAAACGTGCAGATACAGAGGCTGGCTCTTCTGTGTCAAAGAGGCAGAAGAAGGCATCGTCACCGACTGTGTCATCGGACTCGACACCTACGGAGGTAAGGGTGTCCCATATAGTCCAATTAAGGATCCACATTTCGTGTGACTTATGCTTTTTTTTTGTAGTAGCCGCTCAAAAGAAGACCCCGTACTCCAAAGTCTGGTGGCAGCAGGCCAAAGGCGATGGCGGGCTTATCTGAAGAGCACATTCTGCCGATTATGATGTCTCCCATGGAGGAGAATCCAGATGATGTCGTTGTTGTGGAGACTCCGGCATCTCCAGATTATGTTAGGAGGGAGGCTGAGGATGTAGCAGCTTCCGGGATAGTACAAGCCGTCGTGGGGGCCTTGGACATTGAGGGTCCTGCGGACACGGGACTTCCTGATGATGAAGTGGGGCGGAGTTTGTCGTCTTCAGATGACATTCCTCCAGAGTTGCATGAGTATGTTGCGGGGGCAACAGATGTGATTGGAACAGAGGAGAGGGTTGATTCCCATCTTTGTCATGATGAAGGGAGGTCGACTGTAGCGTTGCTGAGCCCTACCCCAGACTCGGCAGTAGAAGCTGAGGTGGCTGCCGACCGGGAGGTGGCGATAGATCTTGTCCCTGTAGAGGGATTTGATGGTGACAATGAGACTCGTCTGCCGGTCCTAACTTCAAGGGGGTCGAGTCAGAAGACAAGTGTTGATCTCACTGCTCTGCCAGAGGGAGAATGTCCCGTACTGCCTACTGATAGTGCATTGGGGACTGATGAGGTAGCCACTAACGTCGGTGGTTCCTCCGAGCTTGAGAAGGGTAAAGGTTTGGTGGAACCCTCTGTTGCTCCTTCTACTTGGGGTACTATATCGACGCCTCTCTCGGCTTCTTCTGCTCTTTTGGCTCCTCGGGCTAGTACTCAAGCCCCTGTTGATGAAGAGCCTGTTGATGTCGAGGTTCCAGCCTCGCAAGTTGAGACAGGCGGGCCTTCTTCCGGTTTGCTATCTAGAGCGGTTCCTCCGACCCCTGCTATGACATCGCAGGTGCTGGCGGATGCAGATGAATATGTGAAGTTCATCATCGAGGCGGTGTATAAAATGCTGCAGAGGGGCGTATCGGCAGTGATGGACACCAATGGGAGCTTTGTGACGGCAAAAACTCTGGCACTGCCTCACATCAACCTGATCCATCTCCACCAGGGCCATGATCATATGGCCGACATTCTGGAGGCCTCTGTGGCCGAGCTGGACCAGCGGCTTTTCGAGTTTCAGTGTATCCATCAGAACGATGTCTCCGTCCTGATAGACGCGGAAAAGGAGAAGTTATCGCTGAAACTGAGTCCGTTTACTAGGCCACCGTGAGTGTCTGAGAACGCGAAGTGGCTGAGACTGAAGCTGTAGTGGAGCAGTTGTCTCAGTCCACGCAAAAGAAGGTGGGGTTACGAGCTGCGTTGGACGCTAGTATCGCGGAGGTTGATGCTCAGATTCGCCGCCTTGAGGACCAACGGGCCCGACTCCTATTAGATGTCGAGCGTGTCCAGGCTGAACATGTAGCATTCAAGAAGGAGGAAGCAGCTTTCACCCACCGGGCTCTTACTCTGGCTCAGCAGCGGCAGCAGCTGGATGGAAAGCACGAAGATGACACTTCTCCTGAGGCCAATAAGGCGATGCATCAAGAAGCTGAACGCCGGGTCCTGGCGACTGTGGAGACTCGGGCGACAGACTTGAGGTGCCGGATTGAAGAGCTTTCGGCTAACCCCGGGGATGTTTAGGGATTGTAGTCTTTTTTTGTGTTTTTGCAACTCTTGCTGGGGAGGGTGTAATCCTTTACTCTCTTTTTTAGAATAAAGAAATACAAAAAAATTTTGTGATGTGTTCATTTTTGCTGTCATGAACTTGATAATTTGTGTGGACCTATTATCTTTTGCGCACCTTGATTTTTAGGTACAGATAATAAGTTTGAGAGAACCAACATGTTCGCTCAGAGGTGATGTGGACGTGGCAAATATGGGATTCAAATGATGGAATCTTCCTACTCAGAGGTGTTATGGACGTGGTAGGAATGACTCTGGGGGATACGCGAAACTACTCAGAGGTAATGTGGACGTAGAAGTTCTGCGATGAATGTACGGCAATGCCGGGGTTGTCTGTACGAGATGTTTACTCAGAGGTAATATGGACGTGGTAAACATGATGGGTAACGTAGTCTTATGGAGTGTAAGATTCTGCTTTATAGGGCGTAGGGGGACAACTCAGAGGTGATGTGGACGTAGTTGTCCTTATACTGGAGGATGCTACGGAACAGCTGGGTTCCAGAAGCATCTGATTTTGTGGAAGTACATGTCTGAAAGATATCAAGAGTAGTACTTCTTTAGGAACTTGCCGTTGATGGGCATCATGAACAAGTCCCCATTGGGTTTAGCGAGGCGGTAAGCACCGTTTGAGTATACCGTCTCTATGATGAAAGGTCCTTCCCACTTGGGCTTGAACTTTTCTGGTGTCTTGTGAGTCAACACCATCGGCCTCCTGACTGCCAAAACCAGGTCGCCTACTTGGAAAGTCCTTTGCTTGACCTTCTTGTTGAAAGCCTGTGATATATGGGCTTGGTAGAGTTCAATGCGTTGTTGAGCTAGAAGACGCTTTTCGTCAAGTGCCTCTAGTTCTCGCAGACGACGACGTTGATTGTCCTCTTCTGTGAGTTGGTTTGTGATTGCTACGCGGAGTGAGGGTATCTGGATCTCGAGAGGTAGTACTGCTTCGCTCTCGTAGACCAGAAAGAATGGTGTGTTTCTTGTCGGAGTCCGTACCATTGTGCGGTAGGCCTAAAGGCATTCACCGAGCTTTTCATCCCAGTCGCGTTTATTGGATGAAACGACTTTTTTGAGTAGCCTGACGATAGTCTTGTTGAACGCCTCGGCCAATCCGTTTACTGCCGGATTGTAGGCGGTTGAGGCCACATTTTGAATGCGATTCTTGTTACAGAATCTGCTGAAAACATGGCTGATGAACTAAGGACCGTTATCGTGGATAATCCTCCGGGGTATCCCAAAACGGTAGATGACATGGTGCTTGATGAAGCTGATCACCCTAGAGCTCTTCACTTCCGCCAGTGGAACTACTTCTGCCCATTTGGAGAAGTAGTCGATGATGGCTAGGATGAAGCGGCGTCCTCTCGATGAAGGAGGGGTGATCGGTCCTACAATGTCCATGTCCCAAGTTTCGAAGAGCCAAGAGGCGATTGTAGGATGTAGTGGTTCTGACGGTGTATGGATGAAGTCTACGTGAAGCTGGCACGCATGGCACTTTTTAGCATAGTCGACAGCGTCAGCAGCCATGGTTGGCCAGTAGTAGCCCATGCGTCACCGTCGATCCTGCAACTTAGGGCCAGGTTGATGGGCTCCGCAGGTCCCATCGTGAGCTTCTCGAAGGGCTTCGGCTGCTTCTTCGTTGGACAGACATCGCAGGAGAAGTCCATCATAGGAGCGTCGGTACAGCATTTTAGTAGCTGTATCGTAGTAGAATCGAAGGGAGCGCCTCCTGACTAAGACGGCTTCTTTCGGGTCTTCTGGGAGAATTTCGTAAACAGCGAAGTCGATGAACGGGAATCTCCAGTCTCGGACATTAACACCAGCACTTGTTGACATGGCATGGGCCACTTGTGAGCACAGGTTGTTTTTAGAACAGAACAAGTCTCGACCAACTACCGCGACGTAATGTTGAGTCCCGAGGGATGCTGCTAACGAGGCTGCGAGGCCAGCCAGAGCGTCAGCCTCCAAATTTTGTAAACGAGGTACATGTTCGATGAAGAACTCGACAAAGGTTGAAATGATGTTCAACGCAACTTCATGGTAAGGGATCAGGTCTTCATGGCGAACCTCGTATTGTCCTCTGATCTGGTTTACGACAAGTTTTGAGTCGCCCTAGGCTTCCAGATGATCCACCCCCAGCTGTCGTGCCAGTTGGAGTCCCATGATGAGAGCGTTGTACTTGGCAACATTGTTGGAGCATGGCTTCGAAAGGGAGTTGGCGCGCTGGATGACCAGCTGATCGGGGGAGACTAAGACTACCCCCACTCCTACGATGATTTAGTCTTTGGGGCCTGTTCTTGAAGCGCCATCGAAAAACATCCGCCAGACGGAGCTTTCTTCGGTGACGTTAGATTCTTGGACTTCATCTGGGATGTCTTCATAGAGTCTGGAGGACTTCGGGATGGGGTGTGCAGCTAAAAAGTCGGCCAGAGCCTGACCCTTGACGGCTTTTTGTGGAACGAACACCATGTTGTATGGTGTTAGCAGGATAGCCCACGTAGCTAGCCGGGAATTTAATGACCCTGGCTTTGTCATGAGAACTCTGAGTGGATTGACTCGGGATATGACATGAATCGTCTGGCCCGAGACATAATGGCGAGTCTTCTGGATGGCCAATACCAACGCCAAGCACTCCTTTTCAACGGGGTTGTACCGGTGTTCGGTCCCGATCAGTGTTCTACTGAGGTAGTAGATAGCTTGCTCATAGCCTGTATCGCTGTTCTGAGCCAGCAGAGCACCGAGGGAATGATCTATGGCACGGACGTAGAGCAGAAATGGTTTATCGGTGACGGGTGCCACCAGGACTGGCGGGCTCGTCAAGTAAGCCTTTATGTCATCAAAAGCTTTTTGGCATTCCTCTGTCCAGACGTAAGAGGCTCCTTTCTTCATGAGCTGAGTGAAGGGTTGACACTTTCCGGAGAGGTTTGCTATGAACCTCCGAATATATGCCAGACATCCCTGCAGGCCTCGAAGTTCTCGAAGGTTCTTCGGAGGATCCATGTCCAGGATGGCTTTGGTCTTCTCGGGGTCGACATGAATGCCTTTCGTCGTGATAATGAAGCCCAAGAATTTTTCGCTAGAAACCCCCAAAAAGGATTTAGCGAGGTTCATCTTGAGTTGATGCGCCCGCATGAGATCGAAGACTGTCTTCAGGTCTTATAGGTGATCTCCTTTAAGACGGCTCTTGACTGCGATGTCATCAGCATTCGACTGTCTTGTAAAGATGTCGACAGAAAATGGTGCTCATAGCTCATTGGTATGTGGCACCAGCGTTCTTCAAGCCGAAGGGCATCACTGTGTAGCAGAAAACGCCCTTTGGAGTCCTGAATGACGTATGTTTTACGTTATCGGGGAACATCTTGATCTGGTTATAGCCCGAATACCCGTCCATGAAAGACATGTGTTCGAAGCCACATGTGTTGTCGATCATCACATCGGTGATTGGAAATGGGAATTCGTCCTTCGAGCAAGCGGAGTTGAGATCCCTGAAGTCGATGCAGACTCGTATCTTTCCATTCTTCTTGGTGACAGGGACAACGTTGGCCACCCAATCCGGGTGTTGTTCTTCACAGATGAAGCCGCTGGTCAAGAGTTTGTCCACCTCCTGATCAATAGCGTTCATGATGTTAGGACGAAAGCGTCGTTGTTGTTGTTTGATAGGCTTGGCATCAGGTAAGTTGTTAAGCCTATACATCGCGATCTGAGGATCAAGTCTCGGCATATCTTCGTAGCTCCAAGCGAAGACATCGATATACTCTTTAGCCAGCTGGATTAAAGATTCTCGATCTTCTCCTTCTAGGATTTTGCTGATAAAGATGGGTTTGGAAGAAGATCCATCCCCAAGGTCGATCTGCTCGACTTCATCTTCGGTAGGGGGTTTGCGTAATTCAAAACGAGACTCCCACTGTTCTCCCAGGCGTTGAGCCCATGGTTCCTCTTCGAAGAATCCTGGCGTTTGGTTTTCGCCTTCATCTTCTTGAAGTTATGCAGATGTCATGTTAGCTGATAGCACTCTCTTGAAGACTGAGCCGATACTGGTATCGGAATCCCAGGTTGATGCTTCGGATGAGTGAGAATATTCTACTTCTTCTGCCTCCGAACTCTCTGGAGTTTATGGCGACATGACATAGCCCACCCCCCGTCGAGTTCGATTATAGTAGTCCTACAACTTTCCTTTAGGTGTTGGAAGCCGGAGAGGAAGACGTCGACCCTTGCCGTAGTTCAGGCCTTTGTTGCTTTTTAGGTCGTAACCCATCTTTTGGATGAGGTACTTTGCCTTGTCCGTGTACCGATAGACTTGTATTCTGCCGGTATCTGGTTCTTGCTCGAGTGGCGGGAGGTCTTGATGACGCTTAATTTTGCCAAAGATGATGGATTCTTCGTCTCGACTCCGCGGCAGGACTACAAAACAGATCCCTTGGGACGGGACTACTCAATTTACATGATGGGCGGTCGTTATTTGTGTTTGCAACGACCGAAGAGCGTTATCTAATGTATACATGGCATTCCAATATGGAAGACTAGAATAATTAAAAGACACTCTATTATTGATGAAACACGAGATTTTATCCCGTGGGATTACATTGTCCAGAGAGGGTGCATCTACATCAGCAGAGATATATTCCCCTAGCTTTTCATCTGTGAGTACCGGGATTGGATCGGGAGAGTCCACCACAGCTTTGATCCTGGGGTCCGAGAGGGCTATGTGGGCCTTCTCCGGCAGCTTGGAAGATGGTTGCGGCGGCTTGCCCTTAAGACGCACCTTCAGAGGTGCCTCAACTGCGCCTTCGGTGATGGGTGCCTTCCCCTGTAGTTTTGCCACGAGGGGAGCCGATGTTTGAGGCAGCTTTCTCTTGAGTCGTATCTTCAGGGGAGCTTTAGGAGCAGTTGGTGCTTTCCCAGGTAGCTTGATGTTCATGGGAGGCAACTTCTGAGGCGGTTTGCCTTTGAGTCGGATCTTCAAAGGAGCGTCGGGAGTCATCTTCTGCTCCATGTCCGGCTCTGCTGCCGTTTCTGCTTCATCGTTAGCATCATTGGCTTCCTCCTCGTCAGGTGACTTGTACAAGGAAGAATCAGTGAAGTAGGCTTCAAACCCTTTGAAAGGGTTAATGTCCGCGAACTCCGTCCGGATGACATCGTTGGTGGACACGTACTTCATACATTGGTGGAGTGTGGATGGCACCACCATGTACTCATGCAGCCATGGATGACCCAACATGAGGTTGTAGTTGACGTCGACGTCCACGACATAACAAGTCACCTCAGTTCTGAGGTTACCGATATGGTACTTTAGTCGTATCTTGCCCAGTAGCTCGCTTTTGCTAGCGTTGAAGCCACTAATAGTTGTGTTGGATGGTGCCAGTCTGTACATTGAGATCCCCAGTGTTGAAAGCAGCGTCTTCGGGATGATGCTGAAGGAAGACCCCGGATCGATCTGAATCCGCTTCACCTTGACAGAACCGATATAACCTGTATAATACAACGGCCTGTTGTGTCGGTTGTGTTTGAGCAGCATGTCTTGTTGGGTAAAGGTTATGTTGGGGATAACTTCATCCGCACAATGACAGTGCACACACGTAGTCTGAGTATCCTCAGGCTGCTTGACCTGACTGATGAAGGACTCAGCATCCTTCAGGGCTTCACAGAGAGCTTCACGAGTGTCCTTGGAAAGACGAAGGAGCTCAAACAGAGAAAGGCGGATAGGAGTACTGGCAAGTTGTGCCAGTATGTCGAAGTTGTGGAGCTTGGCTAGCCCCGAAGCATTCTTCTTTCACAGAGGACTATCGAAACGAGCCTCTACATTCTTCTGCTTATTGGCTACTGGGGTCTTAGATGGGCCCTCTTCCTGGGCAGTAGGGACGGCGCAAGGAGGCACCACCTCGACGGCAGCTTCGTCAGGTTGGGCGTTCTGTTGTGAATGCGTCTGCACAGGAAGTACCTCTTCCGCAGAGGAAGAGACCATACGGCAAGACTTGATCTTCCTGCCTTTAGTTTTGGTTCTGGAGGCAGAGCGTACCTCCGGTTGAGTAACCTCGGAAACAAGATCAGGGTGAACCCATAAGATCTCTCCCCGAGATATGGTGAGTGGGATGACTCCACTCACGTTGTCACGAGTAGGTGGTAAGTTAACCAGCTCCATTGTCGCCTTAGGGATGGGGACGACACCATCTTGTGTTGTAGTTGGCGGCAAGGTGCCGAACTGGAGTGACACCACGTTGGCCAAAACCGTCTTCTCCTCGTAGTCGACGGAGAAAACATTCGTATTGATCATGCGTTGGATGTAGTTTTTAAGGACGTAGCTGTCCTTGGTTGGATGTTCGACAAACCGATGGTAGTGACAGTACCTCGGATTGTCCATTTTTTCATCCTCGTCCGGACGCTTCGGGTCTGGTAACTTGATCTTGTCATCCTGCTTCAGTATCTCGAAGAGTTGCAGGGTGTCTTCATCGTTGAAAGAGTACACCTCATTTGACCTTGGTGCTAGTGGAGGCTTCTGAGTAGGTGTTGATGCACCTTTTGAGGCATTGACAGTCAATGCCTGTTTCCCCTTCGCCTCTCGTCTGGGGTTGTTGGCCGCAGGCCGCTTCCCCTTGTCCTCAAAGACAGGGAAACTAACTCCCAGAAGGCGAGCGTTGGACGCCTTCTTTTCTGCTGCTTCAGCTTCGATGATCAAGGAACTCCAGTCGGGAGGAGGAGTAGAATTGAGCCAGAGTTTGACTACGGGAAGCATGTTCATGCTGCAGGAGGAGAGGAGTGCATGTTCTGGCATGCCCGGGGGCAGTCTGAGATAGGCCTGTCGAAAGCGTTCGATGAATACTCGAACTGTTTCCTTCTCCTTCTGGCGTATCTCTATGAGAGACACCATTGTCATGTCCTTCCTGCCGTCGTAGAAATGGTCGAGGAAAAGGTGCGTCAAATCATCGAAGGAAGATATAGAATTGTCGGAAAGGCTGTAGTACCAGTCGTACGCCACTCCTTTCAGTGCGCCGACAAATATGCTGGTGAGTAGCACGTCCTCCTTCGGCAGATGTCCCATTTAGGACTGGAAGTACGTCAAATAGCGACATGGAGAGTCCTTCCCGTCGTATGGCGTTAATGTTTGTGGTTTATATTTGGGAGGATAAACCACTTTATTCTATTCTAGGGGATAAGATTGGGGGATGCCCATCTTTTGGCGCTCCTCTTGTCTATTTTTAGACTCAAAGCGTTCGCGCAGGTCCCTGATCATCTCGACCACGTCTTCCGTGGAGCTGGGAATCTGGGAAGGTGGTACCACCTGGAGTTGAGCATTTGAGGGCTCCGATGTCCGAAGGGCTTCGCGACGATCCGTATCCAAGGATACCCGTTGAGGGGGTACACTTGACTCTCCATTGGCCCCTGGGTCGGGACCGGTAGAAGGTGTCCTGGCCAAAGCTAACCGTATCTCAAATACTGCTTGAGTCAGTGTTTGCATGGAGGCAGAGAGGGTTTTGAGTCCTCCCTCTAGGGTATCCATGCGCTGGACGAGGTCTGGTGGCGGCGCATCAGACTCGGTATCACCTCCAGCTATGTAGACTGTCATGACACGGCTGGAGTCGGATGGCTTAGTTGAGGCTTCGCTTTCAGCCTCACTCTCCTGTTGAGGAGTTGTTGTTCCCGGAGCTTCGTCTTGGCTACCCCCAGCTATGTTCCTGAGGACTTCTTCGTCTTCGAGACTCGGATCCGCAGGGGCTAGACTACCCCCAGCTAAGTTTTGGAGGACGCCTTCGTCTTCGGGAGAAGTATCCGTAAGGGCCTGATTACCCCCAGTCATGTCTTGAAGGACTTCTTCATCTTCGAGATGCAGGTCCACAGGGGCTAGACGACCCCCAGTTATGTCAGGGAGGCTGACTTCGCCCTGAGGATGAAGATCCACCCCAACTGTGCTTTGGAGGACACCCTCATTTTCGGAAGAAGGATCAACAAGGGCTTGACTACTCCCAGCTTCCTCCAAGATCTTCTTCCTCCCCCGAGTGCCTTCGAACACTCCGGAGGACGAGACGGTTGTCTTGGTTTTCCTCGGCTGGCTCTTGGACGAGGAATTGCCAGTTGTCTTTCGGACTTACGAGGAGTTGGAGATTACATTGCATGAAGCAACCTTTAGTTATGGCTCCTCTTTTGTTGATACCTTCTCGAGGCGACGTCGGAGGGGTGTCGATGATTGTAGCCGTTGGAACACCGACTGTCTTGGTGGGACTGCTGCCTTGCAACAGCAGTTGATGGTGACTACAGCACAAGTGTGCCCTGTGAGGGGCGCATCGTGCTCGTCAGTCGACTCTCCTGATCGGTGCTTGTGAGTGATCACGTTACGCAGATCGTTGGAGGAGAGTGCCACCTTTGTACCCCCTTCAGGCGTATGGCAAGGCCAAGCGCCGGGGTGGTCAAGTGAATGCTGCGCCCCTTGATCCAACACCAAACAGGTGCTCAGATCAGTAGTGGGGGAACAACATTTGAAGTGACTTGAACGGACCTCAGACGCACAACCAGAGGAGACGCGGGAGTTCAAGACCACTGGGTTTGCCTTGATCGACTTGGTTACGAACGCAACAGATGTGCCCAAGTGAGATAAGGACTTTGAAGGTCGGCTCGTTTCTGGCACAGAAGCACCTGAGTCGACCTTATACAGCTTACCATCAGCAGCACGCATGATTGTGAGCGCATACTTCTGGCCTGCTGCTGGCATAGCACGTTTGGGATGCATGGCCCGTGCTGCCTTGGACTTCTTCGTACCAGTCCGCTGGGGCGCGTAGTACTCAGAATCCAAATTCTCCTCGCCACTACAGCGAGTGAGTCTGTCAAAGACAGAGACCTTCTGTGGTACGTCGGAGGTGATGCATGAGGCATTAGCTGCGCCCCTGCTCCGTCGACGCATCTTCCTCGCCTGAGAGGGAGATGGCTGGGGAATGTGGTCCGCCGCACGTTTCCCTGAGAGATACGCTGCACCGGTGGACGCATCTTGGTTGCTGAGGACGTCAGCAGGAAGGAAAGGCTGGATCGGCGCATCCCCTTCGGTGGTGGTGCCAGAGGCGTCGACCTTGCGCACCCAGATTTGGCGAGTCTTTTTCGGCTTCGGCAGCCGCTTCGAAGGGCTTATACTGCCTTCAGAGATGAACTCCTCATATGCCTGTTGATTGAGGCGTATGACCAGCATCTTGTGGGAGGAGCCCACCTTCACGTCGTCGGATTGCAACACAGCTTTTTCGGTAGAGAAGAAAGAGGTCCCCAACAGAGTCGCCAGCTTGTTTGCCATTAAAATCTTTTGATGGAAATTTCAATACAAACAGAACAGTGTTACAATATAGGACTTAGACATAGTTCTAGGAGTACACTTTTGTTTATCTGGGTCCCTTGTGCCGATGGAGCGAGTGGTAATGCGTTGACTCCGTTGACAATCTGACGACGGTTCTCGGTTCTCTGAAGATCTGGGTTGCTCTGGGTGCTGGAGCTTGCAAAGAGGAAGAAGACGTTGAGTGTTTGTATCTGCCTCGGTGGTTGTGCGACATCTCTGTCAGTATATATATGTTCGTCTCTGTGTGTGTGTAAGAAGGAAATGATCCCTCTATTTATAGTCTGCATGCTGGCTGCCCATGCGCGCATATGTAGGATGCGCCTGAACGCAGGGACGCCATGTGGTGATTGCTGATAGAGGCGCATGGACGATGCGCCCTGATTGAGGAGTTGAATTCTTCATGCTGCTGTTGTGGGCTGGCACATAGCAGGGGGCGAATCTTTTTGTTGCTGAGATCTTAGCTGAATCGAGTCAAAGGACACGTGTTATCGGCCCATGGCTCGGAGATCTCGGATTTGGTGGGGAATGATCTGGTAGGATGCGCCTGGGATTGGGCCCATGCAGAGACTTTGGCTCGTAACCTTTGGGAGTCACGAACAATTTGGCGCCCATGGCTTTTGAGGCGCAAGCGAGGCTTCAGTAGTGACTTTACTTCTGTCTTTAGGGATCAAGGAAAAGTCTGAGGCGTATGGATTTTAAGGCGCATGCAGAACTTTGGGCACATAGCTGCGGAGGCGCATGCAGAAGCATGCGAGGTTATTGGGCGGCCACGTGGCTTGTAACCGCCGGAGGGGAGTAATGATGGTGCTGACGTCGACGACGCTTCGTTTTCTGAAAAAGCTGTCAACCGCAGTCTTCGAGGGACGTGCTGCCAACTCTGTCAGACTTCAGCATTTAATGTTCTTTGACAGGTGATAGGTTGTTGAGTGGGCACATCGATCGGCGTTCTACTGGGTGCATGGGGCCGTATGGGGGTGCATGCTTGTGAAGCGCTTGGTGCTGAGGGGCGCGTCTGTGTGATGCGCGGTCGGTCCGGCGCATGCGCTCCGCTTGACACGTCTTTTGGTGCGACTGTTACGTTCTTCGAGTGCTTTAAATAGCCGTTTTTGACTTGGCTGAATTCGAAGCGTCAGGTTCATCCATTTAATGCAAATTCGTTGAACGGGATTTGGAGAGCCATCCACTTGGCGCATGGGTTTGATTTACTCGGCCTATAAATAGTGGCATGGAGAGAGTTTGCTTCTCGTTCTCTCACGTCCTCCTAAAGTGAACTTGTTTACTCGAGTACATTCTGTTGATGAGATGCTCCCGAGGGTGAAGATGCGACGCATTGTCTTTATTGATGCACTTGATGGTGACTGTTACATCCAAAAGTCAGAGTCGAGGGCTTCTGAGGCAGGTGGAAGGTGCCTGTTGCATCCAAAGATCAGGATGCTCGAGCCTCGTCTCCGTTATGTGGGAAGAGTCGTAGATCAGAATTGCGGTGCTGCGGCTTTGGGGGCTCTTTCTTCTGTCAGAGTGGGCGTTGCCCATTGTGGTTGTGTTAAAAGCTGCTCCTTTAGCCGCGGTTTCGATTGCGGTCTTCCTTGGTCTTTGGAGGCTCTTTTGAAGCCTCCCCTGGCCACAGGTTGACTTGCGGTGCTCTTCTCTTCCTCGGTTTGAGGAGCTCTTCCTCCAGCTAGAGGGTTGATTGCCACCCTCGTTCTGCTCAATAAATGCTTCATTAGTCGAAGCATTTAGACGGCGGTGAGCCTGGCTGGAAGGGTGGCACATAACTGAGCAGATGAAGGGATGCACATAACTGAGGATGCACATAACTGAGCTGCTGAATGGATACTCCCGGCTGGGAGCGCATGGTAGGATGCGTCTGACTGAGAGCGCATGGTAAGATGCGCCTGTTCAAGAGCGCATGATGATGCTGTGCCTCGCTGTAGACTTAGGGTCTTTTCTTTTTGTAGAAGTTCTCCTTTGTACAGCCCTTTTTAAGACATGTAATGGACTTTTATATGAAATAAAAATCTTCTTTTAATGTCTATATTCTTGTTTTGCTGTGTCAAAGTACTTTGTCTGAACTTCCTGGCGCATGTAGTGTTTGGCGCATAGGATTTCTGATCGTTAAATTCCATGCTTCTACACTGACAACTCTGACACTCTGAAAAGAAGATAAAACATGATTAGACTGGACATGTGACCCAAGCCACATGAACCTTATGCAACTCAATCTATGTATTTCATGCGGCCAAGGATAAATGTAATCCGAGCCGCATGAGCTTTATGCGGCCCAGAATATAAGAACCTTTGCGGCTCAAAAGTCCCTAAGCTACATGCGAACTAAGGGAGACTGTCGCATGAGTCTTGTGCGGCCCAGTATGGCCGAACTCTGAAGGTCCTATGCGACTCAAAATGACTCAAACAGACTACTCCTATCTTGCGATGAGATACGTGGCAGGCTGACCAAGTCTCAACTACCCAGATTCGCTACAACAAAATCTCAACAACCCCCACCAGCTAGCAGCCCGAGATCGAGTCTTTGTGCGCTATGGAGACACGTGGCCACGTGGCCCTTTATGCGGCCCAAAAAGCTGCTACTGTAGAAAATACTATAAATAACAGGGTATTACACCCAGGCAAATGGTTGGCAATCCAAGGCTGGTAACCTACAAAAAGTAATTTCTTCGAGAGCAAGGAGCGCGTCAGATAGTCCATGGAGTAAGGCAGAGTTGCTATACTTTTCCGAGCCTCTATCGTCATCCTCCAGAATCAAAACTAAACAATTGTACTTAGATTGTCTCCTAGGCTTTCTTTCTAGGCTTTCTCTTGTACAAGCGAGTTTGCAATCAAGTTCAATTCATTTGTAATTTGTTGTGCTTGATATTCAATAGCAAACAGGGTCGTCTATGTCTTGTATGTGAAGTTTGTTGTAAGGTAACAGCCGGTCTCGTGCTCCAAATATTAATGGCACGGTTGGGGACACTAATGATCTAATTAACAATAGGAATTCATGGGGTACTAATTATCATCCCAACGGTAATCAACTTATCCGAGCAAATCGGTAATACTAGTATCCCCTACAATTTAGAAGGCTTACAATTTACTTACTCTAGAAGCTAGGATATGGTTTTTAGGATTAATGAGGTTAGAAAATTTCAAAGTTGTGATATCCTATCTCGACTTCTGATAACAAAGAATAAGGCACGGTGTGATTAATAACGTGGAATGGTAGATATGAATCATATTCGAGGACTGTTCCTCAATTTCTAATAAATGGAAATTATTATGTACCATGATTCACGAGTCGACAAACAGAATGATCTACTCATCCATAGTGTACGAGAGTTATCCTTGGGGTTACAGACGCTAAAGCATGTCATAGGAAAGATCTCCGATGACTAAGTCATAAATTTCTATTTGTGTTAAGTCGGTCAGACTATAGTCATAAGGTTTCTAATGGTGTTGCATGTAGTGTTCCTGCGTTGATGATGTTAACTAGTGAATCAATATGATGGGGCATCATACTACAGATATTGGCTAGGCTTGTGAAGGTGTTGTTCTTCTGCAAAGTCGCGTCTTTAATAACAAATTTTTATACCTAGGATGACTCCAGCTAAATCCTAAATCTTGGAATGGGTGCCTATCACATTCATCGCAATTCTTGTCCTTGTTTTTGTCTAATCCTCTCTTGACTAACTGTGGGGGGCCTGGTCAAGTAAGGGTTGGGTTAAGGCATACGAGTTGCTAGTTTAAGCAAGAATCAAGATGAATAATTGGAGGCACATAATAATTGATTTCTAGAGATTAGATAGTCTCCTAGGTTGTGTCTTAACCACGGGTAAGATCCTACTCATTTTCAAACTCGAATGACTAGAAGGTCACGATAGTAGTTTTAGGGTCGAGGGATAATGAGTAACTCAAGGCAAGGTTGTTGTCATATGGCCGGCAGATAGTAGCTACACTTGTGTATACAACTATCATGACCATGGGGGATACTCTATATCTATCTATCAGATACAAGCGTTCATCTTTCTAAATCAGTGAAAGATAAAAACAACAAAGAGTTCAATAAATATGTAATCGAATACAATTATGCGATTCAAAGATGAAGTTATAATTCAAGAGGAATTATTAATGCAGTCGCGGACGAGATCCTAGATACCTCTATATCTCAATCCACATAGGATAATCATATAAAGAGCGAACCAAGTGCACTACGGTTGATTAGACCGTAATACATTGATTCTAATTAGACATGCTTGTGGACGTCCCTAGTTTACATATTTCCTGAACAAGCTCGATAAAGAATAAGCTTACAAACTAGGCTATAAATAGCAACATTATTTATGATATTACAAAGTATAAGTACGGGAGATGATGATAAAAGCAGTAATAAATAGTTCAGGTTTTACAAAGATCTAAGTCTTGTCCGGTGTTCCTGGTTATACAGTCATTCTACTGTCTCTTGTATCAGGCATTGGTTGACCAATGGGGTATAGGCTACCAAACTCTGTCTTATAGATAAATATATCTTCCTACACTAGCATATATTTATTGTCACCCTGTTGTTTGCAAAAACAAAAGTTGATCTTTATTTCAACAAACTTTGTAAAAGAAGATTACAAGAATTCTAGGAAAGTACAACTATAGGAATGCGATCTGAAGACGATCGCTTAGAGCAGCGGTTCGCTATTATTGACTTGCTGAACTGGAAGCATCTGGGTCCTCATTGACGACATAAGCTGTTACTTCTCTAGGTACAGTGGAGGACACTGTCTGTTCTGAGCTTTCGATGTATGCATCATAGTCAGAGAAAGAATCATCTCCTGAGTGAAAAGGAAGATGACCGGAAGGATCTTGAAGATTCCTTTGACCGATTGTGTCTTGGCTTCGGAAAAGTACAACTATAAGTCTTCAGCTTGTCTTCTAGTGCAGCGATTCGCTGTTCTTGACTTGCTGAACTAGAAGCATCTGGGTCCTTATTGATGACATAAGCTGTTACTTCTCTAGGTACAGTGGAGGACACTGTCTGTTCTGAGCTTTCGCTGTATGCATCATAGTCGGAGAAAGAATCATCTCCTGTGTGAGAAGGAAGATGACCGGAAGGATCTTGAAGATTCCTTTGACCGATTGTGTCTCGACTTCGGGATCGGGTATGTTGGAATACTCCTTCAGAAGATTCTTGGAGTAGATCCAAATACCGTTGGCTGGGCTTGCGAGGCTTCCCGTGCTTAGAGCACTTCCTACCCCCATTGTCTTTGGAAGTTATGTTGACAGAAGCGTACAAAACTTCGTCTTCATCTTCCGACATAGGTTCAGAGTTTGAAAAGTTCAAACGATCAAAGACAGATCGTCTGGTTGTCTGACAACAACACTTGATGACCACTTTGTGATTGCAATGATGTCCAAGTGGTTGTACTGGAGAGGTTGAGATGTTGTCCCAATTTTGCTTGAGGTATTCTTGGAGATCGGAAATAGCAATGGGACGAGAAGAAGTTCGAGGGACATGTTCTTTGACAATGTTCGGAACATGGTTCCGGTTCTTCAAATGTTTTGTCCCTTGAGTGTACAGGGAAGTACTCATTTCATTGGCATAGGTGTCCGGATTCTTGATCCTGGAAATTTGCTTCTGATGCTGGTTGGTCTTCGGCATTGGTTGTTTGCGTTTCGTCGAAGTTGGTCGATTGAGATAAGTTCTTATATCAACAAACTCACCCCCAGGGGTTTCTGTCTGAGACACCAACAATTTTCCCTGTCTTGAACGGGAGATCTGAAGAGTTGGAAGATCTTGGAACTCTGCTACTGGAGTAGGCAGAATACCTCTCTGATCAGTACACTTCCCTTTGACAAGGAGTGAAAAAGAATCCTTGTGAGAAAGGGTTCTTGTACTGACTGGTGCCGGAGCACGTTCTGATGGATCTTCTACGGTAAAAATCGAAGAAGATTGAAAAAAGACCAAAGGGCCTTTTTCTTTGTTTTGTGAAGAAGGGTTAGCTAAAGAGTGTTTCCTTCTGTTGTCTTCTAAGTCATGGGACGAGGAAGTTTGAGAAAAGACCAACGGGCCTTTTCCTTTGTTCTGGGGAGGAGGAGGAATAGCCAAAAGACTACCCCCAGTGGATTGCGCAGGAGCAGCAGGGTGCTTGAGAGGAGGAGCAGAGCTTTTCTTCTTATTGTGGGAAGATGAGAGATTAGCCAAAGGGCTGTCTCTCTTGGATTGCGCAGACACAGTTTGCGCATGGATTGATGGCGCACTGGCAGATTGCGCAGGAGTAACTCTGGCAGAATGCCTTCTGGCCTCAGTCACAGTAGTTTGTGCAGCAGAAGTTTTGTTGCCAGAGTGCTTGGGTTGCACTCTGGTTACTGGAGTGGTGGATTGTGCAGGCAAAGTGGCAGCCAATTGTGCCAGAGGAACAGGAATCTTACACTTTGACAGGGCAGCATATGAAGTGGTTTGTGCACTGGCAACAGCAGACTGCGCATGAGTAGTAGAGGCAGATTGTGCAACAGCAGAGACAACAGACTGTACAACAGTCTTAGCAGCAGAGACTTTAGACTGCGCAGCAGTCTTGGTGGCAGAATCAACAGACTGTGCAGCAGTCTTGGCGACCCACACTGGGCGCACTTTGTTCGTGGCAGAAGTTATCACAGTGCGAGGGGTGGTCCTGGAGTTGATCATGGCTTCATAGGCCGTCTGGTTGACCTTCACAACCAGCGTCTTCTGCGTCTTTCTGATAGATGCAACGTCACATTTAGTTGTCACTTCCTCGTCGGAGGAGAAAGTCGTCCCCAGCAGAGTCGCCATTTTGTTTACAAAAACAAAAGTTGATCTTTATTTCAACAAACTTTATAAAAGAAGATTACAAGAATTCTGGGAAAGTACAACTATATGAATTCGATCTGAAGACGATCGCTTTATCCCTTGGACGATGTGAACTTTGAAGACGATAGCCTCTGAAGATTGCAGCAGCACTTTGGCAAGTACTCCTGATCTCTGGTGATGATCTTCGATCTCTGTATGCGTGTGTGTTCCCCTCTAGAAAGGACTTGAAACTCTATTTATAGAGTTCTGGAAATAACTACTTTTTAGTTATTCTGGACTGCGCAAGTTGGATTGCGCTGCATTGGACTGCACACGCGTCAGATTGCGCTGGCAGTTACTTGATCGTGGGCCAACTGTCTTGGATACATGGCATTATTTGATTGAAATGCGCATGATCGTGTACAAACGGTTACCACGTAATGAGTTATTGGTGGCATAAAGGCCACGTCTACTTTGTCAGTTGATGGAGTGTGCCAACTGAATTGCGCTTGCATCGGATTGCGCTAGGATGGACGGCGCTGGACTGGATTGCGTTGCAGGCAGATTGTGCTGCATGTACAGCTGTCCTCGAGTGCTGTGCTATACGATAAACGAACAGTTTCCTCGTTCTTCGTGCTGTCAGCTGTCAGAAAATTTGATTCTCTGTCAGGTAATGATGACGAGGCCACGTCAGCATGTACACTTGGATGAGTGCGCAGTTCAGCCTGCGCAATCGAATGGTTGCGTAATCTGTCTTCTGCGCAGTTCACTTAAAGGATGTAAAATTTGATTTTGATGACTTTGTTAATGGGTGTAACTTGATTTTTAGGACCTACAAGACCCCCTTCAAAGTTTTCGAAGTTTGAAAATAGTAAAAGCTTCGAAATACTTTGAATTTTGATTTGAAAATCAAGTTATGCATATGATGATCTGTCTGCGCAATCAGAGGAATTAGCACCTATTTATCCGGCACAATCTGAGGAGTCTGTTCATTCTCGAAAACTATAAATAGTTCCCTTTCTCTTCTCTGTCATTCTTTACTTGCTTCTGATCATTTGAAAGAAAGAATTTCCCGAGCTCTCTCGACTCTCTTTCTTCTTCCCGTCGATCTCCATGGCCCCAAAACGATCCGCCGCCTAGAAAGGGAAGGCCCCAGCCGAGTCCTCGACTCGTGCTGCGTCACGCCCTTCACGTCATGAGGTGGCTCACCCAGCACTACAAGGTAGACATCCGATCGAAAACCCTTTTTAGGGTTCTTCGCCATTGCTACACCTTAAAAACGATCTCTTTTTAGAGATTTAGTTTCGTTGCGCCACCCTATTTAGGGTTTCGGTTGCAGAAAACCAATAATCTTTATTTTTATGAAGATTATTTTCTTGCGCAATCGGTTAGAACGTGCTGGCAAAAGTCACCACAGTCTGCTGATTTGCGCACGGCTATCCAGCGCAAACTGATACTTTGCGCGAGTTATTCAGCACAATCTGATGGCTTGCGCAAGTGGATGAGTTTGCACCACTGGATAGTTTGCGCATAGAAGCTATTGTTGTGCAATCTGATGGTTGCGCAATCTGATGCTTGTGCAATCTGATGTTTGTGCAATCTGCTGATATAATCTTTGATTTAACTTGTACTAATTTCTGCTTTTTCTGTTTGATGCAGTTAACATCAGAGAGGATCCTGAGTATAAAACATTTGCAGGATCTCTTGCTGAGCCGGAATTCAAAGAAGACTTATCCCATGTCCTCTTCCCATAATATGCTCTTCCATCCTCTTGCCAAGCTATCCTGATAGCTCAGGATAATGAGACTTTGTTAAGTTTGATAAATGGACAGCCCTTGCAGTCTGCTGACGCCATCACCCATAAGAAACCCATATTCCTATTTGGTGAAGCCATCGACAAGAGTTCTCAACCCAGACCCTGTGTTGAGTCGAGAACTTTCCAAAGGAAGGACAAATTGATCCTGTTACCGGACACTGCTAGATGCCTCCCTCTAGCACGATATGCTCATACAAGCCATCCAGAAGGATGGACTGGGACATTACTCCCCTTTAGCAGGCACGGACAGGAAAGATCTGTGTTAAGAATGGCCCAAATAATAGAGACATGTTCTATAGCTCTTCTGAGCGACACAGCACTTTACTAAGAGGGTTGAAGCCAGGCTGTATCCCTCCTGAGAACTCCTCTTTGTTGCTGCCGGTAAGGACACCGAATTTTGCTAATGAGTATGCAAAGACGGAGGGCAGATATCCGGATCAAGACATCCGGCTGACCGGTTTAGTAAACCCGGAGAACAGGAGGTGGAACTGCATAGCCAACTGGGTATTGGCTCAGTTTGAAGATAAACTTAAAGAGATTGAGCTTTATAATGCGGTATATGCTACCGTGTATGGCTTCCATCCAAACCCTCATCTGTTTCTGGCCCTGGCAGAGAGGTATAACTGTAGGACAGGGACGTTCATGATGCCCTGCGGGGAGATGGGATTGGCGCTCCATGAGATTAAGTATATCTCATGCCTACCAACGAGAGACTCCCCTTATGAGGAGTATGTTCCCACAAACGACGAGTTAGATAGAATGCGTCGGGAAAATACAGAGATGGTAGCAGTTTTCGACGAACTACTATGCCATTATAAAATATACTCTCTGTATTACAAGAGCGGCTCTTCCGGCACATGTTATTCATCGAAGTGGTTGCCGTATCTTTTTCTTAATCATATCGTTGAGAAAAAGACCAAAGATCGTGACTCATGCAACCCAACTTTCTTTCAATCTCTCAGCCACAGTGAGGTAATAAAACTGATGGAAGAGAATAAGAAGATGGATATCAAAGTTATTGATGAACACCAATATCCTCCGCTCAAGCCCGGAGATTTTATTGAAAGCTTCATAAGAATGGGCTACAGGTCCATGTCACAAGAAGCTCAACTGGCAGGATTTTTGACATACTGGCTCCGTCGATTTGTTGTACCTGGAGCAAGCGCCGTGGACCGCTTCCACCGCGGCGTACTCTTCGCTGCCGTCCGGTTAGTCTTCGGCTACCGGATGGATTTGCTATCAGCGATGACTTATAGAATAAATGCAGGTCTTCGTCTGTATGTTGACTCTATGATTAAATGGAAAGGTGAGAAGGGGAACTTCCCTAGACTGGAGTTGCCCTACACCTATCTATTCGGATGGTTGCTTCTGCATCATCCATCTCTGATGAACCCCGACATGGGGGCAGTTAGCGGCAGCTTTCTGCGTAGATTCTTCCGAAGCAAGTGGGTGTACGTTAGTCTGAAGGACTGCAGACGTGCCCTAAACCTTGGCAAGGGATGGAATTTTTATAGCTTCGCTCCTCCAGCTGGTTACGAATTCTTGGCAATAAATCTGGTTGATCTGGGGAGGCAGCCACTGGGTCGAGCAGCTTTTGACTGGCTGAAGGCGATCAGACCATCGCATTTAGTATACAGATTTGAGGAGGAGTGCTATCTGGAACCATATCTTTCGATTCGCTTCGCTCGTCAATTTGGTTACGACCAATTCCATGTGGGCAACACTATAACTTGCCTACAAGGAAAGGGGTACTTGATTGATGGTGCGAGAGCATGGGCCTACTACAACGCTCGAGACACTAGGACAGTGTTCTCGATGCCAAACAAGAATGATAATGGCCCAAGAATGTTATATACATATTCGCTCTTTTATACAGCAGCGAATACATTTGCTGAGAACTTTAGTCTTATTGATAGCTTCGCAACAGCGACACGTCTGAAGAAAGGAGCCACTGCTATATTAGCTCCAGCAAATGATGAACAACATAAACCGGTAGATGATCAATTGGAAGCTTCCAGGGAAGCAAACTTCCCCGAGGAAGTAAATCAACCACTGAGAATTTCTCTGAAAGTTGTTAAATCTCCGGCCCGAGAGAAAAAAAGAAGGATTGATGAACCTTCTTCCCCAGCTGCAAAGAAGAAACTTATCCTGGATCAACCAGAGAAAGTTACTACTAGATCACAATCTCGGCAGCTGGTCGAGACAATTCAACGAGAAGAGGCAACCACGCCGACTTCTATTCAAAAGACGGTTGATGTAGTGGATGTGAAGAGCCCAGAAAGGCCTCTTCATAGAAAGAAGCAGGCTATTAGAAAGAGAAAGAAAGTAAGCCTGTCCTCGGTGGTGGTGAATGCTGCTGCTGGGATTACTATGTCATCTCCTACTCCTGCCTCTGAGCCTATTCCAGAGCGGAGAGAGGAGGCTGCACAGAGAGATAAGGCTGCACAGAGAGATGAGGCTGCAGAGCCTAGGGAAGATGAAGCTTTACGATCTCCTTCGCCAGCGGTAGAAACGACTCAGCTTCCTGTCACACCAGGAACAGTCCGCGAAGAGGAGGATCGTCTAATGATCGAGGCATTAAATGATTGCGACTTCGGTTATCAAGAAGATGCTGATCATACTGCTGCTACTGCCAGCGAAGAGGCTCCTGAGGATAGTGAGGAGAGTACATCATCAGAGACTATTGATGAGACACAGAATCCTGAAGAGGACATTGAAGTCCATATATCTCCCAAAGCAGCTGATGACACCTTGGATCCTGAAAAGGACGTTGAGGTGCAGGTATCTCCCGAAAAGATTGCAAATGAGGAAGTGGCCCTGGAGAAAACTCCTACTGTTGATCCCAAAGGTATAAAATAAAATTATCAATCTTCTTGTCATAGATTAATAGCTGACATCTCTATATTTGATCCATGTAGAAATCGAATCTTCTCCAGCTCCTCCTGTGTGCACGGATATAGTACCTATAACGACGATAGCTAGCAGCAGTCGTCATTTGTCAGGTGGCTCTGAGACAGGCAGTAGTCGGGCAGTAATGTCTGAAGCTACTTCTGCTAGACTGGAATCTGGGCCAGCAGATGAAAGGCTTGTGACTAGGACAAGTCATGGTAAGATTGCCTTTACTTTTGATCTTTTTAATAACTGCAAATAACAGCCAAAATGATAAAGTTTATCTGTTTTTGCAGACGAACAACCGGGAGGAGCGACCAGCACTAATTTAGCTTCCTTATTTAAAGAGCCTCCCGTCCAAGTGGCTGAACGTCCTTCTGCTTCATCATCAACAGGAGTCGCTGCTACTCCGGGTGCTTTGGCCACCAACCAATTTGTCATCAGCTCTTTTACTAGCTTTTTCCTTAACTCTTTGGGACCCTTAATAGATAGGGTGATAGAGAAGGAAGAAGCTCATTTCTCTACAGTTAGAGGTCCAACCTCTTACTTGATTAATGCCATCCGCAACCAAGGGGATGAAGCTCAGGCTACTTTCCTTGAGCATATATTAGATGAGTTGGAGACTTCAGTTAAGAGCTATAAAGTGCTAAAAAAGGGAGAAGTAGAGCTCCTGGTGAAAGCTGAATTTGAACGGAAGTCTCAAGAGGCCGCGGTTGAGAAAGTTAACTTCCAAATTCTCTTGGATACTTTCACTGCCAAGTCCGCTGAGTACAACTCCAAAGTAGAAACAGTGGCCTCTCTTACTGAAGAAAAAGAAAGAAGAGTTGCTGAATTGCAAGCGATAATTGCCCGTCTTCAGGAAGAATTGAGACTTGCTCAATTAACTCTGGAGGATGAAGCTACTCAACATCAAGCTGCAATTCAACAACTTGGTGTTCTGACTCAAGAGAAAGATGAATATGCTGCAACTCACCAAGCTGAAGTCACTCGCAGACTAGTAACCCTGCCAACCTTCGATGATAAATCTGGGATGGAAGAAGCTAGAAAACGAGTGATAGAATCTCGTGAAGAGCAACTACAAATTTTAAAGCAGCAGATGACCAATTTGATGACACCACCGGCTGAGTAGAAGGATCTTTTGTATCTTCTTGTTTTTTTATGATATATGTCTTTGTAACGTCTTTCATCTTTGATCAATAAAAAGACATTTTTTGTGGCTCTATTATTTGTTGCATATCTTATTCAGATATAAATAATAGCGATAGAAAATATATTCAGAGGTACAAGACATGATATATTTCTTGATTCTGGAAAATAATCATATTCAATTATATTTGCTCAGAGGTAATATGGACGTGGCAAATATAATTTATTGAATATCATTATTTCAATAGACAACTTAATCAAAGATGACAAGTTGCTGATAAGAACGAACTGGATGATTCGTCAAGGTAAATGACCGAAATGAATCGTTGGATGAATGTAATGAACGGGCGGGCCGTCAAATGATGAACGGGTGAACCTTCAAGTGGATGTGTGAACGGACGAACCGTTAAAGGGATATAATGAACGGATGAACTGTCAGATGAATATGATGAATGAACGGGTAAACCGTCAGATGAATGTGATGAACGGATGAACCGTCGGATGATTGTGGATGGAATGAATGGGTAAACCGTCGGATAATGAACGGATGAACCGTCGGATAATGAACGGACGAACCGTCGGATGAATGTGTTTAATGAACGGACGAACCGTCAAAGGGATATGATGAACGGACGAACCGTCGAATTAAAGTAATGAACGGACGAACCGTCGGATGAATGTGTTGCTTCATAGTCTTACGACTCTCTGTCTATAAATAGAACAGAAAATCAAATGGGATGGTCACTTTCACTTTTTTAACATAAAAATGTCGTCTGAAAATGCATCCAAGAAGGCTGAGATCGTCCCGAAGGTGGAAGCAGGTACTGAAGAACGCCCAGTCGAGCCGGCTCAACCAAAGCAGATAGCAGCGGGCGAAGGTTTATCTGCCCCCAAACCGCCAAAAGATATCTTGGACTTCCTTCTTGAACCAGGGAAGACTAAAGAAGAAGAAGCCCTGAGGATAGCTGCTTACAAGTTCCTGGTGGGTTCCAGCAAGAATGTTCTCGACTCTTTTGCTGATCATGTTTTTGATAAAGACGGTAGTGGCCCGCGTACCAATTTCTAGAAGGATGATAGTGACCTTCCTTGATATTATGTACTATCATTCAAGATGAAATAAAACTGAATTTTATTTATGAACTTGTCTGATAATTACAATCATTATCTGTTACATTTACACATAATACTTTTTGAGGAACTTGCCATTGATGGGCATCATTGTAACTCGACCGTCTAACTCTGTGAGTTGATAGGCTCCATTTGAAAAGACTTTGCTCACGATATATGGCCCTTCCCACTTCGTATCGAACTTGCCTTTTCTTGAGTGGGTCATAGTCATAGGACGTCTGACTGTTAGAACAAGCTCTCCTTTCTGAAAGGCTCTAACCTTAACTTTGCGGTTGAAAGTCTTTGAGATGCGGGCTTGGTATAACTCAATATGCTATTGAGCCATTAACCGCTTCTCATCGAGCGCTTTTAACTCTTGAAGTCGGAGAAGATCGTTATTCTCTGTTGTGAGTTCATTGGCAATAGCAATCATCAAAGACGGAATTTGGAGTTCCAGAGGTAGAACTGCTTCACAGTCGTATACCAAAGAGAAAGGTGTACAGCCTGTAGGATTACGGACCATAGTACGATAGGCCCAAAGACATTCTCCAAGCTTTTTACTCCAGTTTTGTTTGTTAGTGGCTACAAACTTCTTGAGGAGCTTGATGATAGTCTTGTTGAAAGCTTCAGCTAAGCCATTAGCAGCAGGATTGTAAGCTGTCGAAGCGATATTGTCAATTCGGTGATCGTCACAGAACCTTGTGAACTTTTGGCTGATGAATTGAGGTCCGTTATCATGAATAATTCGTCGAGGTACACCAAATTGATAGATGACATGGTTTTTGATGAAATTGATGACGCTACTGGTCTTGACTTCAGCCAATGGTATAGCTTCGGCCCATTTAGAGAAGTAATCGGTTATTACCAGTATGAACCGATGTTCCCTAGAAGAAGAAGGATTGATGGGACCTATGATGTCCATGCCCCAAGCTTCAAAAGGCCAGGAAGTAGCAGTCGGATGAAGGAATTCCGACGGTTGATGAATAAAATCTGCGTTGATTTGACAAGCTCGACATTTCCTCGTATATTCGATGGCATCAGATACCATAGAAGGCCAGTAGTAACCCATGCGTCGGATGCGATCTTGTAGCTTAGGACCAGGTTGATGTGCTCCGCAAACACCGTCATGAGCTTCACGCAATACTTGCTTCGCCTCATCACCAGCGAGACAGCGCAAGAGTAGGCCGTCATAAGTCCGCCGATAGAGAGTTTTGGTGGTCTGATTGTAGTAGAATCGTAGAGACCGTCGACGAACACTCGTAGCCTCCTTAGGATCTTCAGGGAGTATGTCATGGACCACAAAGTCGATGAAAGGAGTTCTCCAATCTTTATTGATAACATTGACTTCAGTAAGATTACTGAACTCAATATTACGATTGTTTTCAACGCAGAACAATTCCCGATTAGAGATGACCACCACCTACCGTCTTTTGATAGGGATGGCTAAAACTGTCGCAAGATTGGCCAAAGCATCGGCCTCGGTATTGCAAGCTCGTCGGACATATTCGATAAAGAAGGCTTTGAATGATGTAGCCATGTTGATTGCCGCTTCATAGTAAGGCACTAGATCTTGATGGCGAACTTCATAGGTTCCTTTAACCTGGTTAACAACCAGCTTAGAGTCACCATAAACTTCAAGATACTCGACGTCAAGTTGTTTGGCTAGCTGAAGACCAATGAGTAGAGCATTGTACTCTGCCACATTGTTGGAGCAAGGCTCATCTAAAGAGTAGGCTCTTTGGATAGCTAACCCATTTGGAGAAACAAGGACAACTCCAACTCCTGCGACAATGGCACCATTGGGTCCAATTCTGGATGCACCGTCAAAGAATAGGCGCCAAGTAGGAAATTCTTCTGAGATTGTATTAGATTCTAAAGTCTCGTCTGGAATTTCATCGTAGAGCTTGGACGTCTCTGGAACAGGATGAGCGGCTAAGAAATTCGCCAGTGCTTGACCTTTGACAGACTTTTGGGGAACATATACCATGTCATATTGGGCTAGCAGAATGGCCCATGTAGCCAGCCGAGAATTGAGTGTGCTAAGCTTCTTCATCAGTACCCGAAGAGGATTAACTCGGGATATGACATAAATAGTTTGGCCAATGATGTAATGCCGAGTCTTTTGAACAGCAAACATAAGAGCTAGGCATTCTTTTTCGATCGGACTATAACGGTGTTCAGCACCAATCATAGTACGACTGAGATAGTAGATGGCTTGTTCATGGCCTTCATTGTTCTTTTGGGCAAGTAAAGCACCCAATGAATGGTCCATAGCACGGACATACATTAAGAATGGTATGCCTGAGATTGGTGGCACCAAGACTGGTGGGTTCATGAGATACCGCTTTATGTCGTCAAATGTTCGTTGACATTCTTTGGTCTAAACGAAAGATACACCCTTCTTCATTAGTTGAGTGAATGGTCTGCAGCGTCCAGACAGATTCGAAATGAATCTCCTGATGTACGCAAGTCGACCTTGGAATCCTCGTAGCTCTTTTAGGTTGCGTGGAGGACGCATCTCTTGAATGGCTTTGATCTTCTCGGGATCCACGTGTATACCCTTAGAGGTAATGACGAAGCCGAGAAATTTGCCACTAGAGACACCCAAGAATGACTTGGTGGGATTTATTTAGAGTTGATGTTGGCGCATGAGATTGAAGATAGTTCTCAGGTCTTGGATATGATCTTCCTTTAGACGACTTTTGACAGCGATATCGTCGACGTAGCATTCGACAGTTTTGTGCAGATGATCTCAAAAGATGGTACTCATAGCTCGTTGGTATGTTGCACCAGCATTCTTGAGACCAAATGGCATGACAGTGTAGCAGTAGACTCCACGAGGAGTGCGGAAAGAAGTATGCTTTTCATCTTCAGGATTCATCCGAATCTGATTGTATCCGGAGAATCCATCCATGAAAGATATTCTTTCAACCCCACAGGTGTTGTCAATCATGACGTCCGTGATAGGGAGAGGAAATTCATCTTTTAGGCATGCTTCATTAAGATCCCGAAAGTCGATGCAGATACAAACTTTTCTGGTTTTCTTTAGAACTGTGACGACATTGGCTACCCAATCTGGATGCTGCTCTTCTCGGATAAAGCCACAAGCGATGAGCTTCTTGACTTTATCGTCGATTGCGTCCATTATTTCTGGCTTGAAATGCCGTTGTTGCTGTTTGACCGGTTTTGCATTCGGCAAGATATTCAATTTGTGAGTAGCAACTTTGGGATCTAGTCTTGGCATGTCTTCATAGCTCCAGGCAAAGACATCAATGTATTCTTTAATCAGAAGAATTAATTCTTGCTTATCTGCCTCTGGGAGGTTCTTGCTGATGAATATTAGACGACGTGATCCGCTCTCTCCTACATCAACTTGAACTAGTTGATCTTCAATAGGAGGTTCTCGTTGTTCGAATTGGAGTTCCTATTGGGTATCCATTCGTTGAGCCTAAGGATCTATTTCAGGACTTTCTTCAATATCCTCGTCATAGCCTTCTGGAAGTTCGACGGAGACCATGTTAGAAGACACAGTCAGTCGATGAACTTGACCGATGCTGGTGTCAGAATCCCATGATCTGGAATCAGAAGAGTTAGAGCGCTCCTCACTATCGGATTCAGAGGCTGCTGGGGATAATACTGGAGGTGAAGCATATCCGAGACCTCTTTTGGTCCTGCTGTAGTACATTTTTGATCTTTCTTTCGGTACAGTTGTACGGATAGGAGTTCTTCGTCCTTTACCGTAGTTGAGGCCACTCTTGAAGTCATAACCCATCTTTCAGATGATGTCTTTTGATTGTTGACTGTAACGACAAAGTTGAAGATGCCCCGTATCGTTACTCTTGCTATCATCCGTATAGTTGAATTGTTGTTCTGGTCCTTTACTAAAAAGTATTGGACTCTCGCCTTTCTTACGATCGAAAACAATACGATATGAATCCTTTGGGTGTTCAAATAAGACTTCTGTTTGAAGAGATTGTACAACTCCCATTATAAATGATTGAAAGCTATCTAACATATCCAAATAGCACTTAGCATGATAAATGACATCAGTATACTGGAAAGTAGATGCTTTTTCATTGATTTGTACATTTGTATTTGTAGCAGGACCTTTAGCCTTAGCAGGCTTGGTCAGATTGATTACAAGAGGGGGAGAAGGAGAACGTGGAGGAGGATTGGCCTTGTTACGACGGAGGTCGATAACAAGCGGCTCAGAAGAGGTGAGCTCCCTTTTGTCCTTGTCATGAGATAAATCAATAACAAGTGGCTTAGAAGAGGTGAGCTGCCTTTTTTCCTTGTTACGACGTAAGTCAATAACAAGTGGCTCAGAAGAGGTGAGCTCCCTTTGATCCTGATCATCATCATTTGGTTGCTTCTGGACTGGCAAGTGAATAGCCAGTGGCTTAAAAGACTGAGGACGAGAAACACGCCCTTTGACAAGAATGATGAGGGTGTCATTAGGCACTGTTTCTTTTTCTTCTTCAGTGTCAAGAGACAGGACAACCTTCAAGAATTCGTCCTTGTACATACGAGCATCGTTGCAGTATGCTTTGACGCCTTTGAAAGGATAAAGATCGGCAACCTCCTTTTGCACTTCCCCATTGTCATCAACATATTTAAAACATTGATGGAGAGTCGAAGGGACAATGTTATGCTCATACAAAAATGGTCTTCCCAGCAAAGCATTGTAGGAACAACCATGGTTGTCAATGATATAGAAGGTCACCTTTGTGCGAAGATTGCCTATTTGGAGTTTTAGATGAATCTTGCCTAATGGTTCACTCCTTCCCTGGTTGAACCCGAGGATGGTGGTGATTGTACTGGAAAGACTATGCACTGGGATCTTCAGTGCATCCAATATTGTCTTCGACATAATACTGAGAGCAGACCCTGGATCTATCAGAATACGATCGACTTTCATCGAGTCGACATATCCTGTATAGTAGAGAGGACGGTCGTGCCTGTTGTCTTCCATCAACATGTCATCCTATGTGAAAGTTATATTTGGAATTAACTCCAACACACTATGACAATGAAGGCAAGAGACTGGTTCTGCTTTTGGCTTCTTTAGCAGGGCTAGACAAGTTTTTGCCTGTATGAGAGCCTCACTCAGAGTTTCTCGAGTCTCTTTGGAGAGGCACAAGAGCTCGAAGATGGACAGCCGGGCCGGTGTATTAGCTAACTGAGCTAAGATATCAAATTTGTAAGGCTTTTCAAGTCCGGAGGGAGATGACTTCTTCAAAGGTTTGTCAAAGCGGACTTGTTGTTTGCCTTTGTCAGCGACCGTCGGCTTGGGAGGAATAGACTCTACAACCGGTAAGGATGCAGTAGAAATATCCTCAGTGGAAGCAGGCTGCACTGGAGCAGGCTCAGAAGAAGAAGCAGGATTCTCTTGAGCTTCAGGGTAATCCTTTTGATAGGCTTTCCCTGATCTGGTGCCCAAAAGGATTTTCTCGTCAACTATAGGGTCAAAAGACACCATATTGCAAGTCTTTGTCTTGCCTTTGGAATGGTTCTTCTTCTTGGAGGAAGAGGGAAGTTCGAACTATGAAGCAAGATCCGGATGAATCCACATAATCTCGTCGTTGTCAAGAGACAAGGGGACGAGACCTTCAATTCGTGGAGGAGGGAGATTCTCGATCTCAAGAGTAGCTCTAGGGATAGGAATGACACCATGCTAAACCATCTGGGGCGGAAAGTCACCAAATTGAACTGAGACCATGTTTGCGGTAACAGTCTTCTCGTCTTACTGCAGAGTAACAACACCAGCGTTGACCAGCTTGAATTTTGCCTTTGAGCACATAACATGCTCGAGTGGAATGTCCGATGAACCTGTGATAGACACTGTACTTAGGATGATCAGTCTTACCGACTTCATCGGGCTTCTTGGTGTCACGCCCCGACCCGGGAAATCGCTCGTCCTCGCTAGATTTAACCCGAATCATCGTCCTCGCTGGGGCGTGATGCCGTACGAGCCTGGAGTTACGCTCGTGCAAGGCAAGATAACAGGTTCACATAGAACTATCTCAATTTGATAACATAAGCAGCGGAAGAAAACAAAGTATAACACAAGAATCTCTTTTATTCACATTGAACTGAAGGTTACAAAGGCTCTAAATAGCCCAACATAAAATGCCAATTGGCTATAACGCTCATGATCTCTCTAGCTCACAAAGGATTACATTGTTCCATACATTATGCCCCTTTATAGCCACCAAGTAGTCTTCGATCGAACATCTCCATGTCGTAAGTCCTAACGTATATGCGGAAGCTCCTCTTGAACGCCAAGGACTCCATGCCTCAGCACGTCCAAGCCAAGCCCCGCCCCAAGTCGATCAATACCTGAGCCTGCACATGAACTAGTGGGGGATTAGTGCTTTCGTCCTCGCTTCGCACTGATCAAGACCCGCTCGCACCCAAACCAAACACTAAATCATTTAGTGAACATGCAACTTAATTTGTGATCTTTCTATTTAGCCTTAGGATCAGTTTCATGGCAAAACGAAAATATAGCACATTATCGTAAATGTGTCCCAAACCGTGTTCCTGCAGCAGATACAGTTAGCCATAATATGAACATAAACTTAGTACTCGTGCACATCCTGTCCCGTTTTCCTTAGCCTATAGTGGTTAGAACTTAACATAAGCAAACATATGATTCGTATCAACCGACCAATCATAAACGTAAACATATGCATAATGGGTGGCAGGCCCTGTGCCTGCACCCAGCTCTCATCTCAGCCCACCGGCCCTATCTATATGAAGGTCACGGTGTTTCGCACCGTAATGGACTTGGCATCTCTTATGTGTAAGCCTACAATCGCTTCGATACGGGTTGCTAGCCCAGTATCCGAAGGATCCCAAACTTACGGATATCATAGCTTATCACAGCACTGGACGGTCGCAATCCGTCCGAATATTGTGCACCATAAATACCACACATAATTCCCTCCTAGGCCGAACGGTCCCGGCGCCCCGGCATAACCGTTCGAGGGAAGCCGTACCCGTGTACGGGCCATCCGAGTCCATTGACCATGCAATACGTACCATATCATATAATCCATAGCATACCAACCGATCTCGTATTCCCTAAATATAGTCTCGTACATAAACGGTTTCCCGTGCCGTAAACGGTTTCCCATGCCATAAACATAATCCACCATTCATATGGGGAGCTCCGTTGGCGATATGCCCCAACACATCCATATTGATGCACGACGCCCAACGGCTTAGTCATCTCATACTCGTATTCAACGCGTCCCGATCATAAGGTTATTCGCATAGCCTACCTCCGTATTTACTTAGTCATATCATAGCTTAAGTGCACAAAGGCACGCTCAGCACCATAATCAATGTTCTATGCCTAGAGTTCAATGTTCTCGGAGCCGTGCACATGATGCACATCTCGATGTTGTCTTTCAAAGTTCTACCACGCACGTCGCTTCAATTGTTCGATTGTTCAATGTTCTATTTTAGTGTTCAACACATACTTAGACACTTACTCGCCGAGCCACGCTCGCTAACTCGATAACATATTACGCATTCCATAACATATTTTATTAGACGTGAAGGAATAGGGAGAGAGAGTCAAGAACCTGCCCACCTTAAGCCGATACGCCTTGCCGTCTCGCCGATTTGAAGCGTCTCGCTTCCATAACTCGATCGCATAGCTAACTCTCGGACTTAGCCAATCCTTTGAACTACTCGGTTGATTTGGCCTATCACGCCCATACCACGATCCGTTACAAGGCCACGATTTGGTTTTGCGGACACTTCATTGCATAAGTGTAAAACCCCTAAATTTCTACTATATTTTTTTATTATTATTAAATTTAGTACCAATTTAAAAATTTTGTATTGTACGTCGTATAGTCGTATTGTACGCCGAGCGCGGAAGTTCATTTTTCGAATTTGCTCGACGAGTGCGAATATGTGCGAGCGTACATATTTTTAGAAAAGCATTTTTATCTATTTTATAGTTTCAAAAATAATATATGTAATAATTTATTTTAGCTAACATACCAACATTTTCAAGTCCGTTATTTTATTATAAAAAGTCTTTTGTGAAAACAGTTATTATTAATAAATAATTTTTCATGCATACACATATTTCATAAACATCTTATTAGTTTATTTTAAATAATAATGTAATTTTCAAAATTAATATTATTATTATTTATGGAAAACATATTTTGAATTTTTTATGGCAATTTAAATCGTGATTTAAACTTATGTATTTATTTAATTAGTAACTATATTTGAAATTTGATTTATTTGAATTGATTTTGAACTAGAGGGATATGATTTAAAATTTGATTTGTATTTGGAATTGGATTTTGATTTAAATTGGATTGTATTTAGATTGGATTTGAATTTAAATTAAATTAGGAATTATCTATTTTGGGTTTTAAATCTATTCCAAATCTTATCTTAATGGGAATTCCCACATCCTATAAATAGGCAGGTACTCCTCCACATTATTCATATCCCACAAATTTCCACCATAAATCTACGTGAATCGTGTCCGTGTTCATCCATCAATCTTATTCCATATTTATATTTACATTATCGTCTCTTCCGTGTCGGACACACCCCGACATCATCAAATTTCTACCTAATCCTAACCAAGCTATCTACTACCCGCGGTCAGCTCCCAGCCATCACCGAGCCCACCTACTCGTCGAACCCATCGTCCCGACCTCGCCATCCCGGCATTCCAACTCTGACCACCACCACAGCTCGCCACCGTTCTCACCATCACCCCGACCCCAGGTGCCACCGGACGACCATCGCCACCACGCCATTACTGTCCGACTCCAACACCCGACCCCCGCGGCAAACCAGCCAGCATCAACCCTACCACCTCTCCGGCTCACCACCACGTCAAACTCCAACCGAACCCCTGGCTTCGGCCAGCCTCGCCCCGATCACTCCGGCAGTCCGCCACCACCATCAGAAACACCACCACCATGGTCATCCTCCTCCACTGCCAGCCCATCTCCGCCTTCTCCGTACCCGGTCACCCGACAAACCCACGACCGACACCTCAAGCCATCACCCGCCGACACCACGGCCAAAACCCCACCGGCCATCACCACCGAGCAAAAAGGAAAACAAAAACCAAAAGAAAACCTTACGCTTACCTCGACGGCCGACAGTCCGCCGACGCGCGCGTCCGTCCTCCGGCCGCCCTGTCCTCCATGTCGCTGCCGCCTCCACCTTTTCCCTCCAAGCGAACCATCGCGCCCCGACCGCCTGGAAATACCGCCCGACCATCGAACCCGCCTCCGCCGTCGCGCCAACCGCCGACGAGCCCCAAAATCTCCCCGGCCAGAAACCCTTAGCCTCTCCGCAACCGTCGCACTATCCGCCGCCGCCGGCGACTTCGAGCTCGAAACCCTGCCGTCTGCCGCTTCTTCCTCCTCTTCCGCCAGTCTCCGCGCTCCGCCCCACGCTCCGCCCCGACGAGCGGCAAGGGCTCGCCGCCCGACCTCCAGCCTCTCTCTCTCTCCAGGCTCTCTCGAACTGCCTCTCCTCACTCTCTCTCTCCCTCTGTCTTTTCCAATTCTTTCCCCCCTTTATTCTTTTCGATATTTTTTTACAGCAGCTGTTCTCTTCAGAGAACACCTACTCCCTTTTATTTTATTTTTTGGTTTTAAATCATTTCATTTTTATTAAGTTATGTAATTGGGTTTTTTTTATTGTTAATTATTTTTTTATGGATTCCTTTGGGAACACACAAAAACTAGAAAGCTGCTTATTATTATTATTATTATTATTATTATTATTATTATTATTATTATAAATTGTTAATTCAATTGTTACTTTATTATTATTATTATTTTGTTGGTATAGTTTTATTAACAAGAATTTGTTTTGTTACTATTTCGCTTGAGTATTATTATTATCATTATTTTTATATAATAATATTAGGATTATTAATATTATTACTATTGGTTATGATTGCTATTTTGATATTGGTTAAAAAATTGCTAAACATCATATTTAATATTTTACTATTATTATTATTATACTTTTGGTAACTGAGATTAAGTTATTATTACTTTCTATAAATAACTGATTTTTGCGTAATTAGGTATAAAAATCTTTTCAAATTATTTCAAAATATAGGTATATGGTTATATAAATATTATATTTGGTTTGGCCGATATTTCAGAATATGGTTTTCTAGAGTATTTTTATCAAACATCGTTTCTGTCAAAAAAAACGAGAATTTACCAACTTAGTATTTTTATCCAAAAATGATTTTTCTTGACTGTGAGTATTTTTTCTTCTTCTTTTCTTATACTTATTTTGACTTATGAAAACTAGTTTTAAGAATTATAAATATTTTCTAAAAACACGTATATATATAAAATTTATCCATTAGTTCTTTGATTTTTCTCTTGACCGTATCCAGCCCTATTATTCCTATTCCTTCGTCCATTTCGGGACTACCTTATGACCATCCTAACTAAATTGACCCTTCCGGACTTAATGATACGATCCTTGCCGCCATCAGAGGTCACCTTGCATAGTTGATGTACCGAAGTCGCAGTTCGTGCCATATTGTTTATTGCAGCACACCAGGCGTACTATCAGGCAAGACACCTTGCCATTTGCTGTTTACTTATTTTTAGCTAATATTTCATGCATTATTTATTTTCTTTATACAAAAACTGTGATACATGGCATAACTGTTAGAACTTACTGTTCATTTATTTTTCCTGCTATGTATTATTTTTCTCACATTAAACCTAGGTTTAAGGGACCACCTTGTGTGTTGCATTCATTGGCCTTGACACGTTGTAACACGAAGTTGTGTGTCGCATGTAGAACACGAAAGTGCGTGATTGGTTGGCCACCAGTACGTACAAGCCGTGCGATAGGAATAACCGCTAATAGAAGTTGCATGCTAGTTCGACTTAGCGGTTATAGTGGTTTGTGTTGTGGATACAACACAGTAGGCATTGGACGGGAAGGACAATTCCTTAGCGTATGGGCTTCGATGCACTTCCCTTGTGACCCGGACTCTCCGCCGGAGATACGGGGTTGATGACCCACGATTACTGACGGCCACTGACGATTCTGCGGAACGTCATGCTCATCCTGATGGGGCCTCTGGTGCCCAAAGGGGGACTACGCCGATCCTATTTAGCCAGGGCCCATGCATAGGAAGGATTGTTCTTAACCACATTTCACTTAGAATGGTAGGCTACCCTATCCGTTAGGTACGAGTACTTTTGGTTTGGGTACTTGTATCTGACCGTGGCTTGGAACAATAACTTGTCGCGGATTAGTTCGTCACATCTTGTCCTTGTTTGGTTGTAGGTGTGACTTACTACTTCGATGAGAAGGTATTGAACCTTATTGGGGTCCGGATACCATATTGGATTCATAGCATGGGAAGATACGTTACCGTGAATTAGTTTACCATCTCCTGTCCTTGTTTGGTTGGGGGGATGGTACGCTCGTTCAGTAGGTGCGTATTGGACCATGTTATAATTCGATTTACTTATTTATTGAGCAATATTTATTCAGTTTATATGGCATGCTATTATGTGTCTTGTTACGTCCCTCTGAGGACCTGGTTGTCTTTCCAGGTGTGTGCTATTGTCTTTCGCAGGTGCTCTAGCTCTAGCCGTGATCCGCTCTATTTCTTCGAGGATGATTGCATTTCGGATCGTCTTCGCTTCGCTCGCCACTCATTTCATTTTCTATGTACTTTTCTTTATTTTGTTGGTAGTAGATTTGTCTCCGCCTAACATATTGTATCAAGACAAATTTATTCTCATTATATGATCTTTTATTCATTATTTTGTGTGGATGAGATTAGTTATGGTTCTACTGTATTTTACAGCTTATGTATTTATACGAGGCTTCCATATATTGGAGTATACTTCGTATGAATACAGCTGGCATGTCCACGTTCCTAGTCCTACGTATTTTGGGACTGGAGCATTACATGTTTTTGTGGTGGCCCATGCAGGTCAAGATAAATTGTTTGGTTACTTTACCGTACCAAGCAAGCCTGCGTATAGGGTTAGAAGTCTAGGATCTCATCCACATACTTGACATCTTTCCTTGATTTTATCTACCGTTTGACTCATCAATTGCATCTTGCTTGCTTCCTTCCATCCCTATTCTTATCTTCCCTTCGTGCTTGCTAGAGATTGACCCTACTAGTTAGTTGTCCCAAAACACCATTAGTTTAATTCTTTAAGTTGGGTAGAATACCTTATGAACTAGCAACCCCTTTGACCTAGTGACCTATATTAGCAAGATTATTTAGATCCTAGAATCTAGAGAACCTAAACCGTCTAGCCAACCAAGGACTTGGACAAGAAGACTATAGGACGACTGTATGACTTATAATCAATCTACCTTCTTTAAATCTTAATCTCTCGTGCCTATATATTTACCATTTTGACTAATGATGCTAATGTAGCCTAGATTTTGCAAGCTTATTCCTTATCGAGCTTGTCCAAGACATACGTTAATTGGGTCGCTCCCACTAACATATTGTCTACTCAGAACCGGTGCATAATGGCCTGATCAACCAAGTGTATTTTGGTTTGCTTTTGTTTATTATTTTGCGTGGATGGACCATAATTAAACTTGGCCTTTATAATTCCATCCACGACTGCCTTGAAATTTTTTTTAAAATTATTCGGCCGCCTTTGAATCACATATTTGTATTCGATAATGCCTTCATCGAACTCTAGCTTGCTTTCGCCTTCACCTATTTTAGAAGGACGAATGCGTTATACTAGAACTTCCTCTAACCATCCTATCACCTATGACCATTATCACTCGATGTTGCCATATCTTTGTCTTGAACTACTCGACCTTTCCTCGACCCTAAATCTACAATCTTGACCTTCTAATCGCTAGAATTTAAGAGTGATTACAATCGTCTCTTAATCATGTCCTCAACCTAGACTACGACCATATAAACTTCTTTAAACCCTCCTATCTACCGTTGTGCCTTCTCACCCCCTCATAATTCTTAATTTCGAGGACGAAATTCTTTTAAGTTGGGTAGGATGTAAAACCCCTAAATTTCTACTATATTTTTTTATTATTAAATTTAGTACCGATTTAAAAAATTTGTATTGTACATCGTATAGTCGTATTGTACGCCGAGCGCGGAAGTTCATTTTTCGAATTTGCTCGACGAGTGCGAATATGTGCAAGCGTACATATTTTTAGAAAAGCATTTTTATCTATTTTATAGTTTCAAAAATAATGTATGTAATAATTTATTTTAGCTAACATACCAACATTTTTAAGTCCGTTATTTTATTATAAAAAGTCTTTTGTGAAAACAGTTATTATTAATAAATAATTTTTCATGCATACACATATTTCATAAACATCTTATTAGTTTATTTTAAATAATAATGTAATTTTTGAAATTAATATTATTATTATTTATGGAAAACATATTTTGAATTTATTATGGCAATTTAAATCGTGATTTGAACTTATGTATTTATTTAATTAGTAACTATATTTGAAATTTGATTTATTTGAATTGATTTTGAACTAGAGGGATATGATTTAAAATTTGATTTGTATTTGGAATTGGATTTTGATTTAAATTGGATTGTATTTAGATTGGATTTGAATTTAAATTAAATTAGGAATTAAATCTATTCCAAATGGCATGAAAAATTAAATTGGATTGTATTTAGATTGTATGCATGAAAAATTATTTTGGGTTTTAAATCTATTCCAAATCTTATCTTAATGAGAATTCCCACATCCTATAAATAGGCAGGTACTCCTCCACATTATTCATCTCCCACAAATTTCCTCCATAAATCTACGTGCATCGTGTCCGTGTTCATCCATCAATCTTATTCTATATTTACATTTATATTATCGTCTCTTCCGTGTCGGACACACCCCGACATCATCAAATTTTTACCTAATCCTAACCAAGCTATCTACTACCCGCGGTCAGCACCCAGCCATCACCGAGCCTACCTACTCGTCGAACCCATCGTCCCGACCTCGCCATCCCGGCATTCCAACCCTGACCACCACCACAGCTCGCCACCGTTCTCACCATCACCCCGACCCCAGGTGCCACCAGACGACCATCGCCAGTACGCCATTACTGTCCGACTCCAACACCCGACCCCCACGGCAAACCAGCCAGCATCAACCCTACCACCTCTCCGGCTCACCACCACCTCAGACTCCAACCGAACTCCTGGCTTCGGCCAGCCTCACCCCGATCACCCCGGCAGTCCGCCACCACCATCAGAAACACCACCACCATGGTCATCCTCCTCCACTGCCAGCCCATCTCCGCCTCCTCCGTACCCGATCACCCGACCAACCCACGACCGACACCTCAAGCCATCACCCGCCGACACCATGGCCAAAACCCCACCGGCCATCACCACCGAGCAAAAAGGAAAACAAAAACCAAAAGAAAACCCTACACTTACCTCGACGGCCGACAGTCCGCCGACGCGCGCGTCCGTCCTCCGGCTGCCCTGTCCTCCATGTCGCCACCGCCTCCACCTTTTCCCTCCAGGCGAACCACCGCGCCCCGACCGCCTGAAAACGAAGCCCGACCATCGAACCCGCCTCCGCCGTCGCGCCAACCGCCGACAAGCCCCAAAATCTCCCCGGCCAGAAACCCCTAGCCTCTCCGCGACCGTCGCACTATCCGCCGCCGCCGGCGACTTCGAGCTCGAAACCCCGCCGTCCGCCGCTTCTTTCTCCTCTTCCGCCAGTCTCCGCGCTCCGCCCCGCGCTCCGCCCCGGCGAGCGGCAAGGGCTCGCCGCCCGACCTCCAGCCTCTCTCTCTCCAGGCTCTCTCGAACCGCCTCTCCTCACTCTCTCTCTCCCTCTGTCTTTTCCAATTCTTTCCCCCCTTTATTCTTTTCGATATTTTTTTACAGCAGCTGTTCTCTCCAGAGAACACCTACTCCCTTTTATTTTATTTTTTGGTTTTAAATCATTTTATTTTTATTAAGTTATGTAATTGGGTTTTTTTTATTGTTAATTATTTTTTTATGGATTCTTTTGGGAACACACAAAAACTAGAAAGCTACTTATTATTATTATTATTATTATTATTATTATTATTATTATTATTATTATTATTATTATTATTATTATTATTATTATAAATTGTTAATTCAATTGTTACTTTATTATTATTATTATTTTGTTGGTATAGTTTTATTAACCAGAATTTGTTTTGTTACTATTTCTCTTGAGTATTATTATTATCATTATTTTTATATAATAATATTAGGATTATTAATATTATTACTATTGATTATGATTACTATTTTGATATTGGTTAAAAAATTGCTAAACATCATATTTTATATTTTACTATTATTATTATTATACTTTTGGTAACTGAGATTAAGTTATTATTAGTTTCTATAAATAACTGATTTTTGCGTAATTAGGTATAAAAATCTTTTCAAATTATTTTAAAATATAGGTATATGGTTATATAAATATTATATTTGGTTTGGCCGATATTTCAGAATATGGTTTTCTAGAGTATTTTTAGCAAACATCGTTTCTGTCAAAAAAAACGAGAATTTACCAACTTAGTATTTTTATCCAAAAATAATTTTTCTTGACTATGAGTATTTTTTCTTCTTCATTTCTTATACTTATTTTGACTTATGAAAACTAGTTTTAAGAATTATAAATATTTTCTAAAAACACACACATATATATATATATAATTTATCCATTAGTTCTTTAATTTTTCTCTTGACCGTATCCAGCCCTATTATTCCTATTCCTTCGTCCATTTCGAGACTACCTTATGACCACCCTAACTAAATTGACCCTTCCGGACTCAATGACATGATCTGTGCCGCCATCAGAGGTCACCTTGCATAGTTGATGTACCGAAGGCGCAGTTCGTGCCACATTGTTCATTGCAGCACACCAGGCGTACTATCAGGCAAGACACCTTGCCATTTGCTGTTTACTTATTTTTAGCTCATATTTCATGCATTATTTATTTTCTTTATGCAAAAACTGTGATACATGGCATAACTGTTAGAACTTACTGTTCATTTATTTTCCCTGCTATGTATTATTTTTCTCACATTAAACCTAGATTTAAGGGACCACCTTGTGTGTTGCATTCATTGGCCTTGACACGTTGTAACACGAAGTTGTGTGTCGCATGTAGAACACGGAAGTGCATGATTGGCTGGCCACCAGTACGTATAAGCCGTACGATAGGAATAACCGCTAATAGAAGTTGCATGCTAGTTTGACTTAGCGGTTATAGTGGTTTGTGTTGTGGATACAACACAGTAGGCATTGGGCGGGGAGGACAATGCCTTAGCGTATGGGCTTCGATGTACTTCCCTTGTGATCCAGACTCTCTGCCGGAGATACGGGGTTGATGACCCATGATTACTGACGGCCACTGACGATTCTGCGAAACGTCATGCTCTTCCTGATGGGGCCTCTGGTGCCCAAAGGGGGACTACGCCGATCCTATTTAGCCAGGGCCCATGCGTAGGAAGGATTGTTCTTAACAACATTTCACTTAGAATGGTAGGCTACCCTATCCGTTAGGTACGAGTACTTTTGGTTTGGGTACTTGTATCTGACCGTGGCTTGGAACAATAAGTTGTCGCGGATTAGTTCGTCACATCTTGTCCTTGTTTGGTTGTAGGTGTGATTTACTACTTCGATGAGAAGGTATTGAACCTTGTTGGGGTCCGGATACCATATTGGATTCATAGCATGGGAAGATACGTTACCGTGAATTAGTTTACCATCTCCTGTCCTTGTTTGGTTGGGGGGATGGTACGCTCGTTCAGTAGGTGCGTATTGGACCATGTTATAATTCGATTTACTTATTTATTGAGCAATATTTATTCAGTTTATATGGCATGCTATTATGTGTCTTGTTACGTCCCTCTGAGGACCTGGTTGTCTTGCCAGGTGTGTGCTATTGTCTTTCGCAGGTGCTCTAGCTCTAGCCGTGATCCGCTCTATTTCTTCAAGGATGATTGCATTTCAGATCGTCTTCGTTTCGCTCGCCACTCATTTCATTTTCTATGTACTTTTTTTTATTTTATTGGTAGTGGATTTGTCTCCGCCCAACATATTGTATCAAGACAAATTTATTCTCATTATATGATCTTTTATTTATTATTTTGTGTGGATGAGATTAGTTATGGTTCTACTGCATTTTACAGCTTATGTATTTATACGAGGCTTCCATATATTGGAGTATACTTCGTATGAATACAGCTGGCATGTCCATGTTCCTAGTCCTATGTATTTTGGGACTGGGGCGTTACAATAAGGCAAAATGCCGACCTCTTATCGTCCAGCGTAAAAGCATAGCCTGCACACCAGATCAACTAAAATCAGCACTTGCTCAAACGGGACTTATCCTTTACATCGATTCGATTCATAGATTCCAATCGACTCAAAGCTTACCTTTGGCCAACGTAACACTTGCATTGATTCGCATCGATACTTCATCGGGTCAACGCAACTGTTCGAGTCAACGACTCATCAGAATGCACCGATCGGAGCGGGACATTACATAATATACCACTCAAAATCACGTTCGTCCTCGAACCGAAACCAACACTTATTCCAAGTGCCTCATATAGATCGCTTCACGATCTCGTGCTACTATCGTTGAATCATACAACTTAGTTTGGATCATACACATATTTTAGGCGTCCCACCAATATATGCATTTCAGCTAAGCTCAGTTGTAGGATATCGGGACAAACTAACAAGCTCAACTTAATCCTTAAATATCAATCAGTCCGTACTCGACTTAGTCAAATCTTAGCGCCTATTCTCAAAATACTTCTCGTATACATCATCCCATAACATGTGATTCCCTTCCAAACATCTCTGTACATAACTTTATTCAAACTCGTTCGATCTCATAAGTTTTTCGCCGGTCATCTAACGCTCGCGTTGCATCGAGTCATTGCGCATCCGATCGCAACGATTTCCCCCAACGCCTATTCGCCCAACCGTTTCCTATCTCTCACCTAACTCAAGTCTTTCATCCAATCATTCATAACATTTAGCCTTAACAACATAGACTATGTCAACATGTCACAAATTCCTTTGTCTACAATCTGTACTAAGTCTCGTACGCCACTATCCATACGTGATCCACATTCTCTTGCTCTATCCATACATTGCGTCTGGGGCTACCCCCGCTAGGTAACTTATCCAGACATCATGCTTAATCTCTCCCGACACAAGAGGTCAACTTAGGTCTACGATGCTCAAAGGCAACAATCTTTCCGACCCAAGGTCTCTTACGATACGCCCATCTCCTATTCTCGATCGAGTACGAATTCTTTTACTCAATTCTCAATCAATCCCGACTAGTTCATTTGCAACATAGATGGCGCACTTAATACACATAGCCTAACCGTTACTCAACCGATCTATGACACACTCTTAGGGTCGTTCTACTATTCGTTGCTCTCGCACATTGCAGAACCCTTGCAATCGCCTTACCGCATCACTACGCTACGCACGTTTCTCAACATATACTCGATCATTCCTTATCCTCTACAAAATTCCTTACGCGACTTCTTTAGGGTCATCCTATGGGACTTCAACATTCACTTGATTTGGCGGTCAAGTCTTCTAGGGTCATCTGCCCCAAAACTACGCTCGATAATTGAAGATCATCAATGAGGGACAGTTACAACGAACCATGCTATACCTATCGCGGAGCCAAATCAATTCCCGACACTTCCTATGGGATTTTACCCAATCCAACATACCAATCCATAATTTTCTCTACTCCCGCACAACTGATGCGCCGTTACTACTCGAGTCACTTAGGCACTACCGTCAATATTATCGCACAATCTTCAATTTCACCTTCGCATCAAACCACAAGTCCATATCAAATTTTCCATGCCTCGCAAGTTCGATCATCCCTACTGGATGAATCACCATACCAGCGCTCACGCGGAATGATCGTCCTAATTTGACGTGACGCATGTGCGAGGCTGGTGTTGCACTCGCTCAAGACAAGAATGTCAACATAGTGGTGATCCACGAAGCAATCAATGACTTTCGTTTTCTTCCGAGTAACATCCATCGACTCTTTAAATTCTTCGAAGCATTCCTACCGTCATCATCCAAACTACCTTTAACTTAACTTGCATCTTATTCGTCCAATAATAATGCTCAACATAATTTTCGTTCATTCGATCAGAGTATCCCCGAGTTATTGTATATCGTCTTTGATACGCCTCAATACCATCGTCGATATGCATAACTTGAACATCTTCCTTTCTCATAAGCTCCAATTCGTTGCAATCACTGCCATTATCCGAACTCGAATACGAATCAAGTCTCGCACATATCAAGATTCATTTCGTTATAACTCACCACCATAGTCGCGATGCAATTTCCAAATCACATATCTATTCTTATATCCCTAACTCGCACTTTAAATCGTGCTACCGACTTATTGCACTAACCCATATTCGTTCGTACGATTCTTCGTACCTACTCAACGCATTTCGAATAAGTTTTCGTACTAACCCACGTACATTAGACCGGGTCGACTTTCCTCAACGTAACATTTCTTTCGCTATGCCCAACTTATCGTCCGACTTACACTTAATGAATCCTCGTCCGACGTATCCTCCGTAAGTACGACTTCGCACATAATCGTTCGATTCAATTCACCGAAGCATACTTGCATCGACTTCTATCAAGTCATTCCCACTCGAGTCTCGATACTACTCCGTCCGTTGCGGACAACATATCGTAACAATACAATCGTCTCGACGAAACCTATCGCAAGTCACCAAGCGACTTAACATAGCTATCGCTAAGTGGTATTCCATATACCACTCAGGATCGAGCCTATCGTTATCGATACAATACTTCGCTATACTTGCTCGCATAGTTGGTATTGCATATACAACTCGAAATTGAGTCATTACTCGACATCACATTCCGCATAGGCCCGACATCTATTTCTCAATCAACTATCCCGTATGGCGATCTTTTCGATCCCAGCTCTAGCGTTTGCTTACTCGAGTTGGCACAACAACTGGGCCAACATGCACCATCGTTTACTTAAGTTGACACACATTCAATCTAACTGTACCATGGCGATCATCTCGATCACACTCGCAACATTCGCTTATTCAAAGCTCAACGCGACATATGGCCAACATACACGTTCGCCTACCCAACTCGACTTAGAGTCCGACTCGACTCCAATCTCACTTGTTGCAACTCGTGCAACAACTCATTCTCGATACTTAAGGTCTTTACTCAATCTCGTGCAACATATCGCTATCCATCCGCATAGCCATACAATACGCATCATACCATATCGACTCGTTGCACCGATACAACGAACGATTCACGACTTTGCTGCACTCCGTGCAACCAATGATACATAACCATTTGCGTAGCCACATAATACGCATGGTCTCATATATCGATCCGTTGTACGTCGTGCAACCAACAACACATATCTTCTCGTACCCCGTGCGACCGCCAACACATAACTCCTCGCACTGCGTGCGACCAACAATACATAACTCCTCGTACTGCGTACGACCGACAACACATATATCATTGCACTTCATGCAACCAACATCACCATATTCATTGCACTTCGTGCAACCAACATTCCATAACTCGTTGCACTTCGTGCAACCAACGTTCTCTGATGGCACTCAGAGATAGCGCGACAGTCACGACATACTTGTGGCAGACGTACTCACTTAATATAGACTTATTGTATGGAACATCCAATGTAGCGTCGAGTAGATCCATGAGCCATGCGGTTGCGGAAACAAGTTAAAGTCAACTGAATTCGATAACGAAGCAACTAAGGGTCAAAGAGATTCACGTACGGTCCAAAGGATGGAACCGCTCAGATACCAACTGGTCACGCCCCGACCCGGGAAATCGCTCGTCCTCGCTAGATTTAACCTGAATCATCGTCCTCGCTGGGGTGTGATGTCGCACGAGCCTGGAGTTGCGCTCATGTAAGGCAAGATAACAGGTTCACATAGAACTATCTCAATTTGATAACATAAGCAGCGGAAGAAAACAAAGTATAACACAAGAATCTCTTTTATTCACATTGAACTGAAGGTTACAAAGGCTCTGAATAGCCCAACATAAAATGCCAATTGGCTACAACGCTCATGATCTCTCTAGCTCACAAAGGATTACATTGCTCCATACATTATGCCCCTTTATAGCCACCAAGTAGTCTTCGGCCTAACATCTCCATGTCGCAAGTCCGAACGCATATGCGGAAGCTCCTCTTGAATGCCAAGGACTCCATGCCTCGGCACGTCCAAGCCAAGCCCCGCCCCAAGCCGATCAATACCTGAGCCTGCACATAAACTAGTGGGGGATTAGTGCTTTCATCCTCGCTTCGCACTGATCAAGACCCGCTCGCACCCAAACCAAACACTAAATTATTTAGTGAACATGCAACTTAATTTGTGATCTTTCTATTTAGCCTTAGGATCAGTTTTATGGCAAAATGTAAACATAGTACATTATCGTAAATGTGTCCCAAACCGTGTTCCTGCAGCAGATACAGTTAGCCATAATATGAACATAAACTTAGTGCTCGTGCACATCCCGTCCCGTTTTCCTTAGCCTGCAGTGGTTAGAACTTAACATAAGCAAACATACGATTCGTATCAACCGACCAATCATAAACGTAAACATATGCATAATGGGTGGCAGGCCCTGTGCCTGCACCCAGCTCTCATCTCAGCCCACCGGCCCTATCTATATGAAGGTCACGGTATTTCGTACCGTAATGGACTTGGCATCTCTTATGTGTAAGCCTACAATCGCTTCGATACGGGTTGCTAGTCCAGTATCCGAAGGATCCCAAACTTACGGATATCATAGCTTATCACAGCACTGGACGGTCGCAATCCGTCCGAATATTGTGCACCAAAAATACCACACATAATTCCCTCCTAGGTCGAACGGTCCCGGCGCCCCGGCGTAACCGTTCGAGGGAAGCCGTACCCGTGCATGGGCCATCCGAGTCCATTGACCATGCAATACGTACCATATCATACAATCCATAGCATACCAACCGATCTCGTATTCCCTAAACATAGTCTCGCACATAAACGGTTTCCCGTGCCATAAACGGTTTCCCGTGCCATAAACATAATCCTCCACTAGTTTATGTGCAGGCTCAGGTATTGATCGACTTGGGGCGAGGCTTGGCTTGGACGTGCCGAGGCATGGAGTCCTTGGCGTTCAAGAGGAGCTTCCGCATATGCGTTCGAACTTGCGACATGGAGATGTTTAGCCGAAGACTACTTGGTGGCTATAAAGGGGCATAATGTATGGAACAATGTAATCCTTTGTGAGCTAGAGAGATCATGAGCGTTGTAGCCAATTGGCATTTTATGTTGGGCTATTCAGAGCCTTTGTAACCTTCATTTCAATGTGAATAAAAGAGATTCTTGTGTTATACTTTGTTTTCTTCCGCTGCTTATGTTATCAAATTGAGATAGTTCTATGTGAACATGTTATCTTGCCTTGCACGAGCGCAACTCCAAGCTCGTGTGGCATCACGCCCCAGCGAGGACGATGATTCGGGTTAAATCTAGCGAGGACGAGCGATTTCCCGGGTCTGGGCATGACACTTGGGATCTGGGAGCTAGAGCTTATTACTTTTGATCAAGCAATCAAAGATGCTCACTATGTCATTCTCGTCAAAAGAGTACTCCACTTTCGGACGAGGTTCTCTTGGTGGAGGTGCTGAAGGAGTAGAAGTGGACGTAGGGGGAGCTACGTTGACTGCCAGAGATTCTTTGTTCTTATTCGTCAAATTGATATTCAAAGTTTCTTTTCCCTTGTGGTTGTTCTGGCGATTGCCACCACTCGATGTCTGATGTTCATCCCTTTCGGGGTTAGACATTTGTACCCCTAGTTGCTTGAATTTGTCAGCGCTAACTTCAGCTGCTTTAGCGTTGACAATGAAGGATGGCCAATCTTAGAACTGAGTCGATCCTGTCCACATACTGATGATAGGCAAAAGGTTTGCCTTACAGGTGTCTATGGTAATAGCGGCTGGAGTTCCAGGAGGCATTTTCAAAGCTTCCCGACGGAACCTTTCAATGAAACTCTCAGTAGTTTCATTGTGTCTTTATTTGATTTTATTGAGGGCTGACATGGTCATGTCATTGATCCCCTCATAGAATCGTTCTAAGAAGATTTGTTTTAGACCAGAGAAGGAGGTGACACAACCATCAGGCAAGCTTCTATACCAATCGTATGCTACGCCGGCTAAATAGCCAACGAATACTTTGGTAAGAAGAGCATCATTTGGTTGAAGTTGTACAGTCATAACCTCAAAGTGGTTAATGAACTGACTGGAAGAAGTGCTGCCATCAAACAGCGAGATTGTTGGAATTTTGTACTTAGGAGGAAATGGGACTTCCTTCCATTCAACTGGATAGGGTTGCTTGATCCCCAACCTTTGTAAGTTGTCCTTCTCCTTGAAGGCCTCGAACTGAGTGCGCAGGAACTTGACAGCTTCATTGGCATCTTTTATTGATGTAGAAGGAGCAGGCTGAGTCACAGTGTTAGGGGGAGGAACATCGTGATAAGCACTACCCCCAGCACCTGATTGACTGGGTGTAGGTTGGATCTGTACAGGAGGTACTGGAAGAGATACTACCCCCAGTCCTGTATTGACAGGCACCGACGATGCTATGATTTCAGGATTTGTAGGAGGTACGGTCGGTGGTACTGTATGCTGGGCCACAATGATGGAATGTATACTTGTGACCATTTCCGCCATGGTCTTCAGCTTGTCTTCTAGTGCAGCGATGCGCTGTTATTGACTTGTTGAACTGGAAGCATCTGGGTCCTCATTGACAACATAAGCTGTTACTTCTCTAGGTACAGTGGAGGACACTGTCTGTTCTGAGCTTTCGCTGTATGCATCATAGTCGGAGAGAATCATCTCCTGAGTGAGAAGGAAGATGACCGGAAGGATCTTGAAGATTCCTTTGACCGATTATGTCTCGGCTTCGGGATCGGGTATGTTGGAATACTCCTTCAGAAGATTCTTGGAGTAGATCCAAATACCGTTGGCTGGGCTTGCGAGGCTTCCCGTGCTTAGAGCACTTCCTACCCCCAGTGTCTCTGGAAGTCATGTTGACAGAAGCGTACAAAACTTCGTCTTCATCTTCCGACATAGGTTCAGAGTTTGAAAAGTTCAAACGATCAAAGACAGATCGTCTGGTTGTCTGACAACAACACTTGATGACCACTTTGTGATTGCAATTATGTCCAAGTGGTTGCACTGGAGAGGTTGAGATGTTGTCCTGTTTTTGCTTGAGGTGTTCTCGGAGATCGGGAACAGCAATGGGACGAGAAGAAGTTCGAGGGACATGTTATTTGACAATATTCGGAACATGGTTCCGGTTCTTCAAATATTTTGTCCCTTGAGTGTACAAGGAAGTACTCATTTTATTGGCATAGGTGTCCGGATTCTTGATCCTGGAAATTTGCTTCTAATGCTGGTTGGTCTTCGGCATTGGCTGTTTGCGTTTCGCCGAAGTTGGTCGATTGAGATAAGTTCTTAGATCAGCAAACTCACCCCCAGGGGTTTCTGTCTGAGACACCAACATTTTTTCCTGTCTTGAACGGGAGATCTGAAGAGTTGGAAGATCTTGGAACTCTGCTACCGGAGTAGGCAGAATACCTCTCTGATCAGTACACTTCCCTTTGACAAGGAGTGAAGAAGAATCCTTGTGAGAAAGGGTTCTTGTACTGACTGGTGCCGGAGCACGTTCAGATGGATCTTCTACGGTAAAAACCGAGGAAGGTTGAGAAAAGACCAAAGGTCCTTTTCTTTTGTTTTATGAAGAAGGGTTAGCTAAATAGCGTTTCCCTCTATTGTCTTCCAAGTCATGGGACGAGGAAGTTTGAGAAAAGACCAACGGGCCTTTTCCTTTGTTTTGGGGAGGAGAAGGAATAGCCAAAAGACTACCCCCAATGGATTGTGCAGGAGCAGCAGGGTGCTTGAGATGAGGAGCAGAGCTTTTTCTGTTGTTGTAGGAAGATGAGAGATTAGCCAAAGGGTTGTCTCTCTTGGATTGTGCAGACACAGTTTGCGGATGGGTTGATGGCGCACTGGCAGATTGCGCAGGAGTAACTCTGGCAGAATATTTTCTGGCCTCAGTCACAGTGGTTTGTGCAGCAGAAGTTTTGTTGCCAAAGTGCTTAGGTTGCACTCTGGTTGCTGGAGTGGTGGATTGCGCAGGCAAAGTGGCAGCCAATTGCGCCAGAGGAACAGGAGTCTTATACTTTGACAGGGCAGCATATGAAGTGGTTTGTGCACTGGCAACAGCAGACTGCGTATGAGTAGTAGAGGCAGATTGTGCAACAGCAGAGACAACAGACTGTGCAACAGTCTTAGCAGCAGAGACTTTAGACTGCGTAGCAGTCTTGGTGGCAGAATCTACAGACTGTGCAGCAGTCTTGGGGACCCACACTGGGTGCACTTTGCTTGTGGCAGAAGTTGTCACAGTGCGAGGGGTGGTCCTGGAGTTGATCATGGCTTCGTAGGTCGTCTGGTTGACCTTCACAACCAGCGTCTTCTGCGTCTTTCCGATAGACGCAACGTCACATTGAGTTGTCACTTCCTCGTCAGAGGAGAAAGTCGTTCCCAGCAGAGTCGCCATTTTGTTTGCAAAAATAAAAGTTGATCTTTATTTCAACAAACTTTATAAAAGAAGATTACAAGAATTCTGGGAAAGTACAACTATAGGAATCCGATCTGAAGACGATCGCTTTATCCCTTGGACGATGTGAACTTTGAAGATGGTAGCCTCTGAAGATTGCAGCAGCACTTTGGCAAGAACTCCTGATCTCTGGTGATGATCTCCGATCTCTGTATGCGTGTGTGTTCTCCTCTAGGAAGGACTTGAAACTCTATTTATAGAGTTCTACAAATAACTACTTTTTAGTTATTCTGGACTGCGCAAGTTGGATTGCGCTGCATTGGACTGCGCAAGCATCAGATTGCGCTGGCAGTTACTTGATCATGGGCCAACTGTCTTGGACACATGGCATTATGTGCATGATCGTGTACAGACGATTACCACGAAATGAGTCATTGATGGCATGAAGGCCATGTGTACTTTGTCAGTTGATGGAGTGCGCCAACTGAATTGTGCTTGCTTCGGATTGCGCTAGGATGGACGGCGCTGGGCTGTATTGTACTGTAGGCAGATTGTGCTGCATGTACAACTGTCCTCGAGCGCTGTGTTGTACGATAAACGAACAGTTTCCTCGTTCTTCGTGCTGTCAGCTGTCAGAAAATCTGATTCTCTATCAGGTAATGATAACGAGGCCACGTCAGCATGCGCACTTGGATGAGTGCGCAGTTCAGCCTGCGCAATCGAATGGCTGCACAATCTGTCTTATGGGCAGTTCACTTAAAGGATGTATAATTTGATTTTGATGACTTTGTTGATGGGTGCAACATGATTTTTAGGACCTACACCTGTTACACTTTAATACTAGATTACAAGAATACGGTGGTAGGTCGTAGTCTTACTACCCAACTTATAAAAGCCAACTACTAGGGTGATTGAGCAATATAACATGTATAACTAGTATGACTTATCTTCTTAACCTTTATCAAGCACGGAAGGAAGGATACAAATTACGGAAGAAAGGGATCAAACAAGAGGCAATTCAAAGCTGTCAAGTGAGAGTTCGAGAATGGAATTCAATGGGAGGAGGTCAAGCTTGTGGATGAGATTCTAGACTTTAATCCTATCTGCAGGCTCACATCGGTACAGTAACGTAACCGAAGTGATAAATTGGACCTGCATGGGCCAGCACAAAAACATGTAACGCCCCAGTCCCAAAATACTTAGGACTAAGTACGTAGACATGCCAGCTGTATACATACGAAGTATACTCCAATGTATGGAACCCCGTATGTATACATAAGATGTAAAATACAATAAAACCATGATAACTAAATCTCATCCACCAAAGAATAATAATATAAATCAACTATGAAATTTGTCATTTATACATGTAGTTGGGCGGAGACAAATCCACTACCAACTAATTTAAATGAAAGAAATATACAAGAAAATGATCGATAAAATGACAAGACGAACCAAGAGCAATCCTCTTCGAAAGAATGGAGAAGATTACGGTCTTGGCTAGAACTCCTGTGAAAAGTCACAAAGCACACACCTGGAGAGATAACCAGGTCCTCAGTGGGACGTAATAAGATACATAAAGAACATGCCATATAATCTGTGATATATAATAAAGAGTAAAAGGGAATGCATGCAATAGGGTGCCTACTAGTTCTACAGTAAAAATGCAGTTAAGAATAAACCTTCAACACATGGGTACTCTGGCTACAGGTACAGGAAACTCGGGTATGGTCCCACCAGGATACCAGGGACCTCAAAGCATAACATTCACCGAATGTCAGAGGCCAGCAGAAAATCAAGTATCAGGATCCAGGACCGTATCTCCAACGGAGATAACTGACAATAATAGGAAAGTGAAAACGTGGCCCATATGTTAAGAAACTGTTCTCCCCACCCAATGCCTAGTAGGGTCACATCCATGACTCATAGAAATCTCTAGTAAATGCCAAGTCTACTAGCATGCAATTCTATTAGCAATTACTCCTAACCGTCGCACGCCTCATACGTATCGGTGGTCGGTCGACTACGCGAGTACGTGTCCTACATGTTACTCACATCATGTGATAAAGTATGTGTCAAGGTCGCATGAGATATACCAATACCTCATTAACAATGGGTGGTCACTAGACTAAGTCAATGCAAGAGAAATAATTAAAAGCAAAAAAACGACCGATAGAGTCGCTTGCACCCAAGTGTGACTTGGACGCACAGTTTTATAATAACAATAAATAAGAAATACTAAAAATAACAACTGAAAATAAAAATATGTAAATCACAGAGTAAGTGCCAAGGTATCGTGCCTGGTAGTGTGAAGGTGGCAAGTCCAAGAATCACAATGTCAGCAAAAGAAATGTCAAAAATCTCCAAACAGTTCTGGATGCTGAAACAAACATCAAGAACATACTCGAAATAAGTGATATACCTAGGAAAGGCCTATCCAAAAGTCCAATTCTGGATCAGGGGCAAAATTGTAATTTTGCATCAAAACGAAGTCCGCCGTTGGACCCGTTTTGCACCAAAATGCGTGCCAGAACCTACAGTCTCTAAAGTCGTCAAACTATATGTCTATGAGTCCGGTTTGAGGAGACGAACCCAACCGTATGTTCCTGTGAGCCGTACACAAAATCGCCCGTTGAAGCGGGTCGCGGGCCCACCAAATAGGCGTTCCAGTCGACCTTCTCAGAATCTGACCAAACTTGGTATACAGGACCAGAAAAATGATACGGTCATGCTGGCATAAGTTTTGTTTCGATTTGACGAACGTGCACAAAGTAATTAAAAAATTTGTAAAAGGTCGATACGGTGAATTTCGATTGATACGCATCAAATTCGTCGCGCACACACGACCCATTTGAATTCCGTCAAAACCCACACATCTACGAAGTCGATACGCATCTTTAGATGCTTTCGATTCGCGACCACGTCGCCCGGTTTGGCAGGACGCACGTCGTATCGGTGATTTTTCTAAAAATCTACAGTTTTGAAATCAATTTTTTTTGTCAATTCGGGACGCTGATTTCTCGGCGCCCAGTCGATCAAATCGACTTCTACAAAATTCTTTGCGAAGCTCTATAGGTTAGCTGTAACTGTCTTCAAATAGTTTTTGAAATCTCTTGCTGTCCAGTCGAGAAAAAGCCTTCCAAAAAGGGGTCTGGGTCAGGTTATTGCTCTGTTTATGAACAGGATTTTGGGCAAGGTTTACATCCACTTTTCGGATAAGTTGCTAATCTTTCTGCAAATCTAGCTACCAAGGTTTTAAGAGGGTCATGTAGGCTTTCCAAAACTTCTTATGGATTGTAAAATCGTTGAGCATAATAGAAGAAATAGGTTGTTGAAGTAGGTTACTTACTAGGGCTTCGTCCACAGCTGCTGCTGTCGTTCTTCCGTTCTTCTGTAGCAGCGGCTCCTGCCACTGCTGTCAGCCGTGCACGACCTTGCTAGGCTGCCGCCGGTTGACAATGGATTTGGCGAAGTCTCAGGCGATGTGGGGGTTCGGGTTGCGTATACGGTGTCGAAATATTTACAGTGTTATCGCAGGTGTTGATCCGAGTTCGTAGGGATGGGGTTTGATCGAGTTCTCTCTGGATATTTACGTGAATGAAAGATTTTGTCACGACCCGCACCCGCTATAAGGGCACGTGTACGTGACAACGCCCAGCCCTCACCGAAAAATCGGCGTGGAACGCTGTAGATTTTCCAGTCTGACAACAGTTATATATATAACAAAACCTGTCGAGAATATGGTCAACTCCGAACGGAGGACAAGCAGTGAATATATATAAGTGCTCAATCACAACTCTAAGATGATAAGTAAAGACTGAAAGATAAAGACAACACGACGATAAAATATAACCTGTCAAGTCCATCACAAATAATATACAAGTCTAAGTCCCAGTCTCTAATACAATCCCAGAATATAATAAAATAACAAGTAGCAAGCTGGAGACAAGGTCCAGTCCAAAATGTCTAACCTAACTAAACTAAGATAAAGGCTCGTCGGGCAGAGCTAAGCCCTGCTGAACCAAGGTCTCCAAGTCTACGCCCACTACGTCAACCGGACCGTAGTAGGTAGGACAATCCTCCTCGCCACTATCTGTAAAATTTTGTCAACATATCCAGTCAGGATGGAACGAGCACAAATCTCCATAACAGTTCTAGTTAGACGATATTGAAAATGTAGCAGTAAATAGAGAGAATCTACGAGATAAATAATGTGTACATGAATCATGGTAAGGCATATCAAGACTGTAATCTGAATGTAAGAACAGGGAAACCAGTATAAATCATGTACAAGAATCTGGAACTATATCTATGTGAGTTTAGTATTAGTTTCAACATGTGATCGGCTTAGAACTTGATACAATATTTGGCCTGGCTAATCATACGTGAGTGTATGATTAACACTATACAATGATGATACAATAATATCTGTGGGGTATTGATCACATCTCTACGCTAACACCCCCATCCCTGACTAATATAGTGGATCCAGTCATGACACGTCATGATACATATTCTCTGAGAGGGTAGCTAGCCTTCGCAGGAATCGTATCTATACAATGAACAATAAACAATGTAGACTTGCCCAGTGTATACCATATATATAAGAGGAATAACATCTTATGACGGGATCCAGACAAATATTAATCCGTGTGAACAATGTGTCAAGAGAACAAGGATAATCTGCACTAAATACTAGAAACAAAGACGATATCATAAAACAGAAATATTATCAGAGAATGTACTCGCCTGTACTGTGATGGATAAGTCGACTGAGTCCAAGATCAGTGCCTCGAGGACCTATAGATGGAATACTGTATCAATATAATGGTTTGGAAGTAAAATTAAGTCATACTGAGTCAAAATAGGTCAAGACACGTCAAACTAAGTCAATCTAGGTCAAACAAGGTCAAACTAGATTGTACGGGGTCAATCTAAGTCATATTAGGTCTAACTGGGTCAAACTGGGTCAATGCAAGTCAAACGGAATCAATCGGGATCGATTTGAGTCAACAGTTGACTTTTTGGTCAACCGGTCAACTCTGGTCAACCATGGTCAACTGTGGTCAACCCTAGGTCAACTCTAGGTCACTGGTGACTAATAGTTGACTTTTAGTCAACGGTCCAAGTTGGATGGAATTTGGGACCAAATTGGGTAAAGTGTTGACCCATAGTTGACTTTTAGTCCAAAAAGTCAACCGAGGTCAACCGGGTCCAAGACTAGGTTTAGACAGCTAATCCTACTCATTACCAACCTATACAACCCATATCCAAGTCCATCTTGGACTTGGAAACTCAAATCTTGGCCGTGGGCCAAATCTCTATTTTACCCTTTTTAAGGGTAAAATTCTACCCTCGGCGATAATCTAGATAGCCTACCTACGCTAGTTATTTTGACCCGATCTCCCTAGGGTAGTAGGGTACTATCCTATAGGTTCGTTATCTACCATAAAACCTAGATAAAGTAGACGTCTAGTCCACCTTACGGCCCGTTGCAGATATCTCGAAGATTTCGAGATACGCACTGACACGGCGCGATACCGACGCCCTATGACCCCGATTTCCTTCCGGGAGCTTACTCGCAAAATCTAAATCACGTATTCTAGGCCTATGTCAAGTTTCGTCGCGATCCGACGCTCCGGGCTCAATTTTGCCCTCTAACTTGATTTCTAACAAAAACCCCTCGTTTTACCCTCGTTCTAAATTTCCTTTTTGATTCTTGATTCTAGTTCTTCCTCTTCTCTACTCTTCTAATCTCCCTCTTCTTCTCTAATTCCTCTTCTTACTCCTCCCTCCTATTCTTCTTCAATTTCCTTATTCCTCTAGTTTCTTCATCTTCTCTAATTCTAATTCCTAAACTTTCTTTCTAAATTCCTAACTCTTTTCTTTCCTCTTCTTTCTAAATCCTTATCTATTTCTCTCTATACAAACCTATACATATCTATATATATATACTTACATATATATACTAAATAGGGGGGGTTTATTGGTGAAATGGGGGGAGGGGGTTTAGAGCTGCAAGCTGCTGCTGCTGCTGCTACTGCTGCTGCTGCTGCAACTGCAAACTGCTGCTGCTGCAGCTCCTGCTTGCTGCTGCTGCAACTGCAAGCTGCTGCTGCTGCAGCTCCTGCTTGCTTCTGCTCCTGCTATCTCTTCTTCTCCTCCTCTTAATCCTCTCCTCTCCTCTCTTATATATATATCTATCTATCTATCTATCTATAACCATATATATATACTCTCCTATACATATATACACACACACACATATACATATATACACACACCTATACATATATATATACACACACACATATACACATATATACACCACCACTCACAACCACACCACCACTCATCCTCTCCTCTACCACTCTCTACACACCCACACAAATACACACATACATATATTCCTATATATATATCTATACATACACATATATATATATATATATATATACCATCACCTATAATTCCTCTAATCAACCACTTAAACTAGGATTCTAGGGAAAAACCTATAAAATAGGGCAAAGTGTAGAGAATGAGATTCTCTACACTTAATGTGAATGACTAAAATTGAAGAGAGGAATTAATGAGGGTTTAAAGACAAACCTAAAAGCTTGGAGAGAGCTTGGAAAAGAAAGGAATTTTTGTGGAAGGAGAAGACTTTGGTGTGAAGTAATGAAGGAAAGAGGGGGGGGGGGGGGTTTATTCATGGCCGGCCACCCATGTGTGGGCTATTGGGTTGGGATCCAATAGCCCACAACCCAATAACCTAAGTTTGGTTCAATATTGAAATCGGGTTGGTTCGGTTCAATTCGGTTCGATTCTAAACGACTAATTAAGCCTCTAAATTGACTAATTAAGCCATGGAAGTTAGGTTAATAATTTCTAGCCTAATTATGATGGTACATGGGCTAAGTCCAGCTAGTATGGGGGTCCCACTAGGGTCCAAGCTACCCGGGTCTCCAAATTGGGTCCGAATTGGATAAAATTCAAACCGACTCAAATAAATTCCTAAAAATCATATAAAATTAAATAAAATTCCTAAAATATTTTAAAACTTGAAAATGACGAAAATACCCCTAATTTGAAAACTAGGGGTGATAAATCTACCCTCCTTAAAAAATTTTGTCCTCGAAATTCAAACGGTCGTACTCTTCTCTAGGTCAAGCACCCAATAATCAAGGTCTACTAAATTTTATTCTAAGTTATATAACATGTAATCTAGAAAATCAGGACACATGCATGGTTTTAAATCTCTACAGTATCATGTTATTGCAGTCTTCATTGGGGTTTTCTATTTAATCTAGCATGATCATCACATATGCAAACTAAAGGTACTAAGAAAGTAATCATCAATCAATGGGCGGAAAGAACAGGTAAAAGAAAGAGCAAGACCCTACCTCCTAGTCCAATGCGTGCAGGATCCTCAACTGTCATCGCAAAAGCCCTGTCCTGGCGGGGTATATCCCGCTGCTGGTGGAGGGCGTGATGCGGTGCCATAGGTGGCCTACCCTGTGCTCCCTGAGCTGCACGGCGATGGTTCGAAGGACAATCCCTCGCCTGATGCCCCTCGGTGCCACAGTATAGGCACAATCCCAAACGTCTCCTGCAAACCTCCCAGAGATGTCCGGACCTCTTGCAGTAGTGGCAAGTAGGTGCCTGCTGCGTCGGTCCCTGCTGCTGCTGCCGGGGCACCTGCTGAACTGGTGCCCTGATCGGAGCAGGAATCTGCTGCGAGCATTACGGAATAGAATGATGCTGGAGTTGAGGACGCTTAGCAGGCCCTGCGCTGCTACTGGCCCCAGAAAACACATCTCGATCTCTCTTCGGCTTCAAGCCCAACTCCCTCTCCACCTTCCGAGCCTCTGCGTAAACCTCCGCATATGTCGCGTAGAAGGAAGGGATCAGGATCTTGATATCCCATGCCAATCCCTCCCGGAAGCGCTCCGCTCGGATCACCGGGTCACTCACCATGTACTCGGCATATCGGCTCAGCCGGCCGAACTCCGCCGTATACTCCTCTACGGTCATACTGTCCTGCTGCAGGTTCTGGAACTGCCGCACCAGGCCAATCTTGTCCGTGGGGGAAAAGAACTTCTCTCTGAACAGGGCCCGAAACTCAGCCCAAGTATGGCCCTCTCCTGCAAGAGCCGGCTCATTCCGGAACCATGTCCGGGCAATATCTAACAACTGCAACCCAACCGCCTCGACCCTCAGGTCGGCTGCCAGGCGGCAGGCCCCCATCTGGCGCTCGATATCCTCGAGCCAGTCATCAGCGTAAATAATGCCCTCTGTCCCCTTGAAATCCCTCGGACCAAGCTTCTTGAAAGCTTGGATATCCCCGATCTTCGGCTGCTGCTGAGCCTCCCTCTGTGGAGCCCCACGCTCCACTGCCGCCATAGCCAATCTGTGCGCATCCTCCATGCCCTGGCGTATGACCTCTGTCTGCCTCAACTGAGCCTCGTGCTGAGCCTCGTGCTGAGCCCGTTGGGACTCAAGCACCTGGTGGAAGAACGCTAGCATCTGCCCCATATCTGCGGGCAGGGGAGGCAATGAAGGAATAGCTCCCATCATCACCGGAGGAGTCCCCTGCTGAGGAGGAAGAATACCCGCGGCAGCTCCCACTGTAGCCCCTGGCACTACGGGAAGAGTACCCGCAATGGCCCCAGGGACGGTCATAGAGGTAGCTGGAGGAGTACCCCCAAGAGCCCCAACAGAAGTCCCATCAGCCGAGGAAGTAACCGGAGCCTGTCCGCCAGAAGTGGCAGACCTCTCCGTCTCCCCGTGCTCCTCGCCAGGAGAGTGAGTCATAACTATCCTGGAGACAGATTGAAAGAAAGATATCAATATGGCACATGAAGGCAATATCAAAGGAGGACAGCTAGAATGCAGTAAATCGATATCAAAGACGGTAAGCAAGATAAGCAAGGAAAGATCCTACTGTGATTGAGTACTCTTAGCCTATAGCCTATCCTAGATACGTACCGCAGGCTCGTAATAGCACTCTAAGTCGAGCGCCACTACGACATCGCACTAATTGCGACTTCAGGACCTGCATGGGCCACCACTAAAACGTGTCACGACCCGCACCCGCTATAAGGGCACGTGTACGTGACAACGCCCAGCCCTCACCGAAAAATCGGCGTGGAACGCTGTAGATTTTCTAGTCTGACAACAGTTATATATATAACAAAACCTGTCGAGAATATGGTCAACTCCGAACGGAGGACAAGCAGTGAATATATATAAGTGCTCAATCACAACTCTAAGATGATAAGTAAAGACTGAAAGATAAAGACAACACGACGATAAAATATAACCTGTCAAGTCCATCACAAATAATATACAAGTCTAAGTCCCAGTCTCTAATACAATCCCAGAATATAATAAAATAACAAGTAGCAAGCTGGAGACAAGGTCCAGTCCAAAATGTCTAACCTAACTAAACTAAGATAAAGGCTCGTCGGGCGAGCTAAGCCCTGCTGAACCAAGGTCTCCAAGTCTACGCCCACTACGTCAACCGGACCGTAGTAGGTAGGACAATCCTCCTCGCCACTATCTGTAAAATTTTGTCAACATATCCAGTCAGGATGGAACGAGCACAAATCTCCATAACAGTTCTTGTTAGACAATATTGAAAATGTACCAGTAAATAGAGAGAATCTACGAGATAAATAATGTGTACATAAATCATGGTAAGGCATATCAAGACTGTAATCTGAATGTAAGAACAGGGAAAGCAGTATAAATCATGTACAAGAATCTGGAACTATATCTTTGTGAGTTTAGTATTAGTTTCAACATGTGATCGGCTTAGAACTTGATACAATGTTTGTCCTGGCTAATCATACGTGAGTGTATGATTAACACTATACAATGATGATACAATAATATCTGTGGGGTATTGATCACATCTCTACGCTAACACCCCCCATCCCTGACTAATATAGTGGATCCAGTCATGACACGTCATGATACATATTCTCTGAGAGGGTAGCTAGCCTTCGCAGGAATCGTATCTATACAATGAACAATAAACAATGTAGACTTGCCCAGTGTATACCATATATATAAGAGGAATAACATCTTATGACGGGATCCAGACAAATATCAATCCGTGTGAACAATGTGTCAAGAGAACAAGGATAATCTGCACTAAATACTAGAAACAAAGACGATATCATAAAACAAAAATATTATCAGAGAATGTACTCGCCTGTACTGTGATGGATAAGTCGACTGAGTCCAAGATCAGTGCCTCGAGGACCTATAGATGGAATACTGTATCAATATAATGGTTTGGAAGTAAAATTAAGTCATACTGAGTCAAAATAGGTCAAGACACGTCAAACTAAGTCAATCTAGGTCAAACAAGGTCAAACTAGATTGTACGGGGTCAATCTAAGTCATATTAGGTCTAACTGGGTCAAACTGGGTCAATGCAAGTCAAACGGAATCAATCGGGATCGATTTGAGTCAACAGTTGACTTTTTGGTCAACCGGTCAACTCTGGTCAACCATGGTCAACTGTGGTCAACCCTAGGTCAACTCTAGGTCACTGGTGACTAATAGTTGACTTTTAGTCAACGGTCCAAGTTGGATGGAATTTGGGACCAAATTGGGTAAAGTGTTGACCCATAGTTGACTTTTAGTCCAAAAAGTCAACCGTGGTCAACCGGGTCCAAGACTAGGTTTAGACAGCTAATCCTACTCATTACCAACCTATACAACCCATATCCAAGTCCATCTTGGACTTGGAAACTCAAATCTTGGCCGTGGGCCAAATCTCTATTTTACCCTTTTTAAGGGTAAAATTCTACCCTCGGCGATAATCTAGATAGCCTACCTACGCTAGTTATTTTGACCCGATCTCCCTAGGGTAGTAGGGTACTATCCTATAGGTTCGTTATCTACCATAAAACCTAGATAAAGTAGACGTCTAGTCCACCTTACGGCCCGTTGCAGATATCTCGAAGATTTCGAGATACGCACTGACACGGTGCGATACCGGCGCCCTATGACCCCGATTTCCATCCGGGAGCTTACCCGCAAAATCTAAATCACGTATTCTAGGCCTATGTCAAGTTTCGTCGCGATCCGACGCTCCGGGCTCAATTTCGCCCTCTAACTTGATTTCTAACAAAAACCCCTCGTTTTACCCTCGTTCTAAATTTCCTTTTTGATTCTTGATTCTAGTTCTTCCTCTTCTCTACTCTTCTAATCTCCCTCTTCTTCTCTAATTCCTCTTCTTACTCCTCCCTCCT